>OZ024740.1:252707913-252782913 GCA_964016885.1 Eledone cirrhosa | reverse complement strand
GATAACAATTTAATATCTGTACTTATTTCAATCCATATTAGACACTTTGGAAAATATATACATATGGTACATATTCTATTCATAAATGGTATTAGTCAAACATCATGGGTATTATTTTGACACTTGTCCTCGAGTGTTCTTCTCTATGAACACAAACCTGCATAAATTACTTCATATTTCGATAATATTTATTCATTCACATAGAGGGGACGCATCAAGTTCTCCCTATATGAATGCATGTCTTTTTTTATTGAATATTATTTCCACTATATTTATAGTGATATTCGTATTTAATATAAAATATTAAAGATTTTCGCTGAAACAATCATCGACATCAGTGCACCACTATAAATACCAATACTGACCAATAGAACAGTCATCTCCTCTGTAACCTGGAAGACATTCACATTGGAATTTATTTCCTTTGTTTGTACATTTAGCTCCGTTCTTGCATGGATTGCTACTGCATGGATCAACTGTATATACATATATATATATGTATATACATATATATATGTATATACATATATATATATATGTATATACATATATATATATATATGTATCATCATCATCATCATCAACGTTTAACGTCCGTGTTCCACGCTTGCATGGGTTTGGACGGGGGTAGTCCCACTTGAGGCAAGAGTGATTGTCTTGCTCGCATAGGACTGTCTGGCAGGTTTTCTACAGTTGGATGCCCTTCCTAACACCAACCACATTTACAGTGTGGGTCTGGGAGGTTTTTACCGTGTTGCCTACACGGCCACATTACAGCGTGGACTGTGTGTTTTTTTTGTCGTGACACCTACACGATCTCATTTGTTTCGGCCTCGATGGCGCGGCACCAACATAACTTTACATAGAACGGGGTGGTGTGGATGGGGTGGGGGTGGTGGTGGTGGGACGGGGTGTATTTTGTTAGAGATGCCTACTGGCTGGAGTAGGTTTTACTATATATTTAGGTAAGGCGGGTCTTCTCTGTTACTGAGTACCGCCAAAGGTCTCGGTCCAGTGACATTGTCTTCGAGAGGTGTAAGTGTGTGATGTCGGAGTTTATCAGCTCGTCCCAGGTTTTTCTAGGTCTGCCTATTCCGTGACTACCGTCTATCTTTATTGCCCTGCACTTTGTTATACAGCTATCGACTTTCATGCGCATCACGTGTCCATACCAACGTAGCCTTCTCTCGAGTAAACAACATCTGATCCCTCTTATCTCTAATTTTTTCCTTAGTTCGTTTATGCTTTGCCGTTCACGTATATTACTGTTACACATCCAGCGGAGCATGCAAGCTTCGTTCCTCTCTAGTCTGCGTATATCCTCTGCACACAATGCCCAGGTCTCACTGCCATGCAGCATTGCTGTTCGTATGCAGGCATCGTACAACCTGCCTTTCATTTTTAGGGAGAACCCTTTAGCAGCTAATAGTGGTATAAGCTCTCTGAACTTTTTCCAACCAGTTCTGACTCTAGCTACAGTACTTTCAGAGCACCCTCCCCCATGATTTTATCGCCCAGGTAACGGAAGCTGTCCACTATTTCTATAGAACCCTCTGCGCAGTTGAAAGAGCTAGTATTTTATGGGCACTTGCTGCCACTTATTGCACCAGAACACCGGCCACATGTAAAATCTATGTTCTTAGTTAGCTTACCTGTGATCCCACTACATCTTTTATGCACCCATACTTTGCATTTAGGACATAAAATGAAGTTTCTACCTACGCCTTTCCTACACACCGAGCACGACCATTTCCCAGAAGGGACCGCCGCCTTGTTTTCTTTCCTACAAACTAGTACTTTGGTCTTAGCCAGGTTAATTTTAAGTCCTTTTGACTCTAGGCCGTGCTTCCATGTTTGGAATTTCTTCTCTAGCTCGGCCATTGATTCCGCTATGAGTGTCAGGTCGTCTGCGTATAGGAGTTCCCATGGGAAGCCTGTCTTGAACTCCACTGTTATAGCCTGAAGGGCAATAATAAATAGTAGGGGGCTGAGAACAGAGCCCTGATGGATGCCAACTTTTACGCTAAACTCTTCACTATATTCGTTGTTAATTCTAACCTTGCTGACTGTTTCTTTATACATGGCTTGTATAGCCCTCACAAGCCATTCGTCAACGCCTAGTTTTCTAAGAGCCCACCAGATAATGGAGCGGGGGACTCTGTCGAAGGCTTTCTCCAAGTCGACAAAAGCTAAGTAGAGGGGTTTACCTTTAGCTAGGTACTTCTCCTGTAGTTGTCGTACTATGAAAAGAGCGTCTGTGGTACTTTTGCCTGACACAAACCCGAACTGCATTTCATCTAGGTCAATTCTCTCTCTGATTAGTTGCGCTATTACTTTTTCCGTGACCTTCATGACCTGGTCGATTAATTTAATGCCTCTATAGTTACTCCTATCTAGGGCGTCTCCTTTACCCTTATAACAGTTAACGATGATGCTGCTGTATGTACATATATATATATATGTGTGTACATATATATATGTATGTACATATATATATGTATGTACATATATATATGTATGTACATATATATATGTATATACATATATATATATGTATATACATACATATATATATGTATATACATATATATATGTATACATGTACATATATATATATATGTATATACATATATATATGTATGTACATACACTGGAAAGCTGCTGCAGTGGATCAAGAGCTTCCTGTCAAATAGAACCCAACATGTTGTAGTTGAAGGAGTCAAATCCAGCCCAGCCAAAGTCAGTAGTGGGGGCCACTTCTCCTCATTATCTATATTAAAGACATCACTGACATCATCAAACACAGCAACATTAAAATTTTCGCTGATGATTCCAAGCTCCAAAAGGTCATCAATGGCGTGGATGACCGAATAAGCCTTCAGTCAGACCTACTGGCTGTTACCCAATGGGCGGAAAAGAACAACATGTTACTGAACGAAGACAAATTCGAACTGATCCACTTTGGAAAAGAGGATGCTCTGAAACTCTCGTACTCCCTTCCCTCCGGGGAAACTCTCGTGGCATCTAACAACATCAGAGACTTGGGAGTAACCGTGGACAGCAACATAAGCTGGGCCACGCATATAAGCAGCAAAGTTGACATGGCCCGCAGAATGTGTTCCTGGATCCTCAGAACCTTCCAGTCGAGAGATTCCCACACCATTATCCTTCTCTTCTCTACTTTTGCCCGACCACACCTTGAATACTGTTGTCCACTGTGGTCTCCCCACACGAAACAAAGTATCATGAAACTTGAAGCTCCTCAAAGGGCAATCACAAAAAAGATAGATGGCATGTCAGACCTTGACTACTGGGGTCGACTAGAAAACCTGAAACTTTACTCACTCCAACGTCGCCGTGAGCGTTATATTATCTGCATGATGTGGAAAATGTTCCATCATCACTGCCCAAATGATGTTGGCATCGCCTTCAAGATACACCCAAGGCTTGGGCCCCGTGCTATTCGTCCCATTCAAAAATCTAAATCGCAACTCATAACAACAATACGGCACAATTATTTCACCTCAATCGGCCCTGCTCTCTTCAACATCTCACCAGGACACGTCAAAACAGAAACTGACCACACAAAATTCAAGAAGTCTTTGGACAAATTCCTCCAAGTAATCCCAGACAAACCACCCACACCCGGATATGTCTCCGCAAACAGTAATTCTCTTCTCGAATGGGCCATGGTGCCCAAATCCTGAATTGAAAGACTTCGCCAGGTGGTGCTATTAAGTTAGACATGGCCTGGGCCAATACTCGCCAAAACATTTCAAAGTTATTCAAAGTTATATGTATATACATATATATATGTATATACATATATATATATATATGTATATACATATATATATATATATGTATATACATATATATATATGTATGTATATACATTTATTTTTGTGACTCGAAACCGATTCGATAAAGGTAACCATAGTGAGTACAGTAAATTTTTTTAAATTTATTTTGAAACTTTTTCTTATTTGCTAAACCTTGATATATATATGTATATACATATATATATATGTATATACATATATATATGTATATACATGTATATATGTATATACATATATATATATATATATATGTATATACATATATATATGTATATACATATATATATGTATATAGATATATAGATATATATATACGTATATCATTTATATATATATGTATCTCCATATATATAGTAAGAATATTTTCAAAACAGCGAGCGGGTTTGAAATTATTATAAATGTAATCTATTGCCGTATTTTGACTAAAGTAATTAAAGAAATTATTTAGCCTGATAGTGGGGTTAAGAATCCTCGGAGAAATGGAAAAAGATGAGTATTGAGGTACATGTACGTCAATACTCATCTTTTTCCATTTCTCCGAGTGTTCTTAATCAGACTAAATAATTTATATATATATATCTATATATATACATACATATATATACATACATATATATATATATACATACATATATATATACATACATATATATATATACATACATATATATACATACATATATATACATACATATATATATATATATACATACATATATATACATACATATATATACATATATATTCATATATATATGTATATATATATACGTGGTAGCCATGGTGCTTCCATAGGTGGTATGCCAAAATTAGCACTCAATATTCATACAGAGCAGAGTGTGGATAGTATAAAAAAACAAAAAATCACTGATGCATCTGGACTCAGTTTATTGCGTGTTACAATTGTTTCTCCGGCAGGTAGCTCGAGACATGATCACCATATGAATCTGCCTGAGTCTACGACTGCGGGTTCCTTCGGAGCAAATTTTCTCAGAGAAAATTTGCTCCAAACGAACTACCCATGTCCGAAAATTTTCTCCAAATGAACTATCTGTGTCTGAAGGAACCCGCAGCCGTAGAATCGGCCAGATCCATACAGTGATCATGTCTCGAACTACCTGCCAGCGAAACAATTGTAACACGCAATAAACTGAGTCCAGATGCATCACTGATTTTTCGTTTTTTTATACTATGTATATATATATATGTATATATATATATGTATATATATATATGTATATATATATATGTATATATATATATATATATATGTATATATTTGTATATATATATATTTGTATATATATATATATATATATATATATATATATATATATATATATATATATGTATATATTTGTATATATATGTATATACTTGTGTATATATATGTATATACTTGTGTATATATATGTATATACTTGTATATATATTTGTATATACTTGTATATATATATGTATATATACTTGTATATGTATATATATTTGTATATACTTGTATATATATATGTATATATATTTGTATATACTTATATATATATATGTGTATATATATGTATATATATTTGTATATACTTATATATATATATGTGTGTATATATATGTATATATATTTGTATATATGTATATATATGTTACATGGCAGTGAGACATGGGTTTTGTGTGCAGAGGATCTGCGCGAACTGGAGAGGAACGAAGCATCCATGCTCCGTTGGATGTGTAATGGTAAAGCATAAATGAACTAAGTTAGAAATTAGGAATAAGAGGTATCAGATGCTGTTTACTCAAAAGAAGTCTACGTTGGTATGGTCATGTGATGTGCATGAAAGACGACAGTTGTGTAAAAAAGTGCAGGGCGATCAAATTTGATGGAAGTTTCGGAGTAGGTAGACCCAGAAAAACCTGGGATAATTTAATAAATTCCGACCTTAAACACACCTCTCTAAGACAATATCACTGGTCCGAGAGCTTTGGCGCTACGCAGTAATACAGAAGTCCCGCTTTGCCTATGTACAAAGCGAAACCTACAGTCAGTAGGCACCTCTTAATCAAATATATACCCCTTCACACTACCCCTACTCCACCCTACCCCACCCCCACCAACACCACCCTTTCTCTGTAAAGTTATGTTGGTACCACAACAATAAATGAGGTCGTGTAGGTGTCACGACAAAAAACACACAGTCCATGCTGTAATGTGGTCGTGTAGGTAAAACGGTAAAAACCTCCCAGTCCACAATGTAAACATGGTTGGTGTTAGGAAGGGCATCCAACCGTAGAAAACTCACAACCTTTCGATTGCAAGGCCAATGCTCTAACCACTAAGCCATCTGCCTCCATATGTATATATATGTGTGTGTGTGTATATATGTATATATATATATGTATATATATATATATATATATATATGTGTGTGTGTGTGTGCGTGTATATATATATGTATATACATATGTGTACATATAAATAAAAGGTAGAGTTAGTAACTCATACTGAAACCCTGCAATTAACAAGCTCAAAGTATAAATACTGAGCATTATAATAGTAATATATGTAGTAATAAACACAGTAAATCGTGTGTTTAAAATTGTGAGGTTTGAAAACCACGTTTGTTTGAAATATTTAACCATTAAACAGACAGAAAAATATACAGACCGCCTCAATAACTATTAATATATTAATTATATATGATTGAACAAACTTAAAAAGCCATCAGAAGATGATGTGATATATATATATATCCAGGAAAAACTTGAACTGTTAAGATCTTCTTTCTGGATATGTCAATATCTATTTTATTTTATCTGATGATAGCGTACCAAAGTTTTGGTACCCTTGAAAAACATGGTTTTATAAATATAGTTTCCATTTATTCAATATCATTGAATATTACACTCCAGAAAATCCGTTGTGTGCTTCGAATCAGTTATAAACATTTATATTTGTTGAATTACCAACAAATTAAATATCCCTTTTGCTTATATATAAATAACTAACTTGCCATATTCAAATAACTAACAATCTACTGACATAGCTCTTTGCATAACTGCAAATGAATTGAATATTATTATCAATATTCGAAAAACTCAGATTACATTTATTGTATTCACCCATGTATAGCAATAACTAGTTGTTAGTTATTTGAATATGGCAAAGCCGACTATTAATTGCTCGTATACATGAAACTGACTAGCCTATCTACTGATATGCAAATCTGGCTGATCAGTGTCTGCTAATATGCCGATCTGACTGATCAGCCAATCTGCTAATATGTAAATCAGGCCTATCAGTGTATATTTCAGAAAATATATATTTTCAATAGCTCTGACAGTTGGCAGGTAAGCAGTAAACTGCATTCATGAAGGGTAATCACCCAGAAACTTTAGTGTCTGCAGTTCTGTTTGCATGCCAACACAAGAGCGAGAATGAGGGGCTAATTCTACTGACATGGCTTATAAAAGAGGCTGTTTGCATAATTGCAACCGAATTGAATATTATTATTGTATTCAGCCATGTAGAGCAATAACTAGTTGTTCATTATATGTATATATGTATATGTGTATATGTATATATATGTATGGATGTATATATATATGAATAAATGTATCTATGTATACATGTTTATATATGTATATAACTTACCAAAATGAGAAAAAAATTTTGATGATAAATGACGAAATACAGGAGGAAGATTCAAAAGCGAAACGATAAATAAACGTGCAAACAAAGAGGTGGATGCTTTTGAGCAACAATTACTCTCATTGGTTGATTAGCCAATAAGTCGATACATTACAAAAGATGTTTGGCAGGGAACACCACGGCCAGCGAAAGCCCCTGAATTTTTTATTCACAAGCTACGCATATATGTCAGATATGCAGACTTAAAACATTCTGTTGTTAGTTACTGTGTGATAAACCATTTTTGAGGACGCATGTTTCACCTTGTGGATTTTCACCTCGAGTTGAAAAACAGAAGTGCATATGAAGAACATTGGTCATGCACAAGGGGGACACCTCAAGTTAGACTTATGAAAGGGAGACGATTGGGATTGTTCTGTATAAAAATAGGATGGGTCTGTAGTTTAAGAAAGTAATCTGAGTCCTTGTAGTTACGTAATAAGTACTTGGTTGCATGGGGACATCGATTATAGAAATTGTATCTTGTATTTCGACAGGTACTATCACATAATCTCTGCAGCATATTTATTTGTTCCTTGATGCACAGCCCACAAGACAAATTCCCATTTTCATATGGCCTAGGTTTGATCAGAACTTTCCATTGAATTGAGTAATCCACACCAGCATTCTTGAGTGATCATATGTGGACACTTGTTTATCCGGGTGTGTAAATGTTGTCTGATGGTTAAAGAAGCGTTCTTTAAACTGGCTCTCCACCAAACCTATGTTTTGACCTCCTGTTGTTGGTTTGGTCGGGGAGATGTAACTACAGTTTCATAAACTAAAGTGGGTGTTTTGCACTGTTGTTGAAGGGCGCATGTCTGGCCTTCTGCAAGAGCATCCAGGAATAGCTGAGATTCACCCTGTGTCTATTGATGATACATCAATATTTATGACGTGTGGGGAAGTGCTTATCTAGGAGTGCTAAGAATTTCTTACCTACATTAGTTCTAACACTGTGCTTATCTAGGGGTGATAAGGATTTCTTACTTACATTGGTTCTAACACTGAGTGAGAAGAGTGGGCAGAACCAAATTATATTTTTATTATTTCGAGTAAGAAATTGTGTCAGGGAAGGTGCTGTTGGCTAATGCGGCATTGTAGTAGGGTTCCGCTCAATCATAGATGGCTTTGTTAGAAGAAAGGTTAGAGATGCTATTGCCGATATTTTTTATGAAGTTTTTTATATATATTAATATATAACTCTACAAAGTAAACTGTCTCTATTGTAGTATGCATATAAAAACGTAAAAATATAAACATACACACACATATATATATATATAATATATATATATATATATATATATATATATATATATATAATTGGTGTTGGATGCCTAAAGCGCCCGTATGTGGTAGGCCGTATGAGCACTCAATATTCTCATAGAGCAGAGTATGATTATATATATATATACAGGGTGCGGACGATATTTGTTCGCAAGATTACTGTCTAGGAAAAAATAACACAGTAGTTTTATTTTTTAAGATTTATTTATCAAACTTGGGTCAATTTGTCTTCATGACTTGTTCACTCGATAAACCCGCCATTGGCTTTGATGACGGCCTCAAGGCGGCCTTGGAATCGGCTACAGGCCTTCGTCACTGTCCTCTGACTTGTGATCCTGGCCTTCAGAACGTCTTTAAGTATTGCAGCTAGATCTGTTGGTGTCTCGTTCCACTGCGCCCCACACAAAGATGTAGAGGGGCGTTGCAGTCAGGCGAGCTGGGAGGCCAGATGTCAGATGAAGTGTGGTCGACAAAGTTCTCTGACAGACAGGCTTGGGTCTTTTGGCTGGTATGGCAGGGCGCGGAGTCTTGCTGCCACACGTACGGCCTACCTGCAGCTACCTGGTCGATCCAGGGCTTTACTACGCTCAGAACGCGGATGTAGCCATCGGTGTTCAGCTTGAGGCCCTCAGGGAAGAAGTGAGGTGGCATGACGTCACCTTGACTGTTGACGTCACCATGACTGTTGATGACACCTTGACTGTTGACGACACCTTGACTGTTGACGACACCTAAGACCAATGTTGTCACTGGAAACTTTGTCTGCGTGACTCTGGGCACATCTTTGGATGAGACAGCGAGCCACCTATTGTTCTGGAAGTTGATCTTCTGGTCTTATTTGTCCTCCTGGCGCAGATTCCAAGAAGAACAAATTTGGATGTTCAAAATTATTCATAATCAATTATTCTGAAAATAAATAATGGAAATATAGTCACTGTTTTTATGAAGACAAGAGTGACAACGGAAGTAAAAAAAATTTGCATAAAATTAGCAGTTGAAAATTGCGAACAAATATCGTCCGCACCCTGTATATATATATATATATAGTATGATCATATATATATATACACACACACACACATATATATACACACACACATTTATGTATATATATGTATATATATATATATATTAAGCTATATATATATATATATTATTATTATTATGTAATAAACAACATAAGGCAATTATTCCATTTACCAGTGGTTTCTTAAAAGCAAAAGGTTTTGCTTTTACAACTTTATAACGTAATTGTCTGTAATATGTAGACATTTCATTGAAAGGGAAAGATATATCAAATGATCCACTCAGAGAAGTATTAAGAATATTACAGTTAAGCCCAAATCACGGTTTGGTATTGTTGGTGGTAGGAGTATATAAGTCAAATTGGCTAAAGGAAGCCAATTCTGACTTACATAATGCCCCAACCATGGTTTAAAAACCTCAAAGAAACAGTATTTGGAATTTCAAGACATTGGAATAACCAATGGTGGAAGAACTGATGCTTTATCGTCAGGAGGCAAATTATTTATAAGAATATGGCACAAGACGAAAAATTATTATACATATTGAATCACTGTTACAAAGTATTGTATTGAATTGCCATATATATATATATCTACCCAAAGGGACTAGTTGAATATATATCTGTAGTACCAGCTCAGAGCAAGAGAGTTAAGGGTAAAAAGATATTAGATGCTGAATTTGCTGACAACATAGCTCTGGTGACAAATAGTGAAGGAGGCAGAGGAGTTAATGCGAGAGGTAGACACTGTGTCGATGACTGTGCGGTTGAGAATGAATGAGTGAAAGAGGAAGTATCTGGTGGAGAACATCAAAGAGCCAAAGATTATGAATGTGGGCAGGACATACTCACTGACATTTAGAGCTGACACTGTACTCAGTGGTCCTGTGCGAGCCCCTACAAGGACGCACTGGAATGGGAGACCGAAGATTACATATATTGATGCAGGACATAGCGGTGATCATGAAGGACAAAGACCGCTGGAAAGAATTCGTCAATGGATCTCGGGAATTTTATCCACCCTAGATGATAGATACATATATATATATGTGTGTGTGTGTGTGCGTGTGTATATATATATATATGTTGTACTTTGGGAGGGTCATGCTGTCAATCAAAGCACTTGCACCTGTTGAGGTTCACTTCAATTTATTACAAATGTCGGGTTGGTTGGTTGAATAACAGAATGTCAAAGCACTTTCGTTGCACATTCTGATTGATTTGTTATTTTGTGTCTCTCTTTTGTTCTGTCCTGCACCATGTTGTTTATATATACATATATATACATACATATGTAGTATTAGTGACTCGGCGCAGGTCACTGATTTGGTCGGCCTATACCTTCTTAATGAAATCCATAAGGACCTCCCTTACCTCAACGGTGGTTTGTACCGCGATGATGCACTTCTACTTATAGAATATAAAAAATTTAATATAGAAAGAACTAGAAAACAATTGCATAAGACATTCAAAAACTTTAACCTTAGTATCACCATGGACAAAAACACTAAAAATGTTAACTTCCTAGACGCCACACTATACCTAGACTCAAAAATATATACACCTTTCCATAAGCCTAACGAAAAACTCATTTACGTAGATACCAAGTCTAATCACCCTAGATCAATATTAAACTCTATCTCTAAGGGGGTGTCCAATAGAATCTCTAGTCTATCCTATGACGCAAACATATTTAGCAAAAACTCACAATATTACAATCAAGCATTAGCTAGATCCGGCCATAATATAGAAATTGAGTTCCTACCTAAGAAAACACATAGCTACAACATCATCTCGCACAACATGTCCATGAGGAAACCTAATAATAGGAATAGCAACCACAAGTACACCAAAGCGGAGGGTGCCACAGGAAGTAACCATTACCATGAAAACTACCGTAGTGCCTTAGGAAGAAACAACACACCAGACACTAAAAACAAAAATAGAAGAAATAATACATTTTTCAACCCTCCTTTCAACCTAAATGTTTCCACCAACATACCTAGGGCTTTCTTCTCATTACTAGATAAAAACTTCCCTCTAGGACACAAGTACAAGACCTTTTAAACAAAAACACTATTAAAATCTCATACTCTACGACGCCTAACTTAGCATACCACATAGCTAGCAGCAATAAAAGTAAAATTAATTCTTACTTCCAACAAACGAAATCACAACAGGAGGTAAACCTTCTAAATACCCCTGTAGCAAGAGACCATAGTAACGGCAGTAACAATAGAAATAACACTAGTATAAGAAATAACACCGGGGTCGACAACCCGAATGTCCAAAATCCTATAGCTACCACCCAGACTTCTGCACTGCATTATAACCAGCAAACTAACACACAGGATAATTGTAACTGTAGAGCTAATAGGACTTGCCCTTTAGATAAAAAATGCCTAACCAAGGATATCATATACTCATGCAGCGTCACAACTAGCAACTCTTCAGAAACCTATGTAGGCTCCACTTCTAACTGCTTCAAAATCAGATATAATTCGCACATCCACTCGTTCAAAAAGCACAGTCTAGCCAACTCCACCTCACTATCTAGCTACATACACTATCTAAAGACTAAAAATAAACCTTACACACTCAAATGGGAAGTGATAGGTAGCGCGACTTCGTACAAACCACCTAATAAATTTTGTAACCTCTGTATACTAGAGACCCACAATATTATCTTCTCTAACCGGAACCTACTTAACAAAAAATCTGAAGTGTTTGCAACTTGCCAGCACCGCTTCAGACATTCCTTCCAAAACTTTAAGCCCAATATATAGCAATGTCGGACTTGAACCAAACACCACCTCTAGCATCAAACACCAGGGGCACACCTTATACTACATACCCAACACTAACTGATCTAATATAACACAAACAGCGACATCCCTCTAGAACCCTTCGCAGGGCGATTACCCATTTGTACCTCTACTTTAGGTGTGACAACATCCACCCACTTGAACTGCACTACACCGCTCTATAGGTAATTTAAGCATGAATTGATTGTCTTGTTAGTGTTGTGCGGATGAAGTGCCATCGTTGGACAGATGAAAAACGAATTAATCTAGTAACGCTGATGAGCAGTATGACCGGTACGCTGAGTGCTGGGAATGAATGTATTGCAAGTGGTGTATGGGTTGTACATATATGGATGATTTGATGGTCAGATTGGGGTCATGAGGACTGCGGATTGACCTCTGATGATTATCCTTCGACATCCAATGTAGCAAGCGATGACCCAGAACTTACCAGAGATCATTGTGTGTTGAAGTGATTCTGCAATCACCGCGCTTGGTCCTTTGAGTAGACTACAACCACAGAGATCATTAATTTAGAATCCTCGCTCGTCGTCTATAATATTCATTTGTGGCACTCTACGATGGGGGTTAATCACCATAATAATACGAACAACTTCAGCACAACTTAATAGACTACTCTATAGTTAAAACACTTTAAATTTTAGAAATTTTTTAGAAATTGCGCATAACCATAGAAGCTAGGGTCTATTTTGAGACACATTTCAATAGTTAGTAATAGAAACCTCGGAGTTACCTCCCCTCATGCATTAACTCCCCTTAACCACACACACACTTCCGGGTAGTATTTCGATGTCGATTCTCGAAACGTAACATCCTCCTGTATTGAACTAAAGAACATCAGACTACGATTCTCTAACTGGATTGTCAAACGCTCAATATCGAATCGTCGTAGATTATGTGAGGGGCATATAATCTGAAAAATACACTCCCCAGACTATGAAAATGTTGAAGTACAAGAACTCCATATCATCCCTTCGCATTTCCAATATTTTTAATGCTTGCACTATTTTTAATGCTTATATTATTTCTCCACACACAGACTATAACAATCATATAAAGAATTTGTCACCAGATCAACCAACCTAACACTCTTGTTTACCTACTTAAGTGCTTCTACTACACGTAACTCTCTGCCACACTATATAAACAAGACGCACGTGCTTGCCACACATATAACCTTTGCACTATATAACCGCTTATTTTCATGTTGTATTTTAACCTGTATTTTTGATTGTATCTTTTAATATGAATGTAATCTCTAAGTGTGTACTGCCACTCTAAATGCTGTAATGAATGTTGACCCACAATATTTGCATATGTATCTGTATGTCTCTTGGGTGAAAAGGAGGTCATATAAGTGTTCATTCATTAATAAATTGCTCCGAAGAATCCAAACCTCGGTTTGGAGGAAACAGTTGTAAGCATTAAAATGTTTTGAACAGTTCTTTGATTCTTATATTTCATATATTTCATACATACATATGTATATATATGTATATAAATATGTGTGTGTATACATATATATATATCTATTTCCTCATATATATGTGTATATATATATATACAATAATATATATAGTGTATATATGTATATTGTCAGGTCACTCTTCAGTGCTACTGGTAAAATGTAACACATCACAACCTGTGCATGATCAGTTCGTTTGCGACTAAACCAGCAAGCTTGGTGAGGTTGGTGATTTTGTACACCCTGCGGGATAAAAAAGACAAAACCCGTCAAAAGGCAAAGGAACTCAGTCGACGGCCATGCAATAAATTTTTTATTTTTTTATTTTGGAGTGAGAGACTCCTAATCTTCATTAAGACATTTCTGTAGAAGGTCACTCTGATGTAAAACCTACGACTTCATTTGCATCTAATGATGTAGACCAGTTCTTCTTTTTGGGCAAATGCATTTGGGGTTCAGAGAGTGGTATTGACCCTGTGCAAAGCCTTTCGTCACTTAAAAAAGGTTCAAACACAGGCATTGCGTGATGCATGGTATCGCTGGCCATAGGCAAGTCCCTAGCAGGGCTAAAAAGCCACAGCCGTGATGCTCATGGTTAAGTATCAAGCAATGGCATTACTTGAAATCAAGTTGCAGCCATCGGGGTCCTGAATCTTTTCATGAGAGAGACAGATATTTTATAAAATGTTACATTCAGAAATTAAATAAGTATACTTAGCAATACACAATATGTATTATCCTACTGGATATATGATGATGATATATTTATAATCTATACACTACTAATTCTATTATTTTGCAGAATCTACAGCTGGAACCTTTGCTTTCAACGACATCTTAAGTTTTTCTGAATACAACTTAACAGTAATCCAGAATCAATTACAAACTAACCTTGACTTGTCCTTTTACTTCATCACTCGCTATGGTGACAGTCAGATTGTGTACTTCGGTGAATCAGATCCAACAGTAAATGTTGCTTCCAGATCTTTCTTCAGTCTGAAGCTAAAGGGCGGTAGTGTTTTCACAGAGTTAAAACGCTGTAACGACTCCAGATACGAAACCCCAACTAAATATAATGATGGCAAAAAACATTTTTTAGCAGTCAAGGTATCTCTTGAAACCTTCACCTTAAACATTGACTCCTTTAATATAACATACTCTTTTAATGAACTCTGTATGCTGAATGTGAGTACGTTGACTGTAGGCAAGAAACCTGAAGAGCCAAGTAGTCGAAAGCGCAGGAATACACAACTTGATGAGAACTTCAAGGGAATTTTACACGATATGATATTAAATAATTTTTCGGTCCTCTTTAATGATAACAGTAGTAATGTTGTGAGGTTGCCCAATGCTCTGGTGCCAACCATTGCCACAAATGTTCAGTCAGGGGCTCTTACGAATGACCCATGTAAAGTAGTTAAACAATGTGGCAATAATTCCACATGTGAATATAAGGAGTTTGAAGATTATTTGTAAGTATAAATTTTGTATTTTTGTTCAATAAAGAAGGCAGGTCAAGTTTTGCAATAGTAGAGTGACATGTGTATGGAACAAGTTCTAGGAAGAGAGATATACTAATGAGAAAGAGGGTGTTGCTGAAACTGAAGGGAAAGGTGCATGTTACATATGTGAGAAATGCCAAGATTTATGGGAGTGAGAGACATGGGTGATTAACGTGAAACAGCAGAGACAACTGGAAAGGCTGGAAATTAGAATGGGCCAGCAGATGAATGGAGTATCACTAAGAGAGAAAGGAAGACAATGAAGAAAATCATGGGAATAGAGCCAGTGATGAATGTTGTGAAGAGAAATTATATGTGATGATTGGGTCGTGTGTTAAGGAAGGATGAAAGTGATTGGGTTAGAGGTCTAGAGCCAATGATGAATGTTGTGAAGAGAAATGGATTATGATGGTTGGATCATGTGTTGAGGAAGAATGAAAGTGACTGGGTGTGAGGAGTGATGGAAATTGAGCCAGTGATGAAGGTTGTAAAGAGAAATGGCATGAGATGGTTGGGTCATGTGTTGAGGAAAGGTGAAAAGGATGCATAGGATAAACAAGTTGTCATGTTGTGGATCAAGTTAGGTGACCACATCTTGCTCATTTTGGCTTGTTTTTTTTATGGCTGGAAGCCCTTCCTAACACCAACCACATTAGTGTGAATTGGATGCTTTTTATCATGGCACCAAAACAACCATCTAATAGATTGAACTGCGAGCCTCTTGTTTTGTCACCAATACAATCACCTTGCATAAGGGATTGCGTGCCTCTTGTTATGTTACCAGTATAACCACCTTACAGGGTGGACTGGTTGCCTTAGTTGTGGTACCAGATTGCCATACAGGGTGGACTAAGTACTTTTTTTGTCGTGGCATTAGCATTGTAAGAGAGAAAGTGAAGATGAATGGAATGAAACAGTTGGAACATGTATTGAGGAAGGTTGAAAATGACTGGGTGAGAGGGGTGGTAGACCAAGAAAACTTACAGGGGTGGTGAGAACTAATCTCCAATTACTGCAACTCACAGAGAAGATGACAAAGGAACATGGCAAGTGGAGAGATGTCTGTAGAAAAGGACCCGTCCAACCCATGCGAGTGTGAAAAAGCAAACATAAAAATGATAATGAGGATTTTAAAACAAACTGTTTTGCAATGAATAATCGGGGAAGGTTTCAGGTGGTTTGGTATTAAAAGGGTTAAATTTATTCCAGTATTTGACTGAGTGTGTGAGGTCGGAATTTATCAAGTCGTCCAAGGTTTTTCTGTGTCGTCCTACTCCGTGGCTACCGTCTATTTTTATCGCCCTGCACTTTTTTGTACAGCTGTCGTCTTTCATGAGCATCACGTGACCATACCAACGTAGTCTTCTCTCGAGTAAACAACATCTGATTCCTCTTATTCCTAATTTCTCCCTTAGTTCATTTATTCTTTGCTGTTCACGTATATTACATATAAATATATATATATATATATATTTTTTTTGTTCTTTCTTTGTTTTTTACAGGTGCAATTGCACTGCTGGCTTCACTGGTAGAAACTGCACTGATGTAGACTTCTGTTACTATATAAACTGTTCTGATAGTGCCAAATGTGGAAATACTGAAGATGGATATGAATGTAGGTTCAGTTTTACATTTTTTTTATTTAGAAGTGACCCTAACATAGCATAGGGTTGTATATGAAAGCATATATGATCTGTTAATGTATATGGTTTCATATACACCATTTTTCTATTTATATTTGTTTATATAAAGGATATGTGGTTGTATTTTCTACAAAGTATTGTAGGGTATGTAGTTGGGATTGTTTGCGAAAGCCTCCTTAATTCAAAATAGAAGTGAAAACTAGAGCAAAGTTTATAAACAATGGTTTATACTTTTCCCTATATTTCATGATATTTTGAAAAGAAATGGAATGTGATGAAAAGGACTATGTTGAGGAAGAGTAGTAATATATGTTGACCGGTGTAGCTTACAATAGCCAATTGGTTTCATGCAGCTCACATCTGCTGTTAATGATTGGTCTCATTCTATTGATAAAGACAGCTGCTTTGATATGGAACTTTCTGATAATTTTGATATCTTGGGTTTGATATTTATTTAATCCTTTCACTACCATATTTCTAATTCAAGACATGGCTGTATCTATGATTTTCGAATAATTTTGAAAATAATCAAGAATTTGGTGGGATTTAGTAATATAGTTAACTTTCTCAGGATGAAACAGGTGAATGGAACCTAACTTAACAAGGTAAAATTATGATGGGAGGTTTCAAAATAAATACAAACACTTTAAAGTAAACAGTTTTATATTGTAGAATCGAGTGGGGTTGGGGTTGTCTTCTGTACATGCTGAAAGAAGTATTTGTGACTTTGTTTTTTGTTTATTTTTCCTCTTCACATAATTATTTTTATTCTTTTAAAATTTTTTATTCTAAACTAATAATTTCTTGAATTGCTGTACTATTTACACACAACACTAACACTTTACTGAGTGTATTGGGTGCATTGTATCATGGCACCAACACTTAAGAGGTTATCATATGCTCATCCAGACCAAAGGGTCCTCTCAAACCCTATGTGAAGGTGCATGGTTTGGTGGTTTGGCTCACAATCATAAGGCCATGAGTTCAATTTTACGTTGCTTCAGTCCACTCAGCTGGAAAAACTGAGTTGTGCTTTTAACTCATGACACATTGTGTCACGATGAATCCCCCTATGTCACATCAAAAGCATCCAGTTCATCCTGTAAAGGTGAACTGGGTGCTTTAGTTGTGGCACTAGTACTAACACTTTACAGGGTGGACTGAATGTTTTTTGTTGTTGCACCAGCACTACCACCTTACAGGGTGAACTGCATGTTTTTGTTGGGGCATCGTACTACCTACCATCTTAGATGGTGAACTGCGTGCTTTTGTTGTGACACTAGCACTATCACCTTACAGGGTGGACTGGGTACTTTTGTTGTGACCACCAGCACTAACAACATACAGGGTGAACTGCGTGCTTCTGTCTTGGCACCAGTACCTTAACAGGGTGAACTGTGTATTTTTGTTATGGCATCAGCACTACCGCCTTACAGTGTGAACTGGGTGCTTTTGTAATGACACCAGTACTACCTACCACCTTACAGGGTTGACTGGGTGTTTTTGTTATGGCACCAAGCACTACCACTTTACAGGGTGAACTGAGTGTTTTTGTTATGGCACCAGTATTACCTACCACCTTACAGGGTGAACTGGGTGTTTTTGTTGTGGCACCAGTATTAACATTTGTTAAATAAAACTGAAATAATTTCTCAATGCTGCCTGTTTTTGTTGTTGTTTTAGGTTACATCTCAGTGACATTTAACCTCACTTCAAGCATCCTCTACAAACCAAACCCTCACATAAATAACGTTGAGAATTTCACGATATATTTCCGAACAAGGGAAGAGCAAGGCTACATATTTTCTACAACTGATACAGCTACAGGTTCAAACTTTTCTGTGTATTTGTATAATAAGAATCTACAAGTAAATGCTGGAAACATGGTTGGCAGTATATCTAAAAATGTTACCGATGGTGTCTGGCACATAATTCTGCTTACATGGAATGAGACTAATGCCTGGATTATGTTAGATGATGTCAAACATGTCTCTATTTCAAACTCCAGCATAAACTTTACAACTTTATTCTCAACAAATAACTTCACTGTTGGTGAGGAGTTTGTTGGATGCATGAAAAATCTGAGTATTAATGGTGATTATCTTCCACTTTTATCTGATACCAGTAATAGCAGCCATTCACAACAGTACCAACTACTGCAGGAGGTTAACATAAAGTTGGGATGTCTGAGCAAGAATGTCTGCCCCAGTAATAAATGTTTAAACCAAGCCACTTGTGAAGATATTTGGAATAAATACCAATGTAATTGCTTAGCCGGTTACACTGGGGAATTCTGTGAAACAGATATCAATGAATGTGACAATGATCCATGCATGAATGGTGCCACGTGTAATGATTCAGTTAATTCCTATCTTTGTATCTGTGTCAAAGGATTTGAAGGATTAAGGTAAGTTTATATTTATACAGTAAATGATTTTCTTCTTAAAGTTTTGTTGTAGACTAGCTTGAGTTACATTAATTGTCATCATCACCATATGTCCATTTTCCATGCTAGTATGGGTTGCATGGGTCATAACAGTTGAAGACTGATGGATCACGACAGTCTGCGACTAGACAGCTCACCACAGTCCAAGAATGGACAGATCATTGTGGTCTGAGAGTAGACAGATTATTGTGGTCTGAGAGTGAACAGGTCAAGAACCCTATCTTGCTCATACATTCCATATTCTAACATTTTTTCTATGACTTAATCACCATTGTAACACCAACCACTTTGCAGAGTGTACTGGGTGCATTTTATCATGGTGCCAGAACTACATAATTAAAACGAAATTGGTAGATTGTGTCAGTATTTCTTCTGGTTCAAGTGCTGGTAAGATAAGCTTTACATTTCATCAATTCAGTGAAAGACATACAACTGTAGAAATGTAGCGAGGACACAACAATGTCCCGAGTACTGGTGCAATGATGAAATGCATCCAATAGACTCTGTAAAGTAGTTGGTGTTAGGATGTGCATCCAGGGATGGAAACCATGCCAAAATGTAATCTATTTCTGGGATATTTGGTTCTCTGATCCATCAAAGGTGACAGTAGGTCCAATTTTGTATTGACTTGGTCTGTAATGACACATCCAGCCCATGATATATTCAGCCAATGATCAGTCACCTCCACCCTCCCCACCCCTCTAGCTTCCACCCTACCTCCCTATTGCACCCCTTCCTTCTCCATCTCCACCCAACACCCACTCTCCCTTGCGCCTACCTTCCTATCACTCCCTCCCTCCTCTACAAAATGTAGATCTAGATCAGGTTTCCAGTATTTAGGATTATCACATATCAAGTTGATCCTCCTTTTTATTGTTGATGATGATGATGGTGGTGGTGGTAGCAGTGGTGATGATGATGGTAATGGTGTTGGTGGTGATGATGATGGTAATGGTGTTGGTGGTGATGATGATGGTAATGGTGTTGGTGGTGATAGTGGCAGCAGTAGTGATGGTGGTAGTATTGGTGATGGTGTGCAGACTATCAATCAGATTACCTATTTAATTTTTTCAGCTTTGGATATAGATTAAAGCAGTGATATTTATATGTGTGTCTCTCTCTATATATATATTGCTTCCCCTCCCCACTAGACATGCAGGAGTTAGTGCAACAATATGTGTATATATATATATATATATATATATATATATATATATATATATATATATATATATATATATATATATATATATATTAGTGAGAGCATACCAAAAACATGGTTGTATTGAGAACAGACAACTTCTCTGGTGTTTGTTCCATGATAAAATTCACATGGTATACTCTTTAAAGTGGCTGGTGGTAGGAAGGACATTCAGCTGTGGAAACCATCACAAACAAAGGGTTTAGAGTACTCTTCAGTTGTGTTGAGGACATGACAACCACCCTAGTGCCAGTGCCACAATAAAACACACCCAGTACACTCTGTGGTGTACAAGAACATATGTAAGCAAATGTACCTGTGGCCCATTTGTGTACATTTACTATAATATAAATATATATGTATGTACATGTGTGTGTATGCTCATACATGCATCATCATCATCCTTTTACATGCATGGTGAATATAATAATGACTCAATAGAAATACATATCATAAATGGTCAATTGACTGAAACGATTAGTACTGGACTAAACCGCTCATTATGGTTTAGTTTTTACGTCCAAATCTTTCTGGACTTGACTTTAGAGAAATTTACTAAAGTTGACCTTGCGTCTAGGTAGGACAGTCAATAGCCTTGATACTCATGAGCAGCTGTATATTTTTAATCTTCTTAAACTTCAGTGCATTGACACTAATTAACATTGGTTCATTAACCATTTCATGACCATATTTCTAATGAAATACACTTTTGCATTTAATTAATGAATAATTTTGATGGATTTACTAAAATTATGAATTATTTACTTTACTAAGACTTAACATGGTTTTTATATAAAATTATGCTGGGAGATATTAATTTAAGTAAGAACTCTTTAATACGGGCGATTTTGTTTCATAGAACCAGAACCAGTTTTGGCTGGGTTGGTATCAAAAGTGAAAAAAAAAAATTAGTGTTAGTAGCATTCATGAAATGGAATGGTCACAACTGGGAATTGAAACCAAGTTGACTTACTGGGAACTTATTGCAACTCTGTGGCAAATCTTTGAAGACCTTCCTCTATGTAAACATTAAGTATAGAACAAACTATGTTTTGTTAGAAGCATACATCAATTGCAGATGGGACATTAAATGTTTAAAATATTGAGAACAAAGATGTTGGGACATTACTTTGGAGTTATTTAACAGTCCTTAAATATTTTGGGATAAAATCCCTTCATCAACTGAACTGAGGAAACTAATTTGGAACAAAATATTAAGGACTATTAAACAACTTCAAGATAAAATTCCAATATTTTTATTATTTTTAACATTTAATGTTTGAGTACTCTTTATTCATTTAATGATTATTTAAACTATTTGTATGAAACCCACAAATACATACACCTTCTTAAAAGTTATAATTGTCATACTTAAACATCATAAATTTATTTTTGCTCTGTAATAAGTGGGGAAGGAATTAAAGAAGTTATTTTATGTAACACTTTTGATATATGTAACACTATTGACCTTGGTGCTAAGATATAGAACTGGGCCTTTTGCCAGGGAAGACGATTGGGGGCACTGCATGGCACTACCCTCCCTATATTTCAATGGTCCACCTTTAGATTTACCCTAACATTCTTATTCCAAACCCCTGTCTTAGAATTATGAATAATAAAGGCCACCCAGCTATTCCCATGAGGATTCAAATCTGGTGTCAGTCCTCTATGGAGCCTCTCACCATCCATCATAGTTTTATGTAAAAACCTTTTGTTATTTTACAAAAACTAATTGAATAATGGAAAAGTTTGTTTTATTCCAAATTCTTGCTTATTTTCAAAGTTAATTAAGTCAGTGTACTTTATTAGAAATATGTCCACAAAGCGGTTAAAGCTACAAGCATGACTGCTTTGATCCCAAACTACCTTTAGTTCAATGATACAAAATTATTTATAAGTATTAATATTTATCTACAAACTTACTATCGTAATTTTATGTAAGAACCTTCTTAACCCTTTAGCATTTAAACCGGCCATATGTGGCCAGAATTCCCCTCCCCCTTTCAGTTCAAACCGGTTGTAACCGGCCACTCAAACATGATGTTAAGGTATTAATTTCTTAAAATAAATAGTATCAAAATCTCATAGATTCGATATTATGAAATAATTATGAGATACAGCCTTTTCTGTGAAAATACAATAGTAAATATAGAGTAATATGAATGCTAAAGGGTTAATGAGAAAGTTTTATATTACTAAATCCTTCCAAATTCATGACTATTTTCAAAATTATTTGAAAATCATAAGCAGTGTCTTACATTTGAATTTATATTTGTTTTTGCTGTTTAAGGGAGTGAAGGGCAGTGCTCATGACCCTTTTCAGGGTCTCTGAGACTGATGGAAGGAAGGTATAGTGATCATGACCCTTATCAGGATCTCAGACAGGTGGGAAGGCATTATGCTAAAATCAGAAATCTGCCTGAATGCTTGCAACAATGTGGACTCTGATAAAGTCTTTCATAAATATATCTTTTTTCTTTTTTTTTTTCAAGTTAGTCATTCAGTCATTATTATCTTTCAATCTATGTATAGCCTTCTGTTTTTGTTTTTACCTATTTAAAAATATTCAAATATGTTATTTGACCAGTTCTAACTTACTTATCAATTATTTATATATTCATTCATTGTTAATTCACCATTCATGTTCTTTCTTAGCCACCGAGGAATGCCAAGAAATAGAAAGAAAAAAAGAGAATAATTTACTCCCTTTTGTTTTATTTGTAAAGGATTGATAGAATATGGCAGTGGAGATTCCCCCCCCCCCACCGACCAGATCTCTACTTGCTGCTATCGGAGCAGAGTTGACTATATGCAAGTGTGAGCACCGCAGGGTGCTGTTCCAACATGTCTCCTTCGCCATCCTCTGGGACAATCTTTTCTTCATCCTGTCAATTGGGACCACAAAGTGGACTAACCCTTAAGTTTCATTTATGGTGGAGGCATGAGGAATAAATTTACTTAAGCATAATACCCTGTGTCTGTAGAATACTCAGCCACATGCACATTAATTTCACAAGCTGGCTGTTCCATTGACTGTATTAACTGGAACACTCTGTATTCAACTCCTGTCAAGGCCAACTTTACCTTTCATTCTTCTTGTGGGGGGGTGGGGATAAAATATAGTACCAATCAAGTACTAGGGGTCAGTATAATCAACTTTCTCTTCCTCCATGTGTCTAAGTGCCTAAATTATAGCAACCATTGTTTGTAAATCTTTATTCCATGCTCAGCTGTTTTTTAACTTCTATCTCTCTGTAGATCTGTCCTATATATTCAATATATCATCATCGTTGTTTTACATCTGCTTTTCTACAGGTGCTGATCAGCACTGCGGCATCTTTCCACACATTGTCATCCTTTTTCATTGCCTCTGGGAGTCTCAATGATTTGAGGTCAGCTCTTACCACCTTTGTTCAGGTCTTAGACTACCTCTACCACGACTTCCTTCCACTGGCATTTCCTGACACTTCTTCACCCAATGGTCATTATCCATGTGCATCACATATATATATGTATATATATATATATACATATACATATATATATATATATATATATCTTGCTCTGTTTACTGTTGTATTGATTGGCTCACGTAGTTGCAAGGTTAACAGGCAGAATAAGAAAGCAAGAGGAGTGTGTGTGTGGTCTTTAAGTGATTAGTAGATTCACAAATAGGTCACTGACTGTGAAAGAAGCCTCTTCTGACTGTTCCACCTATATGTAGTGTCAACATTAGTTTCATAGCCCCCCCCCCCCCCCCCCCCCCACACACACACACCCTGCACGCACACCACCACCACCACAACAAGCCCTTGTTTTGTTATTTTTACCTGTAGTAAGAAGCCTGTAATAACACAACTTTCATAATATTTCCTCTAATTTATTTTTTGTCTTAAAGTTTTCTGTTCAAGAATTATTACATCTGTGTGTATGGTTCAATGACTTAATTTTTCACTTATGAATAACTTAAGAAGCTGGTTTACCCTGCCTTCCTGGCAACAATCTCAGAACAATCCACAGTCATGGCTTTATTTCTAGTCATACTTCTCTTTCTAACCTTCGCTTATGCCATAACAGGTGCTACTTGCTGTACTACAGGCTTTAACTCATACCACCTTGCCTCTCTCTTTCTCTCCACCCCCAACCTCGAACTCACAATCCTCTATTTTTGAATCTCTGTCCTGGCATGGTGGCTGCTGCTGACTTTATCTGTCTTTATCTGTCTGTTTTTATCTGTCTCTCTGTCTGTCTTTATCTGTCTCTCTGACTGATTAGTGGCTGGTTGGCTACTTTACCTACTACCACTACCTGACAGATTTATTTCATTCAAAATAAGGTGTGGAAGACCACACAATCATAACAGTGTGGAAGTATAATACTTGTGTATCTTTGTCATATCTAAGTGATCCTCTTACAGTGTAAAAATTGATATAAGATATAAGAAACTGTAAAAACAAACAAACAGGCCACAACAAACACCTCATTTAACTGAGATGATCTAGAAATATGTATATTTTAGAAAAACAACACTATAGCCATGCCAACTACTGACTGCTACCTTTGTATTTATTGTAACTTAGATTACTGTTTCAAGTATTGGCTATGGCTCTTTTGTCATTTATGGATAGTTGTCCCTATACTCTTGACGGTAAAAATGGTATTTTCCTGATAATTCTAATATCAATGACTTTGGTGAATATCTGCAGATGTGAGAACAATACTTATGATTGTCCTGAAATGAAACCCTGTTCTGATAATGGTAATTGCAATGATCTTGTTGATGGCTACAACTGCTCCTGCAACAATGAATACACAGGTGACAGATGTGAATACAAGGTATGTATCAAAAGTCTAATCTATTTTCATTTTTATTTTCAATTTAAAAAAAAAATTATTTGTTTATCTTTTTCTCACGTTTTCTAAAGTGAAAAAAAAAAATGTTATATTTTTGTGTGTATATTTTTCTAGTTTAGAATAGGGAGGCGTAACGTAAGAGGTAACTAAAAGGGTTGGTATCAGGAAGGGCATCCAGCTGTAAAACACTCTTTGGTGATGAATATAATTAAGTTTGTTGTGCCTTCCTTCTGTAACCCGGCTTTAGTATGGAAAATGGGCTGAAACACTTTTATAAATGTTACATATAAATAATATACAAGACCCCGAGTATGATGGTTGGATAGCATCCATGAGCTCAGCTGGTCTCACTTGGGGATCCAGCCATATCAATTGGTGATGGTTGCTTCTGTCAGAACCCACGGGAAAGAATATTTGAGGACTCTTCCTCCATGACTCCCTATGTGGGCGAAGAAGATGAATATACAATTTGAATGTTTATTTCTATATATTGAAATCTGACATTAGAAAGAAAAACTCTTTTCTTCATTAAATACATTTGACTTTCAATCCAGCACAACTTTCTTTTTCTTTTCCCTGATTAGTCAGGGAAGAAAGGGCAGTGTGCCCATCTTTTTTCTAGGGCCCCCAACACTGGTGTAAGGATAAGAAGGGTGGGAGTGAGAATGGTGTCCTCAAACATCAGAGACCTGCCTCTAAATGTTTGCAACAGAGAAGGGCACCTGCTAAAGACAGCCAAGGGCCAGCTGGGGATGTTGAGACAATTCTTTATTGAGAAAATATGTTTTCATGCTGACACATCTGCTCTTGATTGGTTTCAGTTGGTAGACTGTGGCCATGCTGGAGTACTGCTCATAAAGAATTTCGTCAATCATATCTACCCCTATACTTATTTCATCGATCTTTATTATGTCCCATAACAAAGTTACAGGACAAAATAAATAATAAGCATAAACATGAATGTGGGGAGGAGGAATTGGGGCATACGCCCACATACATACACACAAACACAAGCACACATATACACACATACACGTGTCTATCTGATTTAGAATAGATACACTGTATTCTTGCATGTTGTAAGAGATAACTAAAAGGGTTAGCAGTAGGAAGTGCATCTGGCTGTAAAACATTGCATCAAAAATGACTACATGATGAGTATGAAGTTTGTTATGAGGCTGGCAAGATTCACTCTCATGTTTTAGCAGGAAAAATGGCCTTAAAAGCTTGTTGAACTTGGATTAATGTTTGCAACAAAAGGCACATTTTATTCTTTAACCCTTTCATTACCATATTTATAATTAATGCAGCATTTTCAATTAATTAATGCAGAATTTTGAAGGATTTACTCAAATGATTATTTTGTTTCTAATATGATAACTTAAAATATGATTCTTATCTAATATCATGTTATATAGGAATTATTTGAAACGGGTGTCTTCTTTCATAGAACCAGGACTGGTTTTGGCCGAGCTGGTATCAAACCCTTTTAATACTGACCCAGCCAAAACTGGCCCTGTTGTATACTCATTAATGTCTATGAAACTGGGATAAGTTCTGATTTGATATGCCTCTGGACCCCTCAGCCAGTAACAGATTTAAAGATATTTTACTCAACACTTACGACAGTAAAAAAGAACAGATATAGACATTCAATGCAGATGAGCACTGGGAGTTCCTAAAAAATAATTTACTAGAGGCAACGGATGAGATCTGTGGCTGGAGTAAGACCACAAGCAGGAGGAGAGTGACTTGATGGTGGAACAATAAGGTAGATGAGGCAGTTAAGGCCAAGAGACAAGCATGGAAAGAATGGAAGAACGGGGGTGCAGGGTACATTACATAGAGACCAAGAGGGAAGCTAGGCGACAAGTATACTTAGCTAGAAGGGAAGCAGAGGATAGAAAATTCAAGCATGTTTTGCAACGTGAGGACCAGAAACAGGTGTTCAAGATTGCGAGGCAGTATGTCAGAGAGAATTGTGATGTCATTGGAGAGAAGTATATCTGGAATGATAAAGGTGAGCTTGCCCTCACAAGTGCTGAGAAGAAAGATGCATGGAAGAGCTATTATGATAGATTACTAAATGAGGAGAATACATGGGAAGAAGAGACCCTACCCCAAGTAGACCCTATAGAGGGGCCACAGTACAAGTCAGCAGCAGCGTAGTAAGTAAGGCAATGAAAGATATGAAGATGGGGAAGGCAACCGGTCCATCGGGTATAGCTGCCGAGATGCTGAAGGCATCTGGGTCTGTAGGTCACACTATAACCACATGTATTGTTAACCAGGTAATACTAGGTGTCATACCAAAAGATTGGGTCAGTAGCATCATTGTCAACTGCTACAAAGGTAAAGGTGATGCACTAGATAGAGGAAACTATAGAGGTATAAAGCTGATGGACCAGGTCATGAAAGTAACAGAAAGAGTTATAGCACAGTTGATTAGGGACCGGGTGAAACTAGATGAGATGCAATTTGGGTTTATGCCAGGAAGAGGCGCCGCTGATGCTCTCTTCCTTGTGAGGCAGTTACAGGAAAACTACCTAGCTAAAAGTAAGCCACTCTACCTGGCATTCGTCGATCTCGAGAAAGCCTTTGACAGAGTTCCACGTGCTGTAATCTTGTGGGCTCTTAGAAAACTAGGAGTAGATGAATGGCTTGTGAAAGCTGTACAAGCCATGTATAGGGGAGCAGTCAGCAAAGTTAGGATTAGCAATGAGTATAGCGAAGAATTTAGCGTACAGGTTGGTGTCCACCAGGTCTCTGTTCTTAGCCCTCTCCTGTTCATCATAGTCCTGCAGGCAATAACGGAGGAGTTTAAGACCGGATGCCCATGGGAACTCCTGTATGCTGATGACCTTGCACTTATAGCTGAATCTATGGTAGAAATAGAGAAGAAATTCCAAACTTGGAAGCAGGGACTAGAAAGAAAGGGTCTCAAAGTCAACCTGACAAAGACTAAGGTCCTTGTAAGTAGACGAGAAAACAGAACCCAGATCTCCTCAGGGAAATAGCCTTGCTCAGTATGTAGGAAAGGTGTAGGTAGGAACTCCATTCTCTGCCCCAAATGCAAACAATGGGTACACAAGAGATGTAGCGGGTTCTCAGGAAGCTTAATTAAGAATGTAGGCTTCACATGCAGCAGCTGTGCTGGGACAGCAAGCAGCAAACAGCCACAGGAAACAAGTACCACCAATCTCTGGGAGGGCTCTGTTGAAACAGTAGACAGCTTCTGCTACCTAGGAGACCGAATTAGTAGCGGAAGTGGGTGTTCAGAAAGTACAATAACTAGGGTAAGAACGGGATGGAAGAAGTTTAGGGAACTACTACCACTGCTAGCTGCAAAAGGCTTCTCCCTCAAAATGAAAGGCAGACTGTATGATGCGAGTATCCGAACAGCAATGTTACATGGTAGTAATATACGCGAACGACAAAGCATAAATGAATTGAGAGAGAGACTGAGCATAAGAGGAATCAAATGCTGTGTGCAGGAGAGGCGGTTGTGTTGGTATGGACATGTGATGCGTATGAAGGATGACAGCTGCATAAAAGGGTGCAGAGCACTAGAAGTCAATGGAAACCGCGGAGTGGGGAGACCCAAGAAGACCTGGGATGAAGTGATAAAAGCCGACCTTACCCAACTACACCTCTCAAAGGCGATGACACACGACCGTGACCTCTGGCGTCACGCAGTAATACAGAGTACCTGACCTCCCATGGGTACAAGCTGAAGCATAAAGACAATATGCCCCCACACCCGCCCACTGCAAGGTGGTCGTGGAGGTGCCACGGCAAAAAAGCACCCAGCCCACACTGTAAAGTGGACGTGTAGGCGCCACGGAAAAAGCACCCAGCACTCACTGTAAATGAGGTTGGTGTTAGGAAGGGCATCCAGCTGTAGAAATCAAGCCAAAATCAGTTCCTGTATGAGCAAGGCATGGTCAGCCGACCAGACACTGCTCACAACAGGACAACCCGTCTAACTCATGCTAGTTTTCCATATCTATTTTATGATGAACTAACATCCTGTCCATCCATGGGGTAGTCTTGTATTCTCAGTTGCTTATGAAATTGATATTATCTATCTATACCAACTGCCAGGTCATCTAATAATGAGTTTTGCTTGCTCATGTATCCAGTGCTATTCATCAGTGCATGTTGAAGTCTTTCATTTAATGAAATCTTTTGATCTTGACTGTTGACATGACATTCTTCTGCTCAGCTTCTAGTGTGAATCACTATTGACTCAACTCTAATTCTTCTGCTGATTTAACACATCCACCACAACACTGCCACTCAATGGTGGGATATATTTCATCATTGAGGTTTACTCACCTAGCAATTAAGATTTAGTCTGGCTCTTCTTTTTTGTCCTGTCTGGCATAGATGGACTTATAAGGAGTTTGACTCCTACCAGTATAGTCCTCTGGATCAAAATGACACACTAGCCACTCCACTATATCAAGGTGCTTAATCGTATATGTACAAGAATATATACTCACTATTGGGTGGTTGTTGATTTCCTCTGACTTTGAGATCTACTGATAATTTTTAACCCAGTACAACCTGTTGCAAGTTTTGGTTATTGATGACTGAACTGATGACCCCACTAAGCCTGATTGTTGAGGAGCGTGAGTTTTGGATACCCCATGGGGTGAAAACAACACTGGTATTAGTTCTGAGCTTGGGAGCGACTTTTCTTTTTTTCACTGTTAGTCTTTTATATTAAGGAAATATAAAAACTAAATTAAACTTTCCAGTTTTCTAGGTTCATGATTATAAAATAGATGGTAATCGGTTTTGTTAAAAGCTTTGGCAAAATGAAGACAGAAGCTTGAACTAGATGATGATAATAATGGAATAATAATAATAATAATAATAATTGTTTCTACTTTAGGCACAAGGTCGGTAATTTGAAGGAGAGAGAAAAGTCGATTAAATCGACCTCAGTACTTACTTGTGCTTTATTTTAGCAATCCTGTAAGGATGAAAGGCTAAGCTAACCTCAACAGGATTTGAACTCAGAACGTTATGGTGTCCTTTATGCTCTACTGATACTGCCAATCCACCACCCTTAAAAATAATAATTGTTTCTACTTTAGGCACAAGGCCAGCAATTACCCAGTGCATTACTGGTACTTTATTTTATCGACCCCGTAAGGATGAAAGGCAAAGTCAACCTCGGCGGGATTTGAACTCAGATCATAAAGGGATGTAACTATGCTAGAAAGCATGGCGTCCGACCCTCTACCGATACTGCCAATCCACAATGGTTTCTTATATAGGCACAAAGCCAGCAATTTTGGGGGAGGTGAAAGTCGATTAAATTGACCCCAGTATGTGACTGGTACTTTATTTTATCGACCCCATAAGGATGAAAGGCAAAGTTAACCTTGGTGGGATTTGAACTCAGATCATAAAGGGCCATAATTCTATTTTGCAAAGCATGGCATCCGACTCACTACTGATACTGCCAATCCACCGCCTTTAATAATAATAATAATTGTTTCTACTTTTTGGCACAAGGCCAGCAATTACCCAGTGCATTACTGGTACTTTATTTTATTGACCCCGTAAGGATGAAAGACAAAGTTAACCTCGGCGGGATTTGAATTCAGAATGGCAAGGGCCGTAACTCTATGCATCAAAGCATGGCGTCCGACTCTCTACCGATACTGCCGATCCATCCTACATGCGACAGCAGGTGCTCAACATAAACCCACAAGTCAGTGATACTCTGTCACTGGACAAGTGCGTGCAGGATGGTCTTGTCACTCCACACACATCTCAGACAGGTCCAGCTGATGGCATTTCCATGCCTATAAAGTTTGTTGAACTGGCAATGCTCCCTGGTGGCATTGCTAGGCCAGTGATTTCTGGAAGTTATCAGTTGGCCCTGGACTGAAAGAAAAGCTAGTTGGCTTTCATCCCCAAGGAAATCGTCACTCTTGCCCTCCACTAACCTTCTATAGAATATCCAAGGCGGAATCTCCACTGATTGGAATGCCCAACTGGCAAAGGGCAGTGAGCACTTGAAGACATTCCAGTTTCTGAGCGTTCCCTCTCAGCCTCTGCTTGACGCAGGATTGCAGCTCTGTCAAGGAGACGAGCTGGGGGAAAATGTGCCAAGCAAAAGGCAACCACACCTGTTCACGTTGAGGAAAATGTGGAGGTGTCTTAGCCTCAGTGCATGTCTTTGCACCATCAACTACAGCTTGCTCAGTCCTCCACGTAGTATTTATTGACAGTAGATGGTCCACCTGACCTTTGGAGTGTGTTCTTTCCACAGAAAGCAAAAGAGCAAACACTTCAGTGCAGTCAGATGAGGCTTAGGACAAGGTACAATGGCCAGGCGGTAGTAGATGACGGACACAATGTATGCGTTCGCCACCTCTGCGCGACCTTTCAGGGATAGCTTTCTCTCAACCCATTTCTGGGTGAGTGAGACCACCTTTCTCATCACCTCGACCCAGCTTTTGTCTGTCTGGAGGTTCAGACCAAACCAGAGCCCTAGCAATTTAACCGGCCCATCCATCCAGTGCCCGTTGACTTTGTTGGACAGTATGGACCTGCCTCTCCAGGTGCCGAGCCCACTCACTTTTCCCAGTTAATCTTTGCTCCTGTCATAGCCTCGTATTCTCTTAGAGTAGTGTTGATCACCTCGATGTGTTTAGCGCTAACACAGTTCTCTTACATCTCAGTTCATGCAAGATACTCTTCAACATCTCCAGTTTGTGCAATAATGGCTCTCGAGTCGATACATAGAACAGGGATGAGAGAGGACAACCTTGGTTGACCAAGCACATGATGTTGACTGGTTTTCAAAGGTGACTGTTCACTCTCACCATAGAGCAGATGTCGCTGTGCATGGCAGCGACACACCCTCTGGAAATGAGCCCAAAGCTGGCTGCCAGGTATTGATGGTCGATCCTATTGAATGCTTTTGATTGATCTAAATTTATCAGGGCCCCACCTGTGCCATGTTCCTTAGCTACCCTCTCCCCAATGTTTCACATGAGACAGAGGTTATTATGGAAGGATCTTTTTGGAATGCCACATGTTTGCGTCTCTCCCACCAAACTCCTGATGACTAGCAGCAACCTCATTGCTAATACTTTGGCCAAAATGTTTAACTCTGTGTTCAGCAGAGTTATGGGCCTGACATTATCAACGTTGACTCCCTTGTTCAGGTCATTTCTCAGCAGCACCACTGCTCCTCATCTCACAGAACAGAGAATTATCCCGTTCTGCTGCCAGCTGCAGTATACGTTTGGCAAGAGATCACCGAACAAGTCTAGCATGTTTATGTAAAGCTTGTACGGCAGAATATCCAAACGAGGTTATTTACCCTACATGCAACCAGTCATTGCCTCTCGTATTTCAGTGGCAGTTATTAGCCTTTCATAGCACTCCATTGCCAATAGGTGAGGCAGGCCTTCGTGGGAAGGACTAAAGTCCATTCCGTGATCCAGCCCACCAGTGCTCCCGAACTGTTGAGTGAAGTGCTACTGAAAGGCTACACACTTCTACTCGGATACGACTAACATGCACTGGTTGTAGTGCGCTAAAGATCAGATTGTAGCTTTGTTGCCATGCTGCGCTTCTGCCACCTAGACCAATTGAATGGCTTCCATCCCCTTGTGTCTTAGTGAATAAGGTCTAGTTCTGACAACACAACCTTCATGCTTAGCATTGAAGTATTGGTCGAGGGTCAATCTTGCCGCTTGTACGTTGGCCTTTTCTAAGCACCTCATCTAGTTTTCTAATTAGTTCTCTCTCTTGTCTATTCTTTTCTATCACTATAGCCTTGCTAAACCTAATGGATTCTACTTTAATCACTCTCTGCGGGGTGAACCACCATTTGTTGTTGACGACTGCTCCCATCAGCGTCTGCTTTACTAATCACTAATCTGGTCTCTGTAGGCTTTATGCGCTGGGAACGACATGTTCAGCTTCCAGTATCCGGGTCCCTGTTTATGTAAACTATTTAGGTATATCACACAGATCACAAATTTGTGGTCTGTGTAGCTGACTATCTTGAAATGTAGACATCCTATGCTATACCTATCCCTACAAAATACCCTATCTAGATATGATCTGGATGACCCAATGCGGTTTGTCCATGTCCACATTGGCACATTCGGAAAATGTGTTGGAAATGTCTGAGCAGGTGTGGAAGCACGCTAGTCCCACACAGTCCCAGCATGCATCCAAGATCCCATTCCAGTTTCCCACAAACATTAAACAGTGCAACATACCAAGGAATGTCTCCAGGCATCGGAAGAAGACAGGCCATCCTGCCCCTATTGGGGCATAGATGACCATGAGCTTGAAAGCATGCCCTTCTACACTGGTCACGTCCAAATGGTGTTGGTGATTGTGGTGGTGAGGATGATGATGGTGTTGGTAGCATTGGTGTTTTCATTTTTTTTTTTTGTTTTGCCCTCTTTTTTTATGGCGAAGGATGGGAGTTCTTTCTTTTTTTTCTCACTTCAACAGTTTTCTACCTTTCAACATCATCACACCTGTTGTCTGATTGTGCGATGTTGGGAAGGGGTATATTCTTCACTGGCATTGGTGGTGGAGATGGTGGTTCTGTTGTTGATGTTGCCGGTGCTGGTGTTGGTAGTTTTGCCACCACTGTGGCCTCATATGGTTGGGCTACTCCAGTTGTGGGACCTGGTGTAAGGAGGAGGAGGGGGGGGGGGGGCTCATTCACGCTTTCCTTAGTTTTGGACAGAAGGCTTTCAGGTGCATTTTGTCTCCACATCTGTCACACCTTGGTCTTCTACCATCGACAGTCATGGGAAGGTGGTTGTTGTTGTCCAAGTCAATCCCTATGCCTGACATATTGAAAAGATGCACATTTTTCTAGTGTAAAATGTTTGTACATGGAAGGGGAGATCTGTTTTACTTCCATATTTCTTCTTGAAAATATTTTAATAGGCATTTTTTTAAAGCATGGTGTCCGATACTGCTAATCCACATAATAATAATAATAATAATGTTTCTACTTTTGGCACAAGGTCAGCAATTACCCCAGTGCATTACTGGTGCTTTATTTGGTACAGTGAGCAACAAAATTGAAAGCTATTTTAAAAAGAAATTGGGGCTAATATCAGGGTGAGACGCTTACAGAAAACAGCACCCTTGGAACTGCTAGGATTCTCAGAAAAGTGCTTGACAATTGAAGGGGCCACCTCAGTCCACTGGTTGTGAACATTTGGCACCTGTATTACATCACCAGTAATGTGACAAGCAGATATATTAATAATAATAATAAAAGGATGACCTTACCCCATTAGAAAATTGTGTTGAGTAGCTTTTACTACAGGAAAATCTATGTTGTGTGTTATTTAACTGAATATTTTTAAAAGTGTTACAACATTGCATTAGTTTTTTAATCAACATCATTTTACATCTATTTTTCCATGATAGTGGTTTGTATCTCTCAAATTTTATTCCGAATTAGTTTTGTTAATTCTAGTGATGAAGGGATTCGATCCCGAAATATCTAAGTACTGTTAAACAAATTCAAAGTGTCATGCTTGCATGGCTTTTATTATATATAAGAGAAAATTAACCTTTCTGTTGGTTTTGTTGGCATATTTCTAATAAAAGAAATCACTGTTCATTATTTTCAAATAATTTAGGTTCATAGATTGGCAGAGTTCACAGTATATGTTTTGGCTCTTTATGTTCTGAGTTCAAATTCTGCCGAGGTGAACTTTGCGTTTCATTCTTTCAGGGTTGATAAAATAAAGTACCAGTTAAGTTTTGTGTCAATATAATAAACTTACCCTTCCCAACAAATTGTTGGCTTTGTGCCTAAATGAGAAATAATTATTTTCAAATTTCGTAAATAAACAAGAATTTGGAATGATTTAGCAATATAACTCTGTAATTATTAAGCTGGTGTTTGAAAATAACAAAGGTTCTTACATAAAATGAATGGGAAGGGTTTTAGATAAATATAAATAATTTAACCTTCTTGTTATATTTTTAATGAAAGACAATTTATTATTTCTAAATAATTTTGTAAATAATCAAAAATTTGGAGGGATTTAGTAGTAAAAAAAAAAAATCCTGCCAAATCAATGAGTGGCAGTAGTTACAGCTGCATGCATTGAAATACTGGTGTAGTGGTTCTGAGAACAATGCAAATTGTCAATGGAAAGGCACTCTCGCTCGAGTTAGAAGGGAACTATTGACCTTCAGGAGAAGCAGCGACCCCTGATTGTATTTAGCAACCGAAACAAATATGAAGTACACCAAATCCACTGCTCCTAGAAGCAGCCCTGGTTCTTCTTATTTGTGAGTGTAAACTCGGCCAGATTAGATTAGGTTAGTAATATAACTAATTATTAAGCTGGTATTTGGAACATGACATAAAGGTTCGGAGTTGGAAGGTTTTTAGATAAATATAAACACTTAAAAATAAACAGCTTTGTATTGTTGAACCAGGTGGTTTGCTATCAAAATGGTTTAAATTGTTTTAAAATAGATGAGTGTTCACATTGCATTTTGTTACAAAAAAATACACATACATTGGTGCAATACGCATGCATTGGTGCAATAAGCATGCATTGGTGCAATGTATTAAAAACATTCAAGTTTTCAAAATATCCTGGCATTTTTCTACTTGCTTCAGAAGCTCACAACATTTCTGTAGACTATTCATATTTGAATTAGAAATAATACATTGCTTTTTGTATATGATAAGAGCAGGTGCTCTCTGGTCGCTACCAAAGTGACCTACAAACTGTCAACATTACCTGGCATGGATGTCAAAATCTGCCGCCAATCAGCAGCATTGAAGATGATTAGTTGACTTGCTACCTGGGGGTCCTTAACTCCTGATGAAGTTGTAGGAGCACCGTAGTGATATACAGTATTGTGGGGATCTACATGTGGTAGAACCCATTTCTCTCCAGGTCTGAACAAAAAGAGGAGGGAGTGAGAAAGAGTACTTGACAGGTACTTTATCTGTCTGAAAAAGACAAAGTTGACATTGGAAGGATTTGAACTCAGAACAGAGAAACCTAGAACTGTCTTGTCTAGTCTGATACCAATGTAAAATAATAGACATTGAAACATCATGGTGATCTTGGGGATAGCAAAGAAGAAGAAACAATTTCAAATATAGTCACCAAAACAATTGATGGTCACACTATAAATAATAGTGAAGAAATACCACAGAACATTATATCCAATGTTTTAATACCTTTACCAATTTGTTGACTTGCCTGTATTTGTTACATTTAGTAAAGTTAACATTAATTCCTGGCAACTACAGTCTTGAGTATCATCCCCCTACTCCACACCACCTTCCGTAAACATGTCCTTTATGGGAGATCTTAGTTTGTTCTCCTGGGATTCATTTTTTAAATTTATATTTAATATTCTTATCTATATAAGGTGATGGACGTCATCTGAAATGCAACAATATACCGCATAACATTTCTTCTGAAGTGTTTAGCTTCGTTAGTATGGTCTGTAGGTAGTATATGGATAAAAGCTGGAGGGTCCGCTATCAGTGGAAGTCTGACCTTTCCTCCTAAGCAACACAGGCCAAGTGTAATATCCATGCTACCAATCGTAACTTTAGGATCATTTCTATAATTCTTCGATGGATCATATGAAAACGCAGCTCTTAGCCAGTTTATTCTGCCTTGAAGAGTCCTTTGTGCTCGTCGAGTTTGCATCGCAAGTCTCATTGCCTCTTGGTGATTTTCATATTGAACCTTTGTTTATTGCGATAGTCTTTATTCTTGTCTTAATCTTTCTGTTTCCCGTATCATATTCTGCTGAATGTCACAATGTTGACTTGTCCTTGTATTCCCAAGTCTTTTTTTATATTGTTCATGAGTTTCTCTTTTGCTTGAAGATTTCAGCCGTTTGACAGACATTGTAACTCCCCCGATAGATGAGCGGTGTTTTGGTGACATGATGAAATTAATTTTTGGGGAAAATATTGTGAAAAATAAAAACAATACAAAGCAATATAAAAAAATAGAAATAAATGCAAAAAGCTACCTTAGAGAATAGGTTGACACTGTCATCTGAATTAGGTCAATAATAACATGTGACACTATCCTCAAAAAGCTAAATTAATATACACTGTAGATTAATTTCAAATAGTGTAAATTTTTTCTGTGTTCTCTAAAATCAAAGACTGGTGTAAAAGGACTTTATAAAAGCTAATGCAATATTGTTAAACATTCATCTGATTCTTTGATCTATAGTTTAAGACGATTCTAGGTTTTTGTGGGACGTCAGTCTTTCTCTCTCCCTGACTATCTAACACTTTAATTGTATATCACTCTGTATAACCACGTATCTCTCTCTCTTTAGATGTGTGTGTGTGAGTTTTCGAGTGATTAAATCAACCAACCAACCAATAAACATCTCTCTTTTATATTATATATAGATATAGATTTAAATAGGAATTATTTTAAAGGAAAGAATCGATTGACAAGATCTGATCTCATTTGCTTACCATTGGTCTTTCCATAGCTGATACTATCTACCAGTTGCAGCTCCTGGCTGAAAGAGCAACATGAAATAAAGTGTCTTGCTGAAGAACATAATGCATCACCGGTTCTGGGAATTGAATTCACAACCTCATGATTGTGAATCCAATTCTCTAACCATTAAGCCACATGCCTTCACAAAATGGGTGATTTCCTTTCATAGAACCATCCAATCATCCAAGTAACTGGTAATAAATCAGTGAAGACATGTTATTTATTGGTTTGATCGTGAGATCATGAGTTCAGTTCTTGGTGTTGGATTGTGTCCTTAAGCAAGACATTTTATTTCACATTATTCCAGCCTACTCAGCTGGAAAAAAATTAGCTGTACTTGTAATCGAAATATCCAGCCTTGTCACACAATGTGTCACATTGAATTTTACTAAGAATTACATTATGGGTACATGTGTCTGTGGAATTACATGTTTATTTCACAAGCAGGCTGTTCTGTTGATCAAAGACCTGGAACACTCATCATCAGAACTGACAGATTCAAAAACAAAAATAAATCAGAGTAAGGTAAAGACCTCCTTCAATCACAAATGAACAGGGGATTTGTACTTAGAAAGTTCCCCTCTGGAGCACAATCCAGGCAAGGTTGTTTGTGAAAGACCAACAGTCGCCCATGCATTCCACCTCTCCTCTCTATGCTACTAATGTCGTCTAAGCGAAAGGCAATGGTCGATACAGCTTAGTACCAGTGACAGCACAACATATATATACATTATATATACGAGCTCGTATATATAATGTATATATATGTTGTGCTGTATGTGTACTGCAGCACACCAACAGATGGCAACACATGGTTGTGTGCACAGTGAGAGCTAGCAGTGATGTTCATGCACCAGTGTGCCAATTGACATTGTGTGTTCACTTTGCAAGCTGTAAAATTTGTGTTTTTGAGATCACATGTATGCTGTAGCTTGTGATTTTGTCATGAACAGGAAGTTGGAACAAAGAGCCAACATGAGATTTTGCATTCAACTTAGGAAGTCTGCTACAGAGACATTGAGCATGCTTCGACAAGCTTACAGTAATGAGGCAATGGGTTATACGCAATGTTTCAAGTGGCACGGGTGGTTCAAAAGTGGAAAAACGTCCCTGGAAGATGACGAACGATCTGGAATACCTGATATGAGTGTCACCCTCGGAAATGTGGAAAAAATTAATCAGCTTGTGTATGAGGATCATTGGAGGTCAATCAGCGATATTGCTGATATTGTTTGTCTGTGGTATGGGTCTGTGCAGACAATCCTAATGTCTGAATTGAACATGCGGCATGTCGCTGCCAAGTTTGTCCCCCACCTGCTGACCACTGAGCAGAAAGTACATCTCATCAAAGTCTGTCAAGATCTCTGTCAGCGTGCCACTGATGACCCATCCTTCATGTCGCGGATCATCTCCGGTGACAAGAGTTGGGTCTACAGGTATGACCCTGAGATGAAGCAACAGTCGACACAATAGAAAAGCCGTTCATCTCCACAACCGAGGAAGGCATGACAGAGCCACAGCTCAATCAAGAGCATACTCACCATTTTTTCAATAACCACGGTATTGCGCATTGAGAATGCATCCCACAGAGCCTGACCATCAATCAAGAGTTCTACTGCAATGTTTTGAGGTGTTTGAGGGAAGACGTTTGGTGAAAGTGACTGGATCTGTGGAGTGCAAAGAATTGGATTCTTCATGATGACAATGCACCTTCGCTGGGACCGGTGTATTGCTGTGCAAGGTGACTGTTTCGAAGGAGATGATGTTAAAACTTAAGCAAATATATTTATTTTTTTTTAACAACTAGTTCGGGAACTTTTTGAAACCACCTCATACACTATATATATACTATATATGATGCTGTCCAAGGGAAATGCAATGGCTGATACAGCTTAGCACCAGTGTCATTGCTACTCATTTCTACAGCTGAGTAAACTGGAGCAATGTGAAATAAAGTGTCTTGCTTAAGGACACAACGCATCACTTAGTCCAAGAATTGAACTCACAACCTCCCCATTGCAAGCCCAATGATCTACCCACTAAGCTATGCACCTTCACTAAAATCAGAATAAGAGCTGTTATAGAATATGAAGAACTTCCTTTCTGTGAACCATAAACCACTTACAGTTGTTGAAATAACTTGTAGCATATAAGCCATTGTATTACAGACGGAATAAGAACTATTTGGTTTCTTCACCAAACTTTAATAAAGCTATTTTTGTGGATTATAATTGCTGCCCTTTACTACATTGGCTCGGGTTGGACAGGTTGTCACCTGAGATGACCATGTTTTACTCATACATTCTATTTTGTCATGATTTCTATGAATGGGTGTGTTTTATCATGACACAACCACTAAGGAGGTTGTTATTCATTCACTCGACTATCAGGGTAAGGGCAGGGAGGCTTCCTATATGTATGTACGTATATAAACATGCACACACAGAAAATGTTATATAGACAGAGACAACACTGTTGAGAAAATGTTGATTTTTTTGTATATTTATAACATTTTATCCTCTGACCCTCACCCTACTCACATTTTCTCTCTTAGATTTATCTTCCATCAATTCTAAATGTAGATTTTAGAACATTTTTGTGAAATTGTAGTTTGTGTGACAGACAAAAAAAAAGCTGTACCGTTAATTCTCTATATGTAAAATTCTTTGTCTCTCTGTCTGTCGGTTCCTATGCAAAGAGCTGGACCAAATCAAATTTTACAAGGTAATAGTATTAGAACCCCCCCCCCCCCTCTGGGAGTGTCAACATGTCATTTTTATTTTCTTTTGGATTAAAACAATATAACATTTTATCTAAAATAATCCTTCTATAGTCAACTTTAGTAAACCACCACCACCATGGCACATTTTTTATATGAGTGTGTAAGTGAGTAAGTTCCTTACATACGTTAGGCCTCCGAGAATTAAACACACACATCTACACATACATATATATATATATATATGTTTTGATAGACAAGTAAAAGGTGTGCATGAATGTATGTTTGAATGTGTCTGTCTTAGTATATGTATGTGAGAGTGTGTGTGTGTGAGTGAATGCGCGTGTGAGTGTATGTGACAATTTTTATTTTAATGATAGGCCTCAGAATTAAACACACAAACAGGCACACACATCTGCACATACATATAGCCTTAGTAAGTTGCATACACATTATCTTTACACACATACAGATACACATTTTGACAGACAAGTAATAGGTGTGTGGTGAATGTATGTCTGTGTGTATCTTAGTAAATGTATGTGAGTGTGTGTGTGTATGTGTGTGTGTGAGTGTGTGTGTGTGTGAGTATGTGATAAATTTTATTTTCATTTGGATTAAAACAATAGAAAACAACATAACTGTCACATTTTGTATATGAATATGTATGTGTCTGTGTGTGTGTGTTGTGCACATTCATTAGGTACATTAGTAAATACATACACACATCTACTCATGCATATACATATGTCGCGACTGACAAAAAAATGAGGTGAAAAGCTTTGTATGTGTCTGCGTGAATGTATATCTGTGTGTGTGTCTGTCTTAGTATATGTATGAGAGTGTATGTGTGTGTCTATTCATTTGGACACCAACAAAAATTTACACAATGAATATTGTTTACTCTAAGATTCTTCCAGATTGACAGATTTTCATTTCTAAATTCTATTATCATTACAATTTTGATATTTTTGATGGATAGAATTTTCTTTTTTAAAACCCCACTTGAGAAAATATACCCTCGCCCTCCATCCCACTCTACCCCTATCTGCCTGACAGTACTATGGTTATGTGAGTACTTCTTACCTATTTACCTTTTCCACATGTATAATGTACTTGAATTGTGCCTCTATATGTGTATATATGTTTATGTATGTATATATGTATATTTATATATATATATATATATATGTATATATGTATATATTTGTGTATATATATTTATATATATAGTAGTAATAATAATAAATGTGAAAACTAAAATCTGAATATATATGATAAAAAATATATATACATGTGTGTATATATATACATATGTATGTGCATGTGTATATATGTGTATGAGTGTATGTATATATATATGTATACGTGTGTGTTTGTATGTATCATCATCATCATTTTACGTCCGCTTTTCCCTGCTTGCAAGAGTTGGACGGATCCTATTCAGCACAGCATCTCTCTGCTTGTCATGGTCCTTCATCATCTTCTCAGTGAGTTTCATCGATCTGAGGTCTGCTCTCATCACCTCCGCCCATGTTTTTCGTGGTCTACCTATACTGCATCCTCCTTCTACTGGGATTTCTTGGCACTTCTTTACCCAGCGGTCATCCTCCATGCGCATCACATACCATCTCAGCATTCTCTCCTGCACACCACAACTTATCCCTCTTATACCCAGTTACTTTCTTAACTCGTCCATGCTTGGTCGTTCACGCACATTGACATTGCACATCTAACGGAGCATACTGGCTTCATTTCTCTCCAGCTGTTGCATATCCTCTGCAGTTGCTGCTCATGTCTCACTATCATGCAGCATAGTGCATCTCACAGAGGCATCATATAACCGTCCTTTCGTATGCAGAGAGAAACCCTTCTTTGTCAACAGAGGAAGCAGCTCCCTAAACTTCTTCCTTCCCGTCCTTATTCTAGATACTATGGCCTCGGAACACCGCCCTCCCATGCTGATCTGATTACCTAGGTACCAGAAGCTATCAACCACTTCTATAGAACCCACCTGCATTGGAAAAATGTTTCTATCACTGCAATTAATACTGCCAACTTTCCATGTACATCTACTGCATACGTAGTTTTCCCTACCTGTTAGTTTGCCTGCTATCCCACTACATCTCTTGTGTACCCAAGATTTCCATTGCGTACATTTTATGGAATTTATGCCAGTTCCTTTCCTACATATCGAACATGGCTATTTCCCTGATGGAATCAGAGTATTGTCTGATTCCATTGTTCTTGTAGTTGCCTCACTAAGAAGAGGGCATCTGTTGTACTTTTCCGAGGCACAAAACCAAACTGCATCTCATCTAATTTGACCCTTTCTCTAATCAGTTGTGCTAATATTCTCTCTGCCACTTTCATAACGTGATCCATCAGTTTTATATCCCTATAATTGCTCCTCTCCAGAGCATCCCCTTTACCTTTGTAGCAATTTATGAGAATACTGCTGCACCAGTCTTTGGGTATGACACCACCATATATAGCTTGATTAATGATGTGTGCAACTAGTTTAGTGCCTACTTCTCCTGATGCCTTCACCATCCTAGCAACTATCCCCAATGGTCCAGCAGCCTTACCATTCTTCATTTCCTTAATTGCCTCTTGTACCCTTTATTTGTCAATCTCAATAGCTGGTCTCTGTCGTGTCTACTGGGGGTAATTTCTTTCTCTCCCATTCGTTCTCCACATTCATCAGTCTCTCATAATGACATTTTCGGGCCTCCTTTTTTTGACACTAAGTACACCGGCATCATTCCGGACAGACTTATCTATAACAACATCCTGATTTGCACTGACACACTGCCTTGCAATGCGGAACACCGCACGTCTCAGATCTTCCCATCACAGAACATTGGCAAACCTCCTACTCTCAGCCTCCCTGCGTGCTAAGTACACCTGACGTCTAGCTTCTCTCTTAGTGGCTGTGTATCCTTCTCTACTCTCACCATTTTCCAAGCCTTCCATGTCTCTAATGGCCCTATCTACCGTGAAGTTCCACCACCAGGTCACTCTCTGTCTTGTTGAAGCTCTGCCCCAACCACAAGTTTCTTCAGTAGACTGCAGTAAGTTGTCATGCAAGAAATTCCAGTTATTATCTATGTCATACAACTCTAAATCATCTTATTTTTCGACATACACATCTTGAAGGGCTTTGCTAAATTTATATTTTAATGAAAGGTCTTTTAGCTTACAAATCTTTCTTTTCCACACCTTCCTGTATGTCTCATTCTTTTTCTTGCTTACTGAGATGTCACTAACGACTAACCTATGCTGTGGGGTACATTGACACCATCTGTCTGTCTCGTTGTCTAACTAGCAGGAAGTCAATCTGGCTTATGTACTCACCTGATTTGTAGGTTATTAGGTGGTTGCTAGGCTTCTGGAAGTTAGTGTTGCAAATGTTTAGTGCATTTGCATCACAAAATTCAAGAAGCCTCTTCATTACTTGAGCCGTAAACATGCCCACCATGTACCCCTCTGTATCCATCCTGGAGCTGTCCAACATGTCCATTTAAGTCCTCTGCTAGCATAACGATGTTTCTGTCCTCTCTCATTGAGGCTGTTTGTAAAAGTTGCACGTAAAAGCAGTCTTTCTCTTCTTTACCTAGGCCCAGTAATATGCCCACCCCACCTAACCCATCATCATTACCCACCCCAAAAAGTTTATAACTACGATGTTTGCTTGCAACTAGTCTCGCAGAGGCACCTTTCCATCTCACCTCTTGCATACAGCACACATCCACATGCCTTCTCTCCAGCATCTCCGCTATCTCACCAGATCTACCTGTTAGAGTGCCAACATTAAGTGTGGCGACTCTGAGATGCGACGTCTTGTTCTTTTTCATGTTGTGTGATTGCTTGATGGCGGTCATGGGGTTCTCACACATGGCCTCACTAGCCACCCCACTACCAAGCGCAGCCCTAACATGGTTAGTGTTATTGCTGTTTACGTAGTTGATTTTGTGTATATATATATATATATATATATATATATATATATAGTTAGGATTAGCAATGAGTATAGCGAGGAATTTAGCGTACAGGTTGGGGTCCACCAGAGCTCTGTTCTTAGCCCTCTCCTGTTCATCATAGTCCTGCAGGCAATAACGGAGGAGTTTAAGACCGGATGCCCATGGGAACTCCTGTATGCAGATAACCTCGCACTTATAGCTGAATCTATGGTAGAAATAGAGAAGAAATTCCAAACTTGGAAGCAGGGACTAGAAAGAAAGGGTCTCAAAGTCAACATGACAAAGACTAAGGTCCTTGTAAGTAGACGAGAAAACAGAACCCAGATCCCCTCAGGGAAATGGCCTTGCTCAGTATGTAGGAAAGGTGTATTTAGGAACTGCATTCTCTGCCCCAAATGCAAACAATGGGTACACAAGAGATGTAGCGGGATCTCAGGAAGCTTAATTAAGAATGTAGGCTTCACATGCAGCAGCTGTACTGGGACAGCAAGCAGCTGGAAACAAGTACCACCAATCTCTGGGAGGGCTCTGTAGAGACAGTAGACAGCTTCTAGACCTAGGTGACCGAATTAGCAGCGGAGGTGGGTGTTCAGAAAGTACAATAACTAGGGTAAGAACGGGATGGAAGAAGTTCAGGTAACTATTACCACTGCTAGCTGCAAAAGGCTTCTCCCTCAAAATGAAAGGCAGACTGTATGATGCATGTATCCGAACAGCAATGTTACATGGTAGTGAGACCTGGGCGCTGAAGGTGGAAGACCTACGTAGATTAGAGAGAAACGAAGCCTGCATACTCCGATGGATGTGTAATAGTAATATACGAGAACGACAAAGCATAAATGGAGAGAGAGACTGAGCATAAGAGGAATCAAATGCTGTGTGCAGGAAAGGCGGATGCGTTGGTATGGACATGTGATGCGTATGAAGGATGACAGCTGCATAAAAAGGTGCAGAGCACTAGAAGTCGATGGAAACCGCGGAGTGGGGAGACCCAAGATGTTACCTACGCGGCCACATTACAGTGTGGACTGTGTGTTTTTTGTCGTGACACCTACACGACTTCATTTGTTTCGGCCTGGATGTTGTGGTACCAACATAACTTTACATTGAAAGGGGCGGTGTGGATGGGGGTGGGTGTAGTGGGACGGGGTTATATTTTGTTAGAGGTGCCTACTGAGTGTAGTAGGTTTTACTTTGTATTTAGGTAAGGCGGGTCTTCTCTATTACTGAGTACCGCCAAAGATCTCGGTCCAGTGACATTGTCTTGGAGAGGTGTAAGTGTGTGAGGTCGGAATTTATCAAGTCGTCCCAGGTTTTTCTGGGTCTGCCTACTCCGTGGCTACCGTCTATTTTTATTGCCCTGCACTTTTTTATACAGCTGTCGTCTTTCATGCGCATCACGTGACCATACCAACGTAGCCTTCTCTCAAGTAAACAACGTCTGATCCCTCTTATTTCTAATTTTTCCCTTAGTTCGTTAATGCTTTGCCGTTCACGTATATTACTATTACACATCCAGCGGAGCATACAAGCTTCGTTCCTCTCTAGTCTGCATATATCCTCTGCACACAATGCCCAGGTCTCACTGCCATGCAACATTGCTGTTCGTATGCAGGCATCATACAGCCTGCCTTTCATTTTTAGGGAGAACTCTTTAGCGGCTAATAGTGGTATAAGCTCTCTGAACTTTTTCCATCCAGTTCTGACTCTAGCTACTGTACTTTCAGAGCACCCTCCCCCACTGCTGATTTTGTCACCCAGGTAACAGAAGCTGTCCACTATTTCTATAGAACCCTCTGTGCAATTGAAAGAGCTAGTATTTTGTGGGCACTTGCTGCTACTTTTTGCACCAGAGCACCGGCCACATGTAAAATCTATGTTCTTAGTTAGCTTACCTGTGATCCCACTACATCTTTTATGCACCCATACTTTGCATTTGGGACATAAAATGGAGTTTCTACCTACGCCTTTCCTACACACTGAGCATGGCCATTTCCCGGATGGGACCGGCGCCCTATTTTCCTTCCTACAAACTAGAACTTTTGTCTTAGCCAGGTTAATTTTAAGGCCTTTTGATTCTAGGCCGTGCTTCCATGTTTTGAATTTCTTCTCTAGCTCGGCCATTGATTCAGCTATGAGCGTTAGATCATCTGCGTATAGGAGTTCCCATTGGCAGCCGGTCTTGAACTCTACTGTTATAGCCTGAAGGGCAATAATAAATAGTAGGGGGCTAAGAACGGAGCCCTGATGAACACCAACTTTTACGCTAAACTCTTCACTATATTCGTTGTTAATTCTAACCTTGCTGACAGTTTCTTTATACATGGCTTGTATAGCTCTCACAAGCCATTCATCAACACCTAGTTTTCTAAGAGCCCACCAGATAATGGAACGGGGGACTCTGTCGAAGGCTTTCTCCAAGTCGACAAAAGCTAAGTATAGGGGTTTACTTTTAGCTAAGTACTTCTCCTGTAGTTGTACAATGAAAAGAGCGTCTGTGGTACTTTTGCCTGACACACACCCGAACTGCATTTCATCTAGATCAATTCTCTCTCTGATTAGTTGCGCTATTACTTTTTCCGTGACCTTCATGACCTGGTCGATTAATTTAATGCCTCTATAGTTACTCCTATCTAGGGCATCTCCTTTACCCTTGTAACAGTTAATGATGATGCTGCTACGCCAGTCCTTCGGAACAACCCCATTCTGTATGACTTGGTTTACTATCCGGGTGACCATGGTGTGTCCCACCGATTCAGAGGCTTTCAGCATCTCAGCAACTATTTCCGAAGGCCCAGCCGCCTTACCCGTTTTATATCTTTGATGGCCTTACTTATTATACTACCTTTGACTAACACTGCCGGTCTCTCTATTGGGTCGATGTGGGGGAGACTGTCTTTCTCCCATTTATTCTCCTCATTTAGTAGCCTTTCGTAGTGACACTTCCAAGCTACCTTCTTATCAGCGTCAGTGATGGAAAGTACACCATCATCATTAAGGACACACTTCTCCCCGACCATATCACGGTTTTCCTTGACACATTGCTTAGCAATCCTGAACACCTCACGTTTTTGGTCCTCGCGTTGTAGAACATGCTTGAACTTTCTTTCCTCTGCTTCCCTTTTTGCGAAGTACACTTGTCTCCTAGCTTCCCTCCTGGCCACTTGATAGTCTTCTCTACTTCCCCCATCCCGCCATACTTTCCAAGCCTGCTTTTTGGCCTTAATTGACTCCTCCACCTTACTGTTCCACCACCATGTTACTCTCCTCCTGCCTATAGGCCTGCTCCAGCCACAGACTTCGTCTGCCGCCATCAGCAGGTTTGCTTTCACAAATTCCCACTGTTCCTCTATATTGTACGACTCTAAATGCTCTTCCTTACTGTCGAAAGCATCAAGTAATATGCTTTTAAATTTATTTCTGGCTGTGGGGTTCTTTAGCTTCCATATTTTTCTCCTGAGGATAGTCCTCTTCTGCTGTCGATTACGTCTCGTCCTGACTATGAGGTCGCTAATTATGAGTCTATGTTGGGAGGTGCATTCTTCATGGGGGAGGGATTTAGTGTTTACAACAGACATTTTGTCACGTCTTCTGGTAAGGATATAATCTACTTGGCTGGTATGTTCCCCTGATCTGTAGGTGATCGAGTAATTGTCTCGTTTTTTGAAGTTAGTGTTACAGATAGTTAGGTTATTTGCGTCACAGAATTCCAGGAGTCTGGAGCCTTCCTCATTTCTATTACCAAACCCATAGCCTCCGTGGATTCCATCATAGCCGTCACAATGTTGTCCAACGTGACCATTTAGGTCGCCAGCTATAATTATATAGTCACTGTCGTTTATTTGGGAGTTACTGACCATCAGTGTCTCATAGAAACTGTCTTTTATAGTGCCAGGCAGTCCGGATTGGGGCGCGTATGCAGATATTACCGTCACAGTAGTTCTATTTAGAACAAGTCTTATTTTAATTATTCTGTCATTCACTCTATTTACGTCTATTATCTTATCCACCCATTTTTCTGCTAACATGAATCCTACCCCACCCAGCCCATTGTCATTTCCCACCCAGAAAAGATTATAGCATCGTTTTTTTACCCACAATGAATCTAGCAGACCCGCCCCTCCACCTGGTCTCTTGGATACAGCAAACATCAACCTCCTTATGTTCAAGCATTTCTACACCCTCGTTAGAGCGACCCTTTAAGGTGCCTACATTCATGGTACCAACTCTGAAGTTTTGGATTGCGTTTGGTGGGTGGGGCGCAGGGAGGGGTGAGGTGGATGGGGTTGGGGTTATGTTGGCCATCTGCGGCCGCAACAAAGAGGGGGGGGGCCTTGCCCTTTCGTCCGGCAGCATGAGGTGAATTTGTCGTTATCTTTGGCATTGTCTTCGGGTGTCCAGATTTTTCAGACTCTCCAGAAATTCCTTAGTTCATCCATCATATCGAAAAGCAACCAGAAGTGATAGCATAGGCCGTTGAGTTGTGATTGGTCCAAATAATAAGGTGGAGAGTGGGGGCGGGAGGGAGGGGTATGGGGTAGTTTGCGAGGAGGAGGCTTATTTATATTTGGTGCGTAGGGAGTGAGGGTGAAAGCGATTTTAGCGGGCCGAGAGAGAGAGAGGCCATTTCTATGAATCCTGGAAAAATTTTTCGGCCAAAATGGAAGCGGGAAGATTATTTAGAACAACGTGGAGAAGATTTTTAGAACAGTGAGACAGAATTATAGAAAGACAATTATGAATAAGAATTTGATTCTGGGAGATTATAGATATATGGATGAATGAACCTAAGGGTGGGGAGTTAAGAAGAAAATGATATATGTACGTTACATTTCTTAGAAGCAGACTGACCATCAATAATAGTTGACAAATTCTGAGTTTTGTCGCCCGTGATATATATATATATATATATATATATGTATTATATATGCATATATATATATATATATGTATTATATATGCATATATATATATATATGTATTATATATGCATATATATATATATGTATTATATATGTATATATATATATGTATTATATATGCATATATATATATATATATGTATTATATATGCATATATATATATATATATGTATTATATATGCATATATATATATATATGTATTATATATGCATATATATATATATATATTATGTATGCATATATATATATATATATTATGTATGCATATATATATATATATATATTATATATGCATATATATATATATATATATTATATATGCATATATATATATAATATATGCATATATATATATAATATATGCATATATATATATAATATATGCATATATATGTATTATATATGCATATATATATGTATTATATATATATGTATATATATATATATATGTATTATATATATATGTATTATATATATATATATATATGTATTATATATATATGTATATGTATTATATATATATGTATTATATATATATGTATATGTATTATATATATATGTATTATATGTATATATATATATATATACATATATATATAATACATATATATATATATATATATATGCATATATAATACATATATATATATATATATATATGCATATATAATACATATATATATATATATATATATGCATATATAATACATATATATATATATATATAACGAAGGAAATGTGGTAAGGAACCAGATGGACCATAATGCACCAAAGTACTCAATACTTAGGGTAGTAGAGTGGGTAATAGGAACGAGTAGGACCCCGACGGCTGAGCTCAAGCCGCTTCGACGGCTAATTCTGGACTAAATGAAAATTTTTATCCTGGTACATGAATAGCCGAGCTTCTCAGGGGGTAATTCTATATATGGTAAAAGTGATTGTCACAAGGATTGGTCAAAAGTTTGTTGTTGAGACACATAATTCTATCATGGCAATTTGTGGAAGGAAGGGGTAACTGAACTTGCCAGTAGAAGAAAGAGGGAGGGGTAGTGGAGGAAACCCAGTCGTGCCTTGATAGTGCCAACTACAACAGGATCCTAAGGGCAGGAGGTCAAGAAAGTTTACTAGGGAGGGGGAGGAAGTCGAAACAATAAGTAAATCAATATGGAGAAAATATATAGAAGAATAATAAGAATGTTAAAAATATAAAAAAACAATTTCTGGTTACTATTACCTTACCACAATCATCAAGTCTCTCACTGGTACTGCTAAACTATAGAAAAGTTTACTAGGTGGGACGGAATTGTAGTGAAAGAATTTTATGAGTTAGTAGTAATCAACCAAATCTATCTTACAGTGACAGGTGAATGGGTAGGGGGCCAAAATACTAAAGAAACTACAACGAAATAATAATTCAGAGTCCCGAAACTAATATGAAATAATAATTCAGAATCCCGAAAATGAATACTAATACTATATATAAGGGTGCCGCTACGATACAAAAATTCTAATACAAACTACATAAATGCTCGTACGATATATATGAAAAATTTGATACGGAAAATTAATTCAGAATTCCCCCCCCCCCCCCCCCAAAAAAAAAAAATAATAAATAAATACTGATATACGAGAAACTAAGAAAAGTAGAAAGCACGGAAATGACGCAGCCATCGGATAAGAATGCAAGTATCTGAGGTCTATCACATCTATAAAAAGCGGAGTTAGCCAATTCTATCATAGAATAAGGGATGGGGCTGGGGGTACTGAGGCTACAAAGGACCGAAGGGCTGCCTCGGGGTGGGCGAGAAAGTGAAAAGGACGACGACAAAGAATGGCAAGTTCAGCTACCCCTTCCTTCCACAAATTGCCATGATAGAATTATGTGTCTCAACAACAAACTTTTGACCAATCCTTGTGACAATCACTTTTACCATATATGGAATTACCCCCTGAGAAGCTCGGCTATTCATGTATCAGGATAAAAGTATTCATTTAGTCCAGAATTAACCGTCGAAACGGCTTGAGCTCAGCCGTCGGGGTCCTACTCGTTCCTATATATATATATATATATATATATTTATGTATTTAATACATATATATATATATATATATATATATATATATATATGTATTATATATATATATATATGTATTATATATATTTATTAAAATGACAGATTAAAGTTTAAGCAAAGAATCGCTGCTTTCACCCTTAACGGGATTTTCTGAAACTAACAAAGTCAATCTGTAAACGCAGAACTGGATATTTCAAAAAACGTTGCAACCAGAGGAAGACAGGAAGACGATACTTTGGTTCGTGGTAACGTTCTCTGGCAAAGAACGGGAAAAAATGAATAATACGTCATGAATAGGAGCAGTGAAAAACAATTACGCGCAAAGACAAAAGCACGTTTATGGTATAAAAGAGGTCGTAGACTAATGTTCTCTTAGGTGGTGTATAGAGACGTTCTCTGGCAATGAACGAAAAAACGAAGATAATAAGTCATATGTGGAGCGTGGAGAACAATAGCACGCAAAGACAAAACCACGTAAATGGTAAAGCAGAAATCGTAGACTAAAATTCTAACTAGGAGACCAAATGAATCTCCGCTACAGAGTTAAGAACAAAGTAAATAAATACAATACAGAAGTAATAGAAACAAATAAATACATACACGCAAACAGATACATACATACACAAGCATACGCAAAACCTTACCATGGGTATACAAAACCACACACATATAAATATGTGTGTGTGCGTATGCTTGTGTACAAATAAATAAATAATTATATAAACGTATATAAGTAAATAAATACGTATATAACAAGCGCACGCGCATACCAACATATAAATACACGGATGTTCGGAGACGTAAGTCAACTAAAACAAGAAGTACACATATACACACACCCACCATACGTACGAACCTGCACACTCACGCGGACGCAAAACTCCCGTATACACATAGCCAAACCCTAAATACCAGAATATGTAAAAATTATACGCTATAACAGTCAAATATACGTACGAGAAGGTATACATACCTTCACTAAACATACGGGTAATATATACTTACCTATGCAAATAAGTAAAGGAATAAACAAAACATATACTTAGCTCCCACATCAAGACGTAAAATATCCACGTATAGATCGTGCTATCCGTTAGGGTATAACGTGGGGCTGTAATACAGGAAAGTTTTGTGCAATTTATGTTTACAAGCCAAAATTGCCTCAGATTTTTTGTTTAAGATGTGGTCTGTGGCGTAGAGTATTTCCAGGGCCTCAGCGGCGCAGAGGTCACATGGTCTTTTATTTCCGTTATACGATCTAGCCCTAGCTAGGATCTCCCAGTGTAACTTATATTGGGTGTGGTTGTCTTTTAGACTCCAGATATAAGCTGAAAGTGACGTCATATTCCTTCTTAGAGGGTAACGAAAAGAACGGGTATGCATGTAAAGACGCTGCTTGAATCTATTGGCAGTTAACCCTATGTAGGCCCTACGGGACGTGGGTGTTACAACCTTACATTTGTAGACAATGTTACTAGAGAGGCATTTCCCGGATAGGGGACAATCAGCCCAATTCCTACAATTACAGTTAGTACTAACTACAGGGTTGCACGTGTTCCTACGGCTAGGTAGTTTAGCTAAATTTGAACCTGTGATGTTATGAGCAAGGTTAGGAGTCGTAGAGTAAGAAATTTTAATAGTGTTTCTATTAAAAATTTTACTATATTTATGTGTAGGGGGAAAATGCTTCGTAATAAGGGAAAGAAAGATCTTAGCTAATGGTGTGGCTACCTCCATATTATATGGTGGGTTAAACCAACAAATGCGATGGGATCTATTTCTTCTAGGTCTATTTTCGTACTCTGTATATGCTACCTTATCGACAAATCCACTTCGAGCAAGAGCTTCATTGTAATAAGTGGCATGGTCGTTGAAAATGCGCTCGTTGGTGGAAAGATGGGAAAGCCTCAACGAAACGTTTCTTACCAGGTTCTTGGTATATGCTGGCAGGATGGTTGGAATGCTTACTTATGTAATTAAGCGTATCATTCGGCTTTCTATACGGGTAATATAACCCATTCAATAAATTGAGTGTAACGTCGAGGTAATTAACGACCGAGAGATTGGTCTCAACCTGTATAGAGAGGTTGAAGCCTTTAAAGAAGGCTGTGAGTTATTTTCTGAACCTGTCGCAAGCACGAGGTCCGCACTTAGTCATGGTCAAAAGACCATCGTCACGGTACAAACCACCGCCCGCGTTGGGGAATTCGTCCTTGATAGAGAAAAGAAGGAAAAGGCCAATAAGATCAGTAACCTCCGCAGAGTCACTGGCGCCCATACTCACGTCGAATGGGGTACTATTGGATTTTTTAATCCAAATAGAGTCGTTGAAATTAATCACCGACTTTCGGGCATTGAGGATGACATCAACTTCGAAATCCTTAACCACTGTGAGTGTTTTAGCGAAATTGATAGCTCTAAGGAGAAGTGGTAAAGTGATGGAGGAGTAGTAATTGTTGATGTCGAACTGGATAAAACGGCAATGTTCCTTGTTACATATGCCGTTGAACCAATCAATCACCACGAAAGAATTGTTCCACAGTGCGAGAGGGGCCAAACTAAATCGGACTTCGTAGGGTTAATAAGCCGAATAGAGGGGTTGTTCGGAAAATTGGATTTGTGATCCTTCAGGGTAAAGTGGGAGAGATAGGGTCCAGAGGTTCGGTCCGGTCCAGGATGTTGAGATCAGATGTGATTTTAAACCCAGCATCGTTGATTTCATTGATGACGCACCGATTAGTTTTACGGTAATCCTTAGTTACGGCATTATGTAGTAGTTGATGTTAAGTACTGCGCTCCACTTGATATAGGTTGCCAGTTTTGTCGGAATGGACGTGCACGGCGTTAGAATCCTTAATAGAACGAATTCTATTCTTCAGGTCTTGCTGGAAGGAATTGCTCCTATTCCGAAATTTGATATTCCGAATGAGTTCCAAGACATCATTTTCAAAGGGTAGCAATGCTGGGTTCCACGGAGGGTTATCCAAATTTATCCTGTTTGTTGTCTGCTTTTCGCGGATTATCGAAATAAAAGGCACGCCAACGCAACCTTTTAATGAACGCGTCTGTTTTCTGTATCAGGAGTTTTAGGTATGTTTTCCTGCTTGGTACGGGTATGTTCTTTGTAGAAATATTCAGATGTTGTTTCTGCATGATGAATATAAGTCAGTAGAGTGCTCAACCGAAGGAGCGAAATAGTAATAATAATAAAATTGAAGACTAAAATCCAAAGAGGGCTCGATAAGGAAAATATATATCAAATATATAAGAACCGTAGAGCAAATATTTATTAAAATGACAGTTTAAAGTTTAAGCAAAGAATCGCTGCTTAACGGGATCTTCTGAAACTAACAAAGTCAATCTGTAAACGCAGAACTGGATATTTCAAAAAACGTTGCAACCGGAGGAAGACAGGAAGACGATACTTTGGTTCGTGGTAACGTTCGCTGGCAAAGAACGGGAAAAAACGAATATAATACGTCATTAATAGGAGCGGTGAAAAACAATTAAGCGCAAAGGCAGAACCACGTTTATGGTATAAAAGAGGTCGTAGACTAATGTTCTCTTAGGTGGTGCATAGAGACGTTCTCTGGCAATGAACGAAAAAACGAAGATAATAAGTCATATGTGGAGCGTGGAGAACAATAGCACGCAAAGACAAAACCACGTAAATGGTAAAGCAGAAATCGTAGACTAAAATTCTAACTAGGAGACCAAATGAATCTCCGCTACAGAGTTAAGAACAAAGTAAATAAATACAATACAGAAGTAATAGAAACGAATAAATACATACACGCAAACAGATACGTACACGCAAACAGATACGTACATACACAAGCATACGCAAAACCTTACCATGGGTATACAAAACCACGCACATATAAATATGTGTGTGTGCGTATGTATTATATATATATATATATGTATTATATATATATATATATATATATATGTATTATATATATATATATATGTATTATATATATATATATATATATATATATATATGTATTATATATATATATATATATATATATATGTATTATATATATATATATATGTATTATATATATATATATATATATATGTATTATATATATATATATATATATATATGTATTATATATATATATATATATATATATATATATATATATATATGTATTATATATATATATATATATATATATATATATATGTATTATATATATATGTATTATATATATATATATATATGTATTATATATATATGTATTATATATATATATATATATATATATATATATATGTATTATATATATATATGTATTATATATATATGTATTATATATATATATATATATATATATATATATATGTATTATATATATATATATATATATATATATATATGTATTATATATATATATATATATGTATTATATATATATATATATATATATATATGTATTATATATATATATATATATATGTATTATATATATATATATGTATTATATATATATATATGTATTATATATATATATATATATTATATATATATATATATGTATTATATATATATATATATTATATATATATATATATGTATTATATATATATATATATGTATTATATATATATATATATATATATATTATATATATATATATGTATTATATATATGTATTATATATATGTATTATATATATATATATATATATATATATGTATTATATATATATATATGTATTATATATATGTATTATATATATATATATATGTATTATATATATATATATATGTATTATATATATATATACGTATTATATATATATATATATATATATATATATATGTATTATATATATATATATATATGTATTATATATATATATATATGTATTATATATATATATATATATGTATTATATATATATATATATATGTATTATATATATATATATATATATGTATTATATATATATATATATATATATGTATTATATATATATATATATATATGTATTATATATATATATATATATATATGTATTATATATATATATATATATATATGTATTATATATATATATATATATATGTATTATATATATATATATATATATATATATATGTATTATATATATATATATATATATGTATTATATATATATATATATATATATGTATTATATATATATATGTATTATATATATATATATATGTATTATATATATATATGTATTATGCAGGTTCGTACATATGGTGGGTGTGTGTATATGGGTACTTCTTGTTTTAGTTGACTTACGTCTCTGAAAATTTGTGTACTTATATGTAGGTATGCGTGTGCGCTTGTTATATACGTATTTATTTACTTATATATACGTTTATATAATTATTTATTTATTTGTACACAAGCATATACACACACACATATTTATATGTGCGTGGTTTTGTATACCCATGGTAAGGTTTTGCGTATGCTTGTGTATGTGCGTATCTGTTTGCGTGTATGTATTTATTTGTTTCTATTACTTCTGTATTGTATTTATTTACTTTGTTCTTAACTCTGTAGCGGAGATTCATTTGGTCTCCTAGTCTACAACTTTACGTGGTTTTGTTCTCCATGCTCCACATATGACTTATTATCTTCGTTTTTTCGTTCATTGCCAGAGAACGTCTCTATGCACCACCTAAGAGAACATTAGTCTGCGACCTCTTTTATACCATAAACGTGGTTTTGTCTTTGCGCGTAATTGTTTTTCACCGCTCCTATTAATGACGTATTATTCATTTTTCCTGTTCTTTGCCAGCGAACGTTACCACGAACCAAAGTATCGTCTTCCTTTCTTCCTCCGGCTGCAACGTTTTTTGAAATATCCAGTTCTGCGTTTACAGATTGACTTTGTTAGTTTCAGAAGATCCCGTTAAGGGTGAAAGCAGCGATTCTTTGCTTAAACTTTAATCTGTTATTTTAATAAATGTATTATATATATATATATATATATTATATTATATATATATATATTATATATATTATATTATATATATATATTATATATATTATATTATATATATATATTATATATATGTATTATATATATATGTATATATACAGATAAATCTACCACTCAACAAATTATTCCTCACAACAAAGAAATAGCTAACTTTTTAAGATCTACTTGATGTAACACATTAATCTCAGCTTCCCATCTCCTCCAACCATAATCTTCTTTGACCATAAATACTTTTATATACAATATGCCTAAACTCATTTTCACTAACAACTCTCATTTCTTTTCTTAAAAGACATTTGATACCTTATCCACTGATTGCCTATTTATTCATCTACTACTACCAAACTTAAGGATTTATACTGCCCCTTTCCATTCTTAACAATGGTCAATTTCAACCTGGTTATAAAACCTTTCTTATTCATATGTATGTTTTTTTTTGTATTCTTTAATAAACAAAACTCATTATTTCTGAAGACAGCAAGTAGTGAAGACATATGTATTCTTTTCTCACTATGATATTTTGTAATATGTTTTAAATAGATCAATAATGAAATGAACATGCAGACGAGTACCCCCCCAGAAACGATTGTAAAATAATGTGTTTTACTATGAATTAACAGTTTTGTGTTTAATTTCATTGTTTTAATACTTCAATGTATATATATATATATGTATGTATATATATGTATATTTATATATATATATTTATTAAAATAATATCTGCTCTGCGCTTCTTATATATTTGATATATATTTATCCTTATCGAGCCCTCTTTGGATTTTAGTCTTCAAATTTATTATTATTACTAGAGAATGCGAGAATGCGAGCACTCCTCATTGTTTCGACCGCGGACGGCTAACATAACCCCATCGCCCCCCGCCCCTCACCGCCCCCAACCCCCAAACGCAATCCAAAACTTCAGAGTTGGTACCATAAATGTAGGCACCCTAAAGGGTCGCGCTAACGAAGTTGTAGAAATGCTTGAACGTAAGGAGGTCGATGTTTGTTGTATTCAAGAGACCAGGTGGAGGGGTGGGTCTGCTAGGTTCATTGAGGGTAAAAAACGTTGTTATAAGCTTTTCTGGGTGGGAAACGACGATGGGCTGGGTGGAGTAGGAATCATGGTAGCAGAAAAGTGGGCAGATAAGATAATAGACGTAAATAGAGTGAACGACAGAATAATTAAAATACGACTTGTCCTCAATAGAACTACGGTGACAGTAATATCTGCGTACGCACCCCAATCCGGACTGCCCGGCACTATAAAAGACAGATTCTATGAGACACTGATGCTAACTACCTCCCAAATATCCGACAGTGACTATATAATTATCGCAGGCGACCTAAATGGTCACGTTGGACAACATTGTGACGGCTACGACGAAATCCATGGAGGCTATGGGTTTGGTACTAGAAATGAGGAAGGCTCCAGAATCCTGGAATTCTGTGATGCAAATAACCTAACTATCTGTAACACTAACTTCAAAAAACGTGACAATCACCTGATCACCTATAGATCCGGGGAACACACAAGCCAGGTAGATTATATCCTTACCAGAAGACGTGACAGAGTGTCTGTTGTTAACACTAAATCCCTCCCCCATGAAGAATGCACCTCCCAACATAGACTGATAATTAGCGACCTCATAGTCAGGACGAGACGTACTCGACAACAGAAGAGGACTATCCTCAGGAGGAAAATATGGAAGCTAAAGGACCCCACAGCCAGGAATAAATTTCAAAGCATATTACTTGATGCTTTCGACAGTAAGGAAGAACATTTAGAGTCGGACAATATAGAGGGAGAGTGGGAATTTCTGAAAGCAAACCTGCTGTTGGCGACAGACGAGGTCTGTGGCTGGAGCAGGCCTGCAGGCAGGAGGAGAGTAACATGGTGGTGGAACAGTAAGGTGGAGGGGTCAATTAAGGCCAAAAAGCAGGCTTGGAAAGTATGGCGGGATGGGGGAAGTAGAGAGGACTATCAAGTGGCCAGGAGGGAAGCTAGGAGACAAGTGTACTTAGCAAGAAGGGAAGCTGAGGAAAGAAAGTTCAAGCATGTTCTACAACGCGATGACCAAAAACGTGAGGTGTTCAGGATTGCTAGGCAATGCGTCAAGGAAAACCGTGATATTGTCGGGGAGAAGTGTGTACTAAACGACGATGGCACACTTGCCATCACCGACGCTGATAAGAAGGTAGCTTGGAAGTGTCACTATGAAAGGCTTCTAAATGAGGAGAATAATTGGGAGAAAGGCAGTCTCCCCCATATCGACCCAATAGAGGGACCAGCAGTGTTAGTCGAGGGGAGTATAATAAGTAAGGCAATCAAGGATATGAAGACTGGTAAGGCGGCTGGGCCTTCGGAAATAGTTGCTGAGATGCTGAAGGCATCTGGCACGGTGGGACACACCATGGTCACCCGCATAGTTAACCAAGTCGTACAGAACGGGGTTGTTCCGAAGGACTGGCATAGCAGCATCATCGTTAACTGTTATAAGGGTAAAGGAGACGCCCTAGATAGGAGTAGCTATAGAGGCATTAAATTAATCGACCAGGTCATGAAGGTCACGGAAAGAGTAATAGCGCAACTAATCAGAGAGAGAATTGACCTAGATGAAATGCAGTTCGGGTTTGTGTCAGGCAAAAGTACCACAGACGCTCTTTTCATAGTACGACAACTACAAGAGAAGTACCTAGCTAAAGGTAAACCCCTCTACTTAGCTTTTGTCGACTTGGAGAAAGCCTTCGACAGAGTCCCCCGCTCCATTATCTGGTGGGCTCTTAGAAAACTAGGCGTTGACGAATGGCTTGTGAGGGCTATACAAGCCATGTATAAAGAAACAGTCAGCAAGGTTAGAATTAACAACGAATATAGTGAAGAGTTTAGCGTAAAAGTCGGCGTCCATCAGGGCTCTGTTCTCAGTCCACTACTATTTATTATTGCCCTTCAGGCCATAACAGAGGAGTTCAAGACAGGCTGCCCATGGGAACTCCTATACGCAGACGACCTGACACTCATAGCGGAATCAATGGCCGAGCTAGAGAAGAAATTCCAAACATGGAAGCACGGCCTAGAGTCAAAAGGACTTAAAATTAACCTGGCTAAGACCAAAGTACTAGTTTGTAGGAAAGAAAACAAGGCGGCGGTCCCTTCTGGGAAATGGTCGTGCTCGGTGTGTAGGAAAGGCGTAGGTAGAAACTCCATTTTATGTCCTAAATGCAAAGTATGGGTGCATAAAAGATGTAGTGGGATCACAGGTAGGCTAACTAAGAACATAGATTTTACATGTGGCCGGTGCTCTGGTGCAATAAGTAGCAGCAAGTGCCCACAAACTACTAGCTCTTTCAATTGCGCAGAGGGTTCTATAGAAATAGTGGACAGCTTCCGTTACCTGGGCGATAAAATCAGCAGTGGGGGAGGGTGCTCTGAAAGTACTGTAGCTAGAGTCAGAACTGGTTGGAAAAAGTTCAGAGAGCTTATACCACTATTAGCTGCTAAAGGGTTCTCACTAAAAATGAAAGGCAGGTTGTACGATGCCTGCATACGAACAGCAATGCTGCATGGCAGTGAGACCTGGGCATTGTGTGCAGAGGATATACGCAGACTAGAGAGGAACGAAGCTTGCATGCTCCGCTGGATGTGTAACAGTAATATACGTGAACGGCAAAGCATAAACGAACTAAGGAATAAATTAGAGATAAGAGGGATCAGATGTTGTTTACTCGAGAGAAGGCTACGTTGGTATGGACACGTGATGCGCATGAAAGTCGATAGCTGTATAACAAAGTGCAGGGCAATAAAGATAGACGGTAGTCACGGAATAGGCAGACCTAGAAAAACCTGGGACGAGCTGATAAACTCCGACATCACACACTTACACCTCTCCAAGACAATGTCACTGGACCGAGACCTTTGGCGGTACTCAGTAACAGAGAAGACCCGCCTTACCTAAATATATAGTAAAACCTACTCCAGCCAGTAGGCATCTCTAACAAAATACACCCCGTCCCACCACCCCCACCCGATCCACACCACCCCGTTCTATGTAAAGTTATGTTGGTGCCGCGCCATCGAGGCCGAAACAAATGAGATCGTGTAGGTGTCACGACAAAAAAACACACAGTCCACGCTGTAATGTGGCCGTGTAGGCAACACGGTAAAAACCTCCCAGACCCACACTGTAAATGTGGTTGGTGTTAGGAAGGGCATCCAACTGTAGAAAACCTGCCAGACAGTCCTATGCGAGCAAGACAATCACTCTTGCCTCAAGTGGGACTACCCCCGTCCAAACCCATGCAAGCGTGGAACACGGACGTTAAACGTTGATGATGATGATGATGATGATGATATATATATATATATATATATATATATGTATTTATATGTATGTATATATATATATATATATATGTATTTATATGTATGTATATATATATATGCCAACCTTTTCATGGTATGGTGGGAAAGGAGACTTAAAGATCTCCTTAATGAAAGCTCCATAGACCTCATCATGTACTCTCGTTATGTAGACGATATCAATATAGTTATAAGAACACCCCCACTAGAGAGCACTAACAAGTTTGATTTAGAACGTAGCACGATGGAAAGCATCCAGCAGATAGCTAATTCCATACACCAGAGTATAACTGTAACTATAGACTTCCCTTCCAAACACCCTAACAATAGACTACCTGTATTAGACACAGAACTCTGGATTAACACTATAGACGAGAGAGCCCAAATTCTCCACTCACACTATGCTAAACCCATGGCCTCCAAATACCTGATACTCAAAAACTCAGCAATGTCCAGTAGTGCTAAGTTTAATATTCTGATCGCAGATTTGGTACGAGTGATGAAGAATGTGTCCAGCATGTGCGACCCAACAGAAATGGAAGGACACATCCAACACTTCATCAACCGCATGCAGTTCTCTGGCTACAACCAAAGAGACAGAGTCAGAGTATACGAAGGAGCCATGGAAAAGTATAAGACCCTCATAGAACTGGACATGAAAGGAATTTGCCCACTATACAGGAGCAAATCATGGAATAGCTTAGATAGGGCTAGACATAAGATAGGGAAGGCCACATCATGGTACGACAACCAGAGATATCAGAGTGTCATGTTTGTGGACGCCACCCCTGGAGGGAAATTAGCTAACCAGTGTAGAAAGGCCCTGAGAAAGACCCACTTAAAAATAAAGGTGGTAGAAAAGCCAGGAACCACCATAAAATCCCTGATCAGCAAAACCTACCCTTTTAAGAAAACCCACTGTACCAATAGGAAATGTATCATATGTAAGGTGAACCCCCGGATAAACTGTAAAACTAGAAACGTAGTCTATAGCATAAGATGTACAGAGGGTACTTGCAGAAACACGACAACAACATACATAGGTGAGACAGCTCGTAGCATAGGTGAAAGGATAGACCAACACTGGGGGGAACTAAAAGGACGAAAAAACGGGTCAGTACTATACGAACATGCTAGACAACAACATGACGGTAACATAGACAACATAGAAATTAGAATAATATCTAAACATAGGAATGACCCAGCAGATAGGCAAATCAGAGAGGCCAGTGAAATAGAAATTAGAAGACCAAAGCTAAACAGAAAGAATGAGTGGAACAACAACAACACCCAAACAAACAACACTGACCTAAGAGAAGTATAAATAAATAAGTAAATTAAATTAAATAAAATAAGATAAATAAATACATACACAAGCACATAAACACACACTAGTCACCCAGCAGACACAACACTATACACACTAGTCACACATCACACATAACACTATACACACACGCATGCGCAAAGAAGACAAAATAAAATAAGATAAACAAACAAGCAAATAAATAAATAAATATATAGACAGACTTAACAAAAAAATGGCGTAGACATACAACACAACAGGAGGAACAATGAATATAACACCACTGACGATGTTGCAGATGTGCAACGAAAGATTTATGTAAATTATGTAAACTATATATATATGTGTTTGTCTATATTGTATCTGTATTATTTTTGACCGCCGGTCAGTCAATGGCAACATTGAGGACCGAGTAAGTTAGATCGCAGATATATATATATAAAAGACAGCGAGAAGCGAAAACCAACCAAACAGTGAGTGTGTTCTGTTATTAATTCTGGCAATATTACGCAAATATGACCCTCCCCAAATATAACAATATATATATATATATATATATATATATATATATTATATATGTATATCATCATCATCATCAACGTTTAACGTCCGTGTTCCACGCTTGCATGGGTTTGGACGGGGGTAGTCCCACTTGAGGCAAGAGTGATTGTCTTGCTCGCATAGGACTGTCTGGCAGGTTTTCTACAATTGGATGCCCTTCCTAACACCAACCACATTTACAGTGTGGGTCTGGGAGGTTTTTACCGTGTTGCCTACACAGCCACATTACAGCGTGGACTGTGTGTTTTTTTGTCGTGACACCTACACGATCTCATTTGTTTCGGCCTTGATGGCGCGGCACCAACATAACTTTACATAGAACGGGGTGGTGTGGATGGGGTGGGGGTGGTGGTGGTGGGACGGGGTGTATTTTGTTAGAGATGCCTACTGGCTGGAGTAGGTTTTACTATATATTTAGGTAAGGCGGGTCTTCTCTGTTACTGAGTACCGCCAAAGGTCTCGGTCTAGTGACATTGTCTTGGAGAGGTGTAAGTGTGTGATGTCGGAGTTTATCAGCTCGTCCCAGGTTTTTCTAGGTCTGCCTATTCCGTGACTACCGTCTATCTTTATTGCCCTGCACTTTGTTATACAGCTATCGACTTTCATGCGCATCACGTGTCCATACCAACGTAGCCTTCTCTCGAGTAAACAACATCTGATCCCTCTTATCTCTAATTTTTTCCTTAGTTCGTTTATGCTTTGCCGTTCACGTATATTACTGTTACACATCCAGCGGAGCATGCAAGCTTCGTTCCTCTCTAGTCTGCGTATATCCTCTGCACACAATGCCCAGGTCTCACTGCCATGCAGCATTGCTGTTCGTATGCAGGCATCGTATAACCTGCCTTTCATTTTTAGGGAGAACCCTTTAGCAGCTAATAGTGGTATAAGCTCTCTGAACTTTTTCCAACCAGTTCTGACTCTAGCTACAGTACTTTCAGAGCACCCTCCCCCACTGCTGATTTTATCGCCCAGGTAACGGAAGCTGTCCACTATTTCTATAGAACCCTCTGCGCAATTGAAAGAGCTAGTATTGTGTGGGCACTTGCTGCTACTTATTGCACCAGAACACCGGCCACATGTAAAATCTATGTTCTTAGTTAGCTTACCTGTGATCCCACTACATCTTTTATGCACCCATACTTTGCATTTAGGACATAAAATGGAGTTTCTACCTACGCCTTTCCTACACACCGAGCACGACCATTTCCCAGAAGGGACCGCCGCCTTGTTTTCTTTCCTACAAACTAGTACTTTGGTCTTAGCCAGGTTAATTTTAAGTCCTTTTGACTCTAGGCCGTGCTTCCATGTTTGGAATTTCTTCTCTAGCTCGGCCATTGATTCCGCTATGAGTGTCAGGTCGTCTGCGTATAGGAGTTCCCATGGGCAGCCTGTCTTGAACTCCTCTGTTATAGCCTGAAGGGCAATAATAAATAGTAGGGGGCTGAGAACAGAGCCCTGATGGACGCCAACTTTTACGCTAAACTCTTCGCTATATTCGTTGTTAATTCTAACCTTGCTGACTGTTTCTTTATACATGGCTTGTATAGCCCTCACAAGCCATTCGTCAACGCCTAGTTTTCTAAGAGCCCACCAGATAATGGAGCGGGGGACTCTGTCGAAGGCTTTCTCCAAGTCGACAAAAGCTAAGTAGAGGGGTTTACCTTTAGCTAGGTACTTCTCCTGTAGTTGTCGTACTATGAAAAGAGCGTCTGTGGTACTTTTGCCTGACACAAACCCGAACTGCATTTCATCTAGGTCAATTCTCTCTCTGATTAGTTGCGCTATTACTTTTTCCGTGACCTTCATGACCTGGTCGATTAATTTAATGCCTCTATAGTTACTCCTATCTAGGGCGTCTCCTTTACCCTTATAACAGTTAACGATGATGCTGCTATGCCAGTCCTTCGGAACAACCCCATTCTGTACGACTTGGTTAACTATGCGGGTGACCATGGTGTGTCCCACCGTGCCAGATGCCTTCAGCATCTCAGCAACTATTTCCGAAGGCCCAGCCGCCTTACCCGTCTTCATATCCTTGATTGCCTTACTTATTATACTCCCCTCGACTAACACTGCTGGTCCCTCTATTGGGTCGATATGGGGGAGACTGTCTTTCTCCCATTTATTCTCCTCATTTAGTAGCCTTTCATAGTGAGACTTCCAAGCTACCTTCTTATCAGCGTCGGTGATGGCAAGTGTGCCATCGTCGTTTAGTACACACTTCTCCCCGACAATATCACGGTTTTCCTTGACGCATTGCCTAGCAATCCTGAACACCTCACGTTTCTGGTCATCGCGTTGTAGAACATGCTTGAACTTTCTTTCCTCAGCTTCCCTTCTTGCTAAGTACACTTGTCTCCTAGCTTCCCTCCTGGCCACTTGATAGTCTTCTCTACTTCCCCCATCCTGCCATACTTTCCAAGCCTGCTTTTTGGCCTTAATTGACCCCTCCACCTTACTGTTCCACCACCATGTTACTCTCCTCCTGCCTACAGGCCTGCTCCAGCCACAGACTTCGTCTGTCGCCAACAGCAGGTTTGCTTTCAGAAATTCCCACTCTCCCTCTATATTGTCCGACTCTAAATGTTCTTCCTTACTGTCGAAAGCATCAAGTAATATGCTTTGAAATTTATTCCTGGCTGTGGGGTCCTTTAGCTTCCATATTTTTCTCCTGAGGATAGTCCTCTTCTGCTGTCGAGTACGTCTCGTCCTGACTATGAGGTCGCTAATTATCAGTCTATGTTGGGAGGTGCATTCTTCATGGGGGAGGGATTTAGTGTTTACAACAGACACTCTGTCACGTCTTCTGGTAAGGATATAATCTACCTGACTTGTGTGTTCCCCGGATCTATAGGTGATCAGGTGATTGTCACGTTTTTTGAAGTTAGTGTTACAGATAGTTAGGTTATTTGCATCACAGAATTCCAGGATTCTGGAGCCTTCCTCATTTCTAGTACCAAACCCATAGCCTCCATGGATTTCGTCGTAGCCGTCACAATGTTGTCCAACGTGACCATTTAGGTCGCCTGCAATAATTATATAGTCACTGTCGGATATTTGGGAGGTAGTTAGCATCAGTGTCTCATAGAATCTGTCTTTTATAGTGCCGGGCAGTCCGGATTGGGGTGCGTACGCAGATATTACTGTCACCGTAGTTCTATTGAGGACAAGTCGTATTTTAATTATTCTGTCGTTCACTCTATTTACGTCTATTATCTTATCTGCCCACTTTTCTGCTACCATGATTCCTACTGCACCCAGCCCATCGTCGTTTCCCACCCAGAAAAGCTTATAACATCGTTTTTTACCCTCAATGAACCTAGCAGACCCACCCCTCCACCTGGTCTCTTGAATACAACAAACATCGACCTCCTTACGTTCAAGCATTTCTACAACCTCGTTAGCGCGACCCTTTAGGGTGCCTACATTTATGGTACCAACTCTGAAGTTTTGGATTGCGTTTGGGGGGTTGGGGGGGGGGGGGGGGCAGGGGGCGATGGGGTTATGTTAGCCGTCCGCGGTCGAAACAATGAGGAGTGCTCGCATTCTCGTCCAAGAGGTGAATTTGTCTTTATCTTTGGCATTGTCGCTGAGCGTCCAGATTTTTCTCTCTCTCTCCTCCACTCTCCAGGATTCCGCAGTCCATCCATCCATCATATATCGAAAGGCAACCAGGCAAGCGATAGTATAGGCCTCTGGCTTCTGATTGGTCCGCGTAATAATACTGGTGATGTGTGGGGGCTCTGGCTTATGATTGGTCCACGTAATAGCAGTGGTGGTGCGTGGGGGAGGGGTGGTGGGTAGCTAGATAGGAGGTAATGATTGAATGGGGTCCTTGCACATTTAACAAGCGATTAACAAAAATACAAAATTTGTTCTGTTCAATACGACCAAAAACTTTCGTATCTAACAATTAGTAAATACAAAAAATGTAGATTGTTTTAGCGATAGATTGGCTATTTGGACTTGATACGAAATATGGATTGTTTTGAAAATACGCTAGAATTAGGAATTGAGGAATTAAGATTGTGGAGGTAGAGATGAAGGAAAATATGTACATTACGTTACATGAATATCGTGGAGTAGACAGCAAAGCAATGAAATTTGGCGAAGTGAATTCCTATCATATATATATATATAGAGAGAGAGAGAGAGAGGGGGGTGGCCGCATGATGGTTGTGTGTGTTAGGCATTTGACCGCCATGCCTTCGAAGTAGCGGGTGGGGGGTTCGAGTAAGCGGGAGTTTCGAAAGAGGGAAGAAGGAAAGGATTTTGTTTTTTGTTTTGAAAATACGCTAGAATTAGGGATTGAGGTTTGAAAATACGCTAGGAATTAAGGTTTGAAAATACGCTAGATTAAGAATTAAGGAATTTATAAGAAGGAGAAGAGATAGGAGGTAATGATTGAATGGGGTCCTTGCACATTTAACAAGCGATTAACAATACATATATATAAATATAAAAATACATATATATATAATATATATGTATTATATATATATGTATTATATATATATTTCGTTTCTGAATTTGTTTAGCAAGATTCTTTATCTGAAAACGTGTGTTGAAACCGATATTGTTATATACGTTGGGAGGGTCATGTTGCCAATAAGAAACACACGCACCAGTTGCTTTCACTTCAATTTATTATAATAAATTTATAAATTTAGGAATTTATAAATTTCCGGTTGGTTGGTTGGTTCCACAACCAGATGGTTGTTTATATATTGTCAAAGTTCTTTCGTCACACATTCTGTGACCTCTTCATTGACTGGGGATTCTTTTCTTTGTTTTTGTGCCTCTCCTTTGTTCTGTCCTACGCCATCTTGTTTCTGTGTGTGTGTTGTATGCTCAGTCTGCGCATGCGCCACTTCCAGGCGTCTGTGTGTGTTTATATTCATTTATTTATTTGTTTATTTACATGTTACAGGTTGGTTGTTTGTTCTATATGTGTGTGTGTTTTCATTTTGTCCTTAATTGTAAGTTGTGATGTTGCTGTTCCACTCATGTTTTCTATTTAATTTTGGTTGTAATTCTTTTATGTTTATTGCCTCTGTGATTTGTCTAAACATTGCATCTTTTCTGTGTGTAGATTCTATTTTTATTTCTATGTTCTCTAATTTACCCTTATGTTCTATTTTAGCATGTTGGTAGAGTACAGATGATTCTTTACTATCTTGAAGGTCTCGCCAGTGTTCATTTATCCGTTCCCCTACACTACGAGCTGTCTCACCTATGTACACTATATTTTTGTCTCTACATTGTCCTTCAGTACATCTTATGCTATATACTACATTTCTAGTTTTACAGTTAATCTGGGGGCTTAATTTACAGGTTATACATTTCTTATCTATACAGGGGGTCTTTGAAAAGGGTATGTCTTGCTAATAAGTGTTTTTATGGAGGTACCTAGTCTTTCTACTATCTTAATATTGAGTTTATGTTTATCTAGGGCCCTTCTAAATTTGTAAGCTAATTCACCTCTAGGGGTTGTATCGATGAAATTACACTCTGGTATTTATTGCTATCATACCATGAGTTTATTCTATTAGCCTTATTCCTAGTTCTTTCTATTCTATTCCAAAATGTGCTCCTATACAAGGGGCAGGTCCTATTTGTGTCATTATTTACCATTTTCCCCATTTGATTCTGGCTCCTCTATACACTCTGATTTTATCTCTCTGATTGTAACCAGAGAACTGCATATGGTGGATGAAGTGTTGTATGTGTCTCTCTAGTTCTTCGGGGTTGCACATGCGGGACACGTTTCTCATCACCCGTACCAAATCCGCAATCAGTATGTTGATTTTGGTATGGTCCGAAACAGCTGAGTTTCTGTGGATCAGATATTTGGAAGTCATGGGTTTGGCATAATGGGAATGGAGGATTTGTTTTTTGTTATTAATGGTATCTAACCAGAGCTCTGTGTCTAGTACAGGTAATCGATGGTTGGGGTGTTTACTTGGGTAGTCTATAGTAACTCTAATACTCTGGTGGATGGAGTTAGCTATTTGTTGGATGCTTTCCATTGTGTTTTTCTCTAATTCTTGACTGTTCTCTAGTGGGGGTATTTTAACTACGATGTTTATATCATCAACATAGCGGGAGTACATTATCAGGGTTAAGGGTTCTTCTAATTGTTCTTTAAGTTTAAGTTTAAGTCTACTGTCCCACCATACCATGAATAAGTTAGCTATGTCGCCTGCAATGCTAACACCAATGGCTGCTCGTTCCTCTTGGGCATATGTTTTTCCATTAAATTTGAACATATGTTCCTTAAGGGTTAATTTTATGCTGGCCCCCACCGCATGTGCAATCATTTTCTTTAGTTCATCGTGGTTTTCGGGGGTCCGTATGGCTCTGATCCACTCGTTCCATCTATCTGTGTGGGTTTTCTTGGCTATTGAGGTAATGGTAGGTGGTCTGCCTCTTGCTGGTCTTGTAGGGCACAGGTTGGTAATGTCATATGTGTCTAGGTAATTATTACTATAGGTAAGTTTAAGTAGGAGTCCCAGCTCACCGGTATCAATCCCACGGAACTCAACATTGCTCTCACTGATCATTTCTACGCATTTCTTCACAGCAAAATCCACGTCAATAGATGGATACAGGGACACAACATCCATACTACCTATTATGCAGTTTGTTAGGTCCCTAGATCGGTTAACCTCGCTGATTCTGCTGAGGAGGTCCACCGTGCTGTCACATACATCTGGGGACATTTCAATGATGGGGCATATGATCAGGGAGAGGAAGTAGGACAGTGTGTAGTTACTAGCAATGTTAGCTCCACAGACTGGCCGTGTTGGTGGTCCCTTGACAGGGTCACTGCCCGTTTTATGGTCTTTTCGAAGCCCATACAACGCTGGCACGTCATTGTTCCAGGCCTGGAAGTTGTTGGCAGTCCTTTTGTTGGGCTGCATTATATTTGTCCACATCACCATATGGGCATTGAGGGCTTTTTTCTATCCTCATGCTCTTGTAGTATCACTTCTCTTGTGTTAGTGATGTGGGGTTGCATTGCCTGGATGTAGTTTGGCAGACTGTCAACCGACGTTCTGCCAGACTTGTCTGTTGGAAAGCATGCTATCTCTCCATTACGCGAGCGCTGCATGAGCTTACGCAAGCCATTTGCAGATTTTTCTCCCAGTTGCTGGGCCTCCATTCTATTATGCTTCTTGCTATACTGTTCTATAATATTTCTAAGTTTAGATCTAGCTATACTAAATTGTGCTTCTGTTTGTTCATCGACCTGCGACGGCAATTGCGTGCGTTTGTTAAAAGGTAAAGTCGTGGCGTGGACTCGTCGCAGGTCGAACGACTTATCGGAGGGATTATAAAAAGTAGAGTTCCAGGCTGCTGCTTTATGTGTACTAGTGCTATTGTTATTGTTAGTTGTGTTGTTTCTATTTCTATTTACACCAACAGCCTCATGGTTGTTTCTACGTCTCATTATTACTCCTGTCTCTTTCCTCTGGCTCATTGTTATTATCTACTCTATTTTGTGTGTCTGTGTGTTCGTCTTGGTTATTTTCTCTGTCCATAGTCTCCCTTCTCCTTTCAATCCTATTACCTTCCCTTATTTCTGTGCTACTGCCATTACCTGTTTTCTGTGTCTGTGCGTTTAAGATTGTGGTGGTGGTGAGAGGCATTGAATGTGTGTGTTGTTGTTGATGTGTGCTGTTGTTGTTGTCTCCGTCTGTGTTATTATTGTTGTGTCTGCGTGTCTGTTGTTGTTGTCTCTGAGTATGTTATTATTGTTGATGTGTGTGTTGTTGTTATTGTTGTTTGTGTCTGTGTGTCTGTTGTTGTTGGGATGTGTGTTGTATGTGTGTGTGTGCATATGTTGTTACTTTTGTTTTTGATTTTGAGGCTCCAACGTAATTTTGTAAATGATTTTTCTATTTCTGACAAACATCTAATTATATTTACCTTCTTGAATGTTGCATACTTAGGTGGAAGTTGTAATACAGATAATTCATCAGAGTCGACCGTAGTGTTGCCTATATATTTGTGTTGTTGTTGTTGATGAGATGTCGGCCATATGTATACCGTCAATTTTGTCGGGATATCTATTGGTATTTTCTAAAGTATCTTGATGTAGTTTTATCTGTTTAAGCCACTTTAGTTTCTTGTTAAAGTGCTTATCACATTCTTGAAAAATGTACTGTTCTTCATGACGTAATAAGGTTTATAAATATTAGTTTTTCTCTTGGTGTGGTGATCTTAGTTATTTCTTATATTAGGTTACGCTTATGTTTTTCTTGATGACTTAATTCTCTATAGATCTTTTTTATGTTTAGAATTAGTGTTCGTTTTAGCCTATCTGCTTGCTTTTTGGTGAGCTGTAATCTTCTTACATCGGTGTTGATGGTGTTGGTGTAAACTCGGGATGAGGCACATTCTTTTATGAAGTGTAGTTGTCGAGATGTTATTGTTTTTCGTAGACAACAGAACATGGTGGTTTTCAGTATCTTGTTAGCCTGGCTAACAAGATTATTATTATATATATATATATATGTATTAATATATATATATATGCATTATATATATATGTATTATATATATATATATACATATATTATATATAAATTAATAAAATAATGAATAAACAAAGAAACAGTTCCTTATATTAAAAAAATTCATCATTTTACGATCGTTTTTAGGATATATATGTGTTAGTGTTGGTATGCATGTTCTATAGATCTATGTAAAATATTTATACAAACTATCAGAGGGAATATACATACCTACACATATATATGCTGTCTTCAGAAATAATGATATTTGTTTATTGAAAAAAACAAAGATTCAATACAATAGGTCTGTTTGGGAACAGGTTTTGAATTGACCAATCAGGAGATAGTGAAGGTCAAGATAGTAATATAGTAGTAGAAGAACCTTAAATTATTGGTAGAGGAAGGTAGATTTCAGTTTTGGATGGAAAAGAATATTATGAATGAAAGATTATTTTAGGGATGAAAATAGGTCGTATGCTGACCTCAGAAATAATTATATTTGTTCATTGAATAAAACCAACAAAGATCTAATATAGTCTGTCTGTTTGGTAAGAGGTTTAGAATTAACCAATAGAAAGTTAATAATTGGCCAAATGGTAAAATAGTAGTAATTGAAGCTTATTTTAGGGGTAGAATAAGGCAGATTTCAGTTTTGAATGGAGTGTGAACAATGAGAAGGTTATTTTAGGGGTGAAAATAGGTCAGGTCAGTAAAAGCAGTAAAAGCAGTTGCTGTTATAAAATAGTAATGCCAATGGAAATATCTAAGGAGACTAAAATTTTACGATAAGTGAAAAAAATACATCTATGAAAAGAATATAAATTAATTTAATTGATGGGTATATTTATATTGATAAAATTATACTAATGCATATAGATATGATAAATAAGAGTTAGATGTAGTTGAAGAGTGCTGTTAAAGATGAGGGGAAATTAAAAGTATATAAAAATAATATATATATACATATATATATACATACACACACTTTAGCGGTACTCAGTAACAGAGAAGACCGGCCTTACCTAAATACAAAGTAAAACCTACTAGTCAGTAGGCATCTCTAACAAAATACACCCTCGTCCCACACCATCCACACCGCCCCCTTCAATGCAAAGTTATGTTGGTGCCACAACATCCAGGCCGAAACAAATGAGATCGTGTAGGTGTCACGACAAAAAATACACAGTCCACGCTGTAATGTGGCCGTGTAGGCAACACGGTAAAAACCTCCCAGTCCCACACTGTAAATGTGGTTGGTGTTAGGAAGGGCATCCAGCTGTAGAAAACACGCCATACAGTCCACGCTGTAATGTGGCCGTGTAAGCAACACGGTAAAAACCTCCCAGCCCCACACTGTAAATGTGGTTGGTGGTTAGGAAGGGCATCCAGCTGTAGAAAACCTTGCGAGCAAGACCACCACTCTTGCCTCAAGTGGGAAAACCCCCGTCCAAACCCATGCAAGCGTGGAACAGGGACGTTAAACGATGATGATGATGATGATGATGACACACATACACACATATATATATATATATATATATATATATATACACACACACATATATACTTACATATATATATATATACACACATATACATACATACATACATACACATATAATTATTGGTAGGGGGGGAATTAAATTTATTAGTGAGAAATAATAAATATATAGAGATTTCAATGAACATAGTCATAACCTGAAATTAAAGCATTATATATGTTTACTTAATGGTATCAGTTTTAGGAAATGATAGTTGTAAGACGGAAAGTAAAATTATGTAGTTCATCAGTAGTAGAATATTAATTATAGGTTAACTAAATTAAAAACAGTTTATATATTAATTTCTAAAGTGTATATTAATTAGGTTTATAATATTTAAAGGTTTTTCTCAGTTTATGATTACATGATATTATTAATTCCTGTCGCTTATTTAAAAGGATATTCTTAGATTTCTTATTTCAAAAAGTTCTTGGGAACATAATCTACATTCATATCTATTATTTTGATAAGGGGTGGCCCTTTTGAGCACACTCCAGGTCAGGTCATAATCTATATTCCTCTTTCTACAATTATTAATTATTTCAGCTAGAGATGTTGTATTAGTTAGTGCGGCATTTTTAAAACTATGTTTGTGGGTATTAAATCTTACCTTAAATTTGTTAGAGGTAGCTCCTATATATGAATAAATTGACTCCTTAGTGTTAACTTTACATTTATATACTATGTTATTAACAAGGCAATTTCCTTTTAATGG
>OZ024740.1:252675413-252700413 GCA_964016885.1 Eledone cirrhosa | reverse complement strand
GGATCTGGGTTCTGTTTTCTCGTCTACTTAATCTTTGTCAGGTTGACTTTGAGACTCTTTCTTTCTAGTCCCTGCTTCCAAGTTTGGAATTTATTCTCTAGTTCTACCATAGATTCAGCTATAAGTGCAAAGTTGTCTGCATACAGGTGTTCCCATGGGCATCCGGTCTTAAACTCCTCTGTTTTTGCCTGCAGGACTATCATGAACAGGAGAGGGCTAAGAACAGAGCCCTGGTGGACACCAACCTCTATGCTAAATTCCTCGCTATACTCATTGTTAATCCTAACTGTGCTGACTGCTCCCCTATACATGGCTTGTACAGCTTTCACAAGCCATTCATCTACTCCTAGTTTTCTAAGAGCCCACCAGATTATAGCACGGGGAACTCTGTCAAAGGTTTTCTCGAGATCGACGAATGCCAGGTAGAGTGGCTTACTTTTAGCTAGGTTCTTTTCCTGTAACTGCCTCACAAGGAAGAGGGCATCAGAGGCGCCTCTTCCTGGCATAAACCCAAATTGCATCTCATCTAGTTTCACCCGGTCCCTAATCAACTGTGCTATAACTCTTTCTGTTACTTTCATGACCTGGTCCATCAGCTTTATACCTCTATAATTTCCTCTATCGAGTGCATCACCTTTACTTTTGAAGCAGTTGACAATGATGCTACTGCACCAATCCTTTGGTATGACACCTAGTATTACCTGGTTAACAATACGTGTGGTTATCGTGTGACCTACCGACCCAGAAGCCTTCAGCATCTCGGCAGCTATACCCGATAGACCGGTTGCCTTCCCCATCTTCATATCTTTGATTGCCTTACTTACTACGTGGCTGCTGACTTGTACTGCCGGCCCCTCTATAGGGTCTACTTGCATAGGGTCTCTTCTTCCCATGCATTCTCCTCATTTAGTAATCTATCATAATGGCTCTTCCACGCATCTTTCATCTCAGCACTTGTGAGGGCAATCTCACCTTTATCATTCCGGATACACTTCTCTCCAATGACATCACAATTCTCTCTGACACACTGCCTTGCAATCTTGAACACCTCCTGTTTCTGGTCCTCACGTTGCCAAACATGCTTGAATTTTCTATCGTCTGCTTCCCTGCTAGCTAATTATACTTGTCGCCTAGCTTCCCTCCTGGTCTCTATGTAATGTACCCGGCTTCCCCGTTCTTCCATTCTTTCCATGCCTGGCTCTTGGCCTTAACTGCCTCATCTACCTTAGTCACTCTCCTCCTGTCTGTGGTCTTACTCCAGCCACAGATATCATCCGTCGCCTTTAGTAAGTTATTTTTTAGGAACTCCCAGTGCTCTTCTTCATTGAATGTCTCTATCTATTCTTCTTTACTGTCATAGGCGTTGAGTAAAATATCTTTAAATTTGTTACTGGCTGAGGGGGTCTTTCAGCTTCTAGATCTTTCTTCTCCAGGTTGGCTTCTGTTTCCAGGTTCGTCTAGTTCTGACCGTGAGATCGCTGACAACTAACCTATGTTGGGAGGTACATTCCTCACTAGGGAAGGCTTTTGTGTTTACGACCGTCCATCTGTCACGTCCTCTGATGAGGATAAAATCTATCTGACTAGAATGCTCCCCTGATCTATAGGTGATCAGATGGTTGTCAGGTTTTTTGATGTTTGTGTTACATATCGACATGTCATTGGTGTCGCAGAATTCTATAAGCCTGAATCCTTCTTCTATTCTTGTGCCAACCCCATGGCCTCCATGGACTCTATAGAAGCCGTCACAGTGTTTACCTATGTGTCTGTTAAAATCTCCTTCAATGATTAGGAAGTCGTTGTCGTTTGTTAGAGCAGTAGTGTGCATTAGGGACTTGTAAAACCTACCCCTATGTTCGTCTGGCATCCTCGATTGGGGTGCATAAGCTGATATTATTGTGGTAATTGTTTTATTCAGGACTAGTCTGAGTTTAATGATTCTTGCATTCACCCTGTTCACTGAGATTACTTTATCTACCCACTTTTCAGCTAGTACGATACCTACACCACCCATCCCATCGTCATTTCCCACCCAGAAAAATTCGTAGCACTGTCTTTTTCCTACAAGGACTCTAGCAGACTGTCCTCTCCATCTAGTCTCTTGCACACAGCATACATCAATTTCCTTTCGCTCTAGCACTTCTATGATTTCTCCTGCTCTTCCTTTCATTGTGCTTACATTGATGGTACCAACTCGGAGTTTTGGGCATTTGTCAACATTCATGGGGAAGGGTCGATTTTTGCAGGGGTGTGCGTGTGCTTCCTGTCTCTGAATTGAAGCTTCACATGGGTGCTTGGTAGCTCGCGGATTCATATTCATTTTCATTTATTAATTCGGGGCTGCTCCATTTATTCTCAGCTCATCCATACATAACGGTAGGAAATTTCAGGGCTAGAGGAACAGTGGTGGTGGTAATAATGGCAGAATGTGTTGGGGCTGGAACGGGTGTTGAGAGAGGTGGTAGTAGTAGAATTGGCAGAGTTTGTTGGAGTTGGATATGGGTGGGGGGGGACATGCTGAGGTTTGATTGGTCGAATAGGCTATGGTGGTGTGAAGGTGGGCGGGAGGGAAATTGTGAGATAGGTAGCCATCATGGTCTATAGCATCCCATGGCAAAATAACCCAATAGGAGTACCTATATTAGACAAGGCGAAATGTTAATGTTAGGATTTCGAAGGGAGTACATGACTTTGTAGAGACAGCGAAATGATAAATACCACAACACTAATAATAATGTTAGAGAGAGGAACAGAGTAGATGACTTCGTAGAGAGACAGCATGGGAAAAGAGAACGAGGGTAGAAAATAAACGTGTTGTGGAAGCTAGTGAAATGATAAATACAGCAATAATTGTGTGAGCGGAACATTTACAATTGGGAGATAGAGGGATACCTAGAAGATTTGGATGGATGGAATGTATGTATGTACATATATGTATATATATGTATATATGTACATATATGTATATATGTACATATATGTATATATGTCATCATCATCATATATGTATATAAATGTCTTATATATATATATATATATATCATCATTATCATCATTTTACGTCCGCTTTCCCCTGCTTGCAAGAGTGGGACGGGAATTGATTCTGGCTTGATTTCTACAGCTGGATGCCCTTCCTAACACCAACCTCATTTATAGTGTGTGCTGGGTGCTTTTTTGCCGTGGCACCTCCACGACTACTTTGCAGTGGAATGATAGGGACCCCAGTCCCTGTCATCTCATTCCTACAGCTGAGTAAACTGGAGCAATGTGAAATAAAGTATCTTGCTCAAGGAAACAACACATCACCCAGTCTGAGAATTGAACTCACAACCTTTCGATTGCAAGGCCAATGCTCTAACCACTATGCCATGTGCCTCCAATATATATATATATATTGTTTTCAGTGCAAAAACCAATCTATTGGTGAGGGAAATAATACCTGTCTCCACGCGAGTGTTGAGGGTGACCTTCAATGGAAACCCAAGACTGACAGTCATCTTAGCCTATATTCCAACCGAGGGAGACAGTGATGTGAATGCAGAGGAGTTTCATGAGGAGGTGTGTAGAGCTGTCAACATCACACAAGCTCACAACATCCTGTTTGTTCTGGGGGGACTTTAATGCACATCTGAGTAAGGAGAACACTGAAGATCCTTTCTGGTACTTCCATAACAACACCAACCAAAATGGAAGACTACTGAGAGACACCCTGCTGGAGGCAAACTTGATGGCAACCAATATAATGTTTAGGAAGGATCCGGGGAAGATGTAGACCTACATCTCTGATATGCATCTGTCCAAGTCCCAGATTGATTTCATTCTGGTGTGGAAAAAGTGGCGGAATAGTGTTATGAACACAGAACCATACAACTATTTCAGTGCACTGGGCAGTGACCACCGGCTTGTTTTGAGTGAGGTCCGGGTTAGCTTAAGAAAGAGCAAGGCTCAGCCCTGTGCAATCTATGACTGGGGAGCTTTCAAGGAAGATAAGCTACAGGAGAGGTTCACAGTAGAAGTGAGGAATATGTTCAGTGTTCTCTGTGGAGAGGCAGAGGATAGAGAGATTAGAGGGACTAAGGAGATTGTGAGGAGGTGGTACGGGTACTTCACCAATGCAGTGGCGGAAGCAAGTGAGACCCTGGTGCTGAGGAGAGAGAAGAAGAAGAATATCAGCTCTGCAAACCCAAAAGTGTGTGCAGCCAGGGAACACCTGAAAGCTGCCGAGGACCAATTCTATGCTGATCCTACGGAGAAGAGGAAAGAGAATATGGAGGTGAAGAGGGAAGAACTCTCTACCGCTTACACTGAGGAGGCACTGATAGAGATTAGAAGTGTGGAGAGAGCGGTTTACAGGTCTGGATGTAAGGAGAGCTGGATGATCATCGAGATCACAACGAGGAAGAGAAGGTGTTCGAGTCAGATCCAGGAAACAGGGCCCGAGGATAGGGAGAGGAAATGGCTGGACCATTTTAGGACCCTACTAGGAGAGCCACCTTCCACAGCCCAGTACACTAATGAGATCAGGCGGCTGTTTGAGGAACTGGATATTGAGACATGAGGAGCTCAAGTGGAGCTTCAGAGAGCCAAGAAGAAGATCAAGGAGGGCAAGGCTCATGGAGGAGATGGAGTGGCATCAGAGGTGATGAAGAGGTGTGATTTTGATGATATCATTCTGGAGTTCTGTAACCAGGCACTGGAGAAAGTAGTTGTCCCGAATCAGTGGAGGTTCATTCCAGTGCCAAAGAAGAGAGATCTCTCTAACACCAACAGCTAGAGGGGGATCTTACTAACGTCACTTGTGGCAAAGACCCTCAACAGGATGATTCTTAACAGGATCCAGCCCGAGATGGAGAAGAAACTCAGGGACAACCAGAACAACTTCAGAGAGGGAAGATCAACTACCAGTCATATCCTGATGCTGAGGAGGATAATAGAGGCAGCTAGAGCAAGGTGTCTTCCTGCAGTCATGGTTTTCATTGACTTTAGGAAGGCCTTTGATTCTGTGGACCGTCACTGCCTGATGAAGATCTGTGTGTGTATATATGATATGTATGTATGTGTGTGTGTGTGTGTGTGTATATATATATATATATATATATATGTTTGTGTATTTATGTGTATGTGTATATTTATATATATATATGTGTTTGTGTATTTATGTGCATGTGTATGTATGTTTTTATATATATATACATATGTATATATGTGTGTGTGTTTATATACTTATATATTTATTTATAATCTTTTCTTCTTCTTCCCTGAGCCTCACTTTCATATTTCTTATATTTTTGTTTTCAAATCCACATTCAATAAAAACACCAGGATTTTTTCATTCTGACGACTGAAAGCAGATTTGTTTGCTTTCAAGAAACCACTGGTAAATGAAATAATTATCTTATGTTGTTTATTACATACCTATATACACATATACACGCCGGTCAATATATGAAAACAAAAACTGGAAAAATATTTCCAAATGCAAATATGAACTGCAAAAGCAGAAATCTAATTTACTGCATTAAATGCCCGAATTGTGAAGAACTATATGTCGGTCAAATTGGAAATGTGCTATCGGAACGTGCACGGGTACACCGTCAGCAAATCAGAGAGCCAAATGTCTGTCAGATACCCCTAAGTAACCATCTAGCAACATGTGGTCAGGGAATATTTATAATATTCCCATTCTACAAATTACACAGCCCAAGAGAAAAATCAAAGAAAAGAGTTTTATTGATAAATTCAAACCCAAGCTAAATGAACAATAATAACACTAAGGGGTATTACTTCTACTATGACTATGACTACGACCACTAACAACAACAACAATAATAATAATAATAAAAGTGATGTTGATTGTGATGATTACTAGAAAATGCTATTTTCATCATTTCTAAAAATAGCAAAACAATTGATGCTTTGGATAGGATCAATTATTGGTCGTTAGACATGCTCAACCAACCGTGATGCTTAAACCAATCAGCTTTAGTAATTCAGTGAAACTACACACCGATTGGTCGAAATACAGTTTGCAAGATTCTGGAGCCACTTTTCACTGTATATAAGATACAAAATTTACCCATCTCATTACAGTTGAAAATTGCAAACTTGACTGAAGATTGCGAAAGCATGAAAGTACTTGTTCAATTAACACTTATCATTTAACATTTAAGATTATATCATACTATTTCATTATAATACCATTATCAATTTTAAAGGATTGTAAATAAAACGAGTAAATCAGACAAAGTTGGAATTCCTCTTATTAATATATATACACATATATACATATGTATATATATATATATATATATATATATACAAATACACACACACACATAAAAATATAAGATAGTGGACCTGATATCACTGCTTTACACCAACACCAAAGCCCAAGTCGTTACGCCTGATGGGATGACAGAGTTCTTTGAGATACTGGTTGGAGTGCTCGTGGGAGATACATTGGCTCCCTACCTTTTTGTCATCGCAGTGGGCTATTGTATGCGCCTTGCGCTGGAGAAACACCAGGACTCTGGCTTTACTGTAGCACTGGCTCAGAGCAGGAGAGTTAAGGCGAACAAGATATCAGATGCTGAATTTGTCGACGACATAGTTCTGGTGACAAACACTGTGAGGGAGGCAGAGGATTTGATGCAGGAGGTGGAGACTGTGTCGATGAGTGTGGGGCTGAGAATGAATGAGATTAAGACAAAGTATCTGGTAGAGAATATTAAGAAGCCAGAGAAGATTACTAATGTAGGCGGGCAGTCGCTAGAATTGGTTGAGTAGCAAAGATTGGGAATACGGAAGATGATGTGGTCGAGAGAAAGAGCAAAGCTTTATATATATATATATACCTACATATATATATATATCATCATTTTACGTCCGCTTTTTCCTGCTTGCAAGGGTGGGACGGGAACTGATTCTGGCTTGATTTCTACAGCTGGATGCCCTTCCTAACACCAACCTCATTTACAGTGAGTGCTGGGTGCTTTTTTGCCGTGTCACCTCCATGACCAGTTTACAGTGGAATGATGGGGACTCCAGTCCCTATCATCTCATTTCTACAGCTGAGTAAACTGGAGCAATGTGAAATAAAGTGTCTTGCTCAAGGAAACAACACATCACCCGGTCTGAGAATTGAACTCACAACCTTTCGATTGCAAGGCCAATGCTCTAACCACTAAGCCATGTGCCTCCATATATATACATATATATATTTCTTTTCAATGACTGACAAAAGTCAGCTCAAAAGTGACACAGAGGAGACTGAGGTTAGCTGGACATGCTCACCAACATCCAGAGTTGACACTGCACTCAGTGCTCCTGTGGGAGCCCCTGCATGAACACACTGGAAGAGGAAGACTGAGGTTAACATATGTTGATTCCCTGAGGACAGACACTGGTCTCTTGCGGACGCAGGGTCATGGTAGCGATAATGAGGGACAGAGATCGCTGGAGAGAACTCGTCCATGGACTCTGGAATTTTACCCGCCCTAGACATGTGTGTGTGTGTGTATTTGTGTATATATATATATATATATATATATATATATATATATGTATATACATATGTATGTATGTGCATATATATATGTATATGTGTATATAGTTATGTAATAAACAACATAAGATAATTATTTCATTTACCAGTGGTTTCTTGAAAGCAAACAAATCTGCTTTCATTCGTCAGAATGAAAAAAAGATTATAAATATATAATTATATAAACACACTCACACACACACATATATACATATGAATATATATAAAAAAACATACATACACATAAATACACAAACACATATATATATATATACACACACACACACATACATACATATATATACACACACACACACATTATTATAAAAATAAACAAACATATACACACTTGACCATGTGCATATACAAAAATAAGCACTTACATCGACTGGCCAAGATAAATCAGTAAAAAATAAAGTCAAATATAAAAATAAAAAATAAAAAATGTAGCAAGTTGACAGCGATACGAAAGAAGAAATAAAAATAAAAATAAATAAATAAACAAACACGTGGTAAGCAAATGCTAAGTCCAGATGCATCACTGATTTTTCGTTTTCTTTATACTATATATACATATATATACATATACACACACATATACATACAACACATGCACATGCATAGGAATATAGACACACATATATATACAGAACAAACATACACAGTTAAGTATATACATACAAACATACATATACATACATATATATACATATATCAAAAGGTATAAATACATTCACACACACATATACGTGAGAAAAAGTACATTCAACCATATAAACACGTATATATAAATAATTACTTATATATAAAAATATACACATACACACACATACGCACATGTACAAGTACATACGCACGCACATACACACATATATATATACATACATATACATGTAAATATATATATATATATATATATATAAAAAGTGGATGGGGTATTCAATTAGTTGGAAATCCGACAAATATAAAAAAATATAAATGTTTATAACTGATTTAGAGCACTCAACAAGTTTCTGGAGTAAATATTCAATGATATTAAATATATATCTTTGCATATATATATATATATATATACATATACATACATATACATATACACACATATACATATACATATACATACATGTACACACACACAGACATACATAAGGTTGCATCACCACATATATATAAAAAACACACACACAAACACACACACACACATATATATATATATATATATATATATATATATATATATATATATATATATATATATACACAAATATACATACATATACAAACACATATACATAAACATACATATACACGCACAAAAATTAACACACACATAAGTACATATATGATATATATATACATACATATACACATACATACATATACATACATACACACAGAAATATATATATATATATAAAAATAGGGGGGGGTGTAATGTAAACGGTAAGGTAGAAAGTAGGGGGGGGGGAGGAATATGTCAACAGAAATATAAATAACAGGGAAAAAAAAAAATAAATATAAGGGGAGATGAGGGAGAAAAAGAATATATGGGTAAAGAATGTGAGTTCAGAGAGTAATATTAATCGTAGTGGATGTAAGGCATAATGAGTAAAGAAGTTCAAGGTGGTTGAGTCATCGTAGGAATGTCAATCCAGTTACAAAGTAGATGTGATTTCAGGTGAGGACAACATCTGAAGATCTCGGTCTTGGAGTTAAGGCAAGTGGAAGTGGCTTTCAAATTCTGGAGAATTCTAAATATTTCCGTGGTGCACAAAGAACAATTCTTTGTTCCCTTTGGTATTCTCTTGAATGGTCTAAAATAGACCAATCGATAGTGTACGGGATGGTTTTGTCTTTGAATTCCCACACTTTATTTGCGAGAGCCGTTGCTGTTCTTTTATCCCGGTGCTTAAAAGAAGCGACATGTGCATAAAACCTGGTTTTGAACCTCTCCTGAGTCATGCCAACATATTGTTCACTCCTGGCTGGCTGGTTGTTAATCAACGGTGTCAATTTGACCTCATACACAACGGATTTAGTATTAAATTTGCCCTGTAGTAGGCATTCTTCCGGCTTCCTGCACCTGCATCCTGGATTTACTCTCGTACGATTAGAGTTGGTAATTTTAGTCTTCATTGATGGACAGCAAGAGTAACTGATTTTGACTACATTTCTATTAAATATCTTATAATATCTATGATTAGGGGAAAATGTTTGACTAGGAAGTCGAGGAATTTCCTTCCTACATTTTGACAGTTAGAGAGAATGGGGGGGGGGTGTGTGTAAACCAAATAATTTTCCTTTTCCTGTTGTGAATAGTTTTAGAGGGAGGAGTAGGTAAATATTTAATATGTTCTGTAAAGCTGCTGTTATTGAGGGCCCTATTATAATAAGGGGCAGCTTTGTTAAATATGTCTAGAGACGAAGATAAGGTAGAAATCCTACGGCTAATATTAGGAATAAGATTTTTAAAAACTATAGGCGGATGGCAAGACTCTTTGTGTATACATCTTAGATTCTCGTTAGGTTTATGATAAGGTTTAAAAGAGGCAGTAATTAGCTCAAGATTAATATCAAGAAAGTTAGCATTAGTAAGGTTCGTTAAACCTTAAAGGTTTAGGTTAGCAAAAGTATTGATTAAATCTTTACGGAATTTATCAAGGTTATGGCCGCTGGTGGTATGAGAAACTGCCAATCCGTCGTCTCGGTATAAACCAATATTATGGGAAGGAAATTTCTCTTTAAGGGTGTGAAGAAGGAATAACCCTACTAAGTCGCACACATCAGCACTGTCATATGAACCCATCGCAACATCAAAAGAGTTTTCAGGGCTTGACTTTTTAACCCAAATACTTTCATTAGTAAAGAGTGGAGTTTTCCTAGCATGAAAGATAATGTCTTCTTCTAATTTAGAAATATTAATGAAAGGTCTTGCAAAATCTAAGGCTTTTGTTAATAAGGAAACAGTAATAGAGGGGTAAAAATCAACAATATAAAATTGGGTAAATCTACACTTATTTTTACCTTGTATATTATTAAACCAAGAAATAACAGAGGATGTATTTAACCATTGTGATAAGTCAGTCTTAGTTCTAATTTGGAGTATTATTTTTCTTAAGATATTTTTTACTAGCAAGGCCAACTTCAGATTTAGCCGGGTTAATTAGTCTACAGTTAGGTCGATTAGTGAAGTCAGATTTATGGTCTTTAAGGGTAATATATTTTTTACGTTTAGCTAGGCTTTCAATCCGGTTGTCTATTTTTAAAATACTAGCTAGGTCCTTAGCTTCTTTATTAATGGTATTGTAGGTGTTATTGTTAGCTAATTGATATTTGTTGGTGATACTATCTGTTAAAAGTTGGTTATACAAAATACTATTTACTTCAAAGAGATTTTTAGTTTTATCAGAAAGAACAAAAGTGTTTGTAGAATTTTTAAAATTAGAAATATCGTTAGAAAGATTAGTTTCAAAGTTATTGTTGTACTTATGAAATTTGATTTCACTAATTAAATTAACAAGATCCAATTGGAAGTTGGCCATGTCTTTAATTCTAGGTGGGTATTTTTGGGATTTAATGTCAAAATGGTCATTTGTATCAACACTGCCTGTAAACCATTGCCTTCCATCTCATTCTTTTAAAGACTTGTTCGATTTTATCTATAAGCAGTTTGGTATAAGTTGTGTTGGAAGTAGTAGGTATATTAGTGATAGAATAATCCAATTCATAAATGTCCATGGTTAATTTCCTGAAAACTGTAGAGTGCTCAACTTATCGGGCTGGAAAGTGCCAATCAAATATGTAATATAGAATATGCTTCAATCAATCCCGGTCCAGGAAAAAAGAGTGCTCTATGTCGGTTACAGAGCTTATTAGTTATGTAATAAACAACATATGATAATTATTTCATTTACCAGTGGTTTATTGAAAGCAAACAAATCTGCTTTCAGTTGTCAGAATGAAAAAATCATGGTGTTTTTATTGAATGTGGATTTGAAAACAAAAATATAAGAAATATGAAAGTGAGGCTCAGGGAAGAAGAAAATAAGATTATAAATATACAAGTATATAAACACACACACACACACACACACACACACACACACACACACACACATATATACATATATACATATGTATATATATATAAAAAACATACACATACACATAAATACACACACACACACACATAAATACACACACACACACACACACACACACACACACACATATATATATATACACACATACATATATATACACACACACACATACATACATAATTATAAAAATAAACAAACATATACACACTCAACCATGTGCATATACTAAAATAAGCAGTTACATCGACTGACCAAGATAAATCAGTAAAAAATAGAGTCAAATATAAAAATAAAAAATAAAAAAGTTAGCAAGTTGACAGCGATACGAAAGAAAAAATAAATAAATAAACAAACACACGTGGTAAGCAAATGCACAAAATAAAATATATATATATTTAGTTAGGCAGCAGGACAGGCAGATAGTGTCTAATACCAAGGCATACCCTGGGGAAGAATGTACCCCACAGCATAGGTTAGTCATTATTGATATCTCAGTAAGCAAGAGATGGAATGAGACATACAGGAGGGTGTGGAGAAGAAAGGTTTGGAAGCTAAAAGACCTTTCACTAAAATACAAATTTAGGAAAGCACTTCAAGATGTATATGACGAAAAAGAAGACGATTTAGAGACGTATGACATAGATAATAACTGGAATTTCTTACGTGACAACTTGCTGCAGGCTACTGATGAAACTTGTGGCTGGAGCAGAGCTCCAACCAGACAGAGAGTGACCTGTAGATAAGGCCATTAGAGACAAAAGACTAGCACGGAAGGCTTGGAAAAAGGGTGGGAGTAGGGAAGAATATACAGCTACTAAGAGAGAAGCTAGACGTCAGGTGTACTTAGCACGCAGGGAGGCGGAGAGTAGGAGGTTTGCCAATGTTCTGCGACGGGAAGATCAGAGGCGTGCAGTGTTCCACATTGCAAGGCAGTGTGTCAATGCAAATCAGGATGTTGTTGGAGATAAATGTGTCCAGGATGATGCCGGTGTACTTAGTGTCACGAATGATCAGAAAAAGGAGGCCTGGAAATGTCATTGAGAGACTGATGAATGTGGAGAACGAATGGGAGAGAGAAATTACCCTTAGTAGATCCGACAGAGGGACCAGCTATTGAGATTGACGAATATAGGGTCCAAGAGGCGATTAGGGAAATGAAAAATGGTAAGGCTGCTGGACCATCGGGAATAGTTGCTGGGATGCTGAAGGCATCAGGGGACGTAGGCACTAAACTGGTTGCACGCATCATCAATCAAGCTATAGATGGTGGTGTCATACCCAAAGACTGGTGCAGCAGTATTCTCATAAATTGCTACAAAGGTAAAGGGGATGCTCTGGAGAGGAGCAATTATAGGGGTATAAAACTGATGGATCAGGTTATGAAAGTGGCACAACTAATTAGAGAAAGGGTCAAACTAGATGAGATGCAGTTTGGTTTTGTGCCTGGGAAGAGTACAACAGATGCCCTCTTCTTGGTGAGACAATTGCAAGAAAGGTTCTTAGAGAAAAATAAGCCACTATACTTAGCCCTTGTTGACCTAGAGAAGGCCTTTGATAGGGTACCCCGATCTGTCATCTGGTGGTCCCTAAGGAAGCTAGGTGTTGAGGAATGGCTTGTGAGGACAGTGCAATCTTTGTACAGAGGTACTCTCAGTAAAGTCAGGGTAGGAATGGAGTTTAGTGAGGAATTCCAGATACAAGTAGGAGTACATCAAGGTTCGGTCCTCAGTCCGCTCTTGTTCATTATAGTCCTCCAAGCCATAACAGAGGAGTTTAAGACTGGCTGTCCATGGGAACTTCTCTATGCTGACAATCTGGTTCTTATAGCAGAATCAGTAGAGGAGCTAGAGAATAAATTCTGGCTATGGAAACAGCAGTTGGAAGCAAGAGGACTGAGAGTGAACCTAGCTAAGACAAAAGTGTTGATGAGTAGAAAAGAGGACAAAACTCTGATTCCGTCAGGGAAATGGCCATGTTCGATATGCAGCAAAGGAACTGGCATAAATTCTATAAAATGCAAACGATGCAGATCCTGGGTACACAAGAGATAGCGGGATAGCAGGCAAACTAACAGGTAGGGAGAAATATGTATGGAGTAGATGTACAGGGAAATTAGACAGTAGAAGTCGCATTGATAGACACATTTTTCAATGTTGGAAGAAGTTTAGGGAGCTGCTTCCTCTGTTGATGAAGAAGGGTTTCTCCCTGCGTAGGAAGGCCGGTTGTATGATGCCTGTGTGAGGAGCACGATGCTGCATGGTCAGACATGGGCAGCAACTGCAGAGGATATGCGACAGCTGGAGAGAAATGAGGCAAGCATACTCCGTTGGATGTGCAGTGTAAATGTGCGTGAACGACCCAGCATAAATGTGTTGAGAGAGGAACTGTGTCTGAGAGGAATAGAATGTAGTGTACGGGAGAGGAGACTGAGGTGGTATGGTCATGTGATGCGCATGGAGGATGACCGATGGGTGAAGAAGTGCCAGGAAATGCCAGTTGAAGGAAGAGATAGACCACGAAAAACATGGGCGGAGGTGGTGAGAACAGACCTCAGATCATTGAAGCTCATGGTGGAGATGACGAATGACCGTGACGAGTGGAGAGATGCTGTGCTGAATAAGACCCGTCCCACCCTTGCAAGCAGGGAAAAGCGCACGTAAAATGATGATGATGATGATGACGATGATATATATATATATCATCATCATCATCTTCGTTTAACGTCCACTTTCCACTCTAGCATGGGTTAGACTGGAGTTGTCCCACTTGAAACAAGGTTGGTCGGGTGACCATGTCTCGCTCATATAGGACTATCTGGCAGGTTTTCTACGGCTGGATGCCGTTCCTAACACCAACCACATTTTTACCGTGTTACCTACATGGACTCTTTACAGCGTGGACTGTGTGTTTTTTCTCGTGATACCTACTCGATCTCGATCTCATTATCTCATTTATTTGGACTGGATGTTGTGGTACCAACTTTATAGAGAGAGGGTGGTGTTGGTGGGAGTGGGAGTATAGGGTAGGGGTAGTGGATTGGGGTGTATATTTGGTTAAGAGGTGCCTACTGACTAGGTTTCGCTTTGTACATAGGCAAGGCGGGTCTTCTGTATTACTGTGTAGTGCCAAAGATCTCGGTCCAGTGACATTGTCTTAGAGAGGTGCAAGTTTGTAAGGTCGGAATTTATCAGATCGTCCCAGAATTTTCTGGGTCTACCTACTCCGTAACTACCATTATTTTGATCGCCCTGCACTTTTTTATACAGCTGTGGTCTTTCTGCGCATCACGTGGCCATACCAACATAGTCTTCTCTCGAGTAAACAGCATCTGATCCCTCTTATTCCTAATTTCTCACTTAGTTGATTTATGCTTTGCCGTTCACGTATATTACTATTACACATATATATATATATATATATATACATATATATATATATACATATACATATATCATCATCATCATCATCATCATCGTTTAACGTCCATTTTCAACGCTAGCATGGGTCTGGACGGGAATTGTTCCACTTGAGGCAAGATTGGTTGTCTTGCTCAGGACTTTCTGGCGGGTTTTCTACGGCTGGATGCCCTTCCTAACACCAACCGCGTTTACAGTGTGGACTGGGAGGTTTTTACCGTGTTACCTACACAGCCACATTACAGCATGGACTGTGTGTTTTATTGTCGTGACACCTACACGTCTAGCGGGTTTTCTACGGCTGGGTACCCTTCCCAACACCAAACACGTTTACAGTGTGTACTGGGAGGTTTTTACCGTGTTACCTACACGGCCACATTACAGCGTGGACTGTGTGTTTTTTTTTGTCGTGACACCTACACGACCTCATTTGTTTCGGACTGGATGTTGTGGTACCAACATAACTTTACATTTAAGGGGCTGGTGTGGATGGGGGTAGGGGTAGTGGGACGGGGGCGTATTTTGTTAGAGGTGCCTACTGACTGTAGGTTTCGCTTTGTTTCGCTTTGTACTTCGGCAAGGCGGGTCTTCTGTATAACTGTGTAGCGCCAAAGATCTCGGTCCAGTGACATTGTCTTGGAGAGGTGTAAGTGTGTGAGGTCGGAATTTATCAAGTCGTCCCAGGTTTTTCTGGGTCTGCCTACTCCGTGGCTACTGTCTATTTTTATCGCCCTGCACTTTTTTATACAGTTGTCGTCTTTCATGTGCATCACGTGACCATACCAACGTAGTCTTCTCTCGAGTAAACAACATCTGATCCCTCTTATACCTAATTTCTCCCTTAGTTCGTTTATGCTTTGCCGTTCACGTATATTACTATTACACATCCAGCGGAGCATGCAAGCTTCGTTCCTCTCTAGTCTGCGTATATCCTCTGCACACAATGCCCAGGTCTCACTGCCATGTAACATTGCTGTTCGTATGCAGGCATCATACAGCCTGCCTTTCATTTTTCGGGAGAACCCTTTAGTGGCCAATAGTGGTATAAGCTCTCTGAACTTTTTCCATACCGTTCTGACTCTAGCTACTGTACTTTCAGAGCACCCTCCCCCACTGCTGATTTTGTCACCCAGGTAACGGAAGCTGTCCACTATTTCTATAGAACCATCTGTGCAATGGAATGAGCTAGTATTTGTGGGCACTTGCTGCTACTTATTGCACCAGAGCACCGGCCACATATAAAATCTATATTCTTATTAGCTTACCTGTGATCCCACTACATCTTTTATGCACATATATTTTGAATTTGGGACATAAAATGGAGTTTCTGCCTACTCCTTTCCTACACACTGAGCATGGCCATTTCCCAGATGGGACCGGTGCCCTATTTTCCTTCCTACAAACTAGAACTTTAGTCTTAGACAAGCTAACTTTAAGGCCTTTTGATTCTAGGCCTTGCTTCAATGTTTGGAATTTCTTCTCTAGCTCGGCCATTGATTCAGCTATGAGCATTAGATCATCTGCGTATAGGAGTTCCCATTGGCAGCCGGTCTTGAACTCCACTGTTATAGCCTGAAGGGCAATAATAAATAGTAGGGGGCTAAGAACGGAGCCCTGATGAACACCAACTTTTACGCTAAACTCTTCACTATATTCGTTGTTAATTCTAACCTTGCTGACTGTTTCTTTATATATGGCTTGTATAGCTCTCACAAGCCATTCATCAACAGCTAGTTTTCTAAGGGCCCACCAGATAATCGAGCGGGGTACTCTGTCAAAGGCTTTCTCCAAGTCAACAAAGGCTAAGTATAGGGGTTTACTTTTAGCTAGGTACTCTCCTGTAGTTGTCATACAATGAAGAGAGCGTCTGTTGTACTTTTACCTGACACAAACCCGAACTGCATTTCGTCTAGATCAATTCGCTCTCTGATTAGTTGCGCTATTACTTTTTCTGTGACCTTCATGACCTGGTCAATTAATTTAATGCCTATATAGTTTCCCCTATCTAGGGCATCACCTTTACCCTTGTAGCAGTTAATGATGATGCTGCTGTGCCAGTCCTTCGGAACGACCCCATTCTGTATGAGTTGGTTTACTATCCGAGTGACCATAGTGTGTCCCACCGTTCCAGATGCTTTCAGCATTTCAGCAACTATTTCCGAAGGCCCGGCCGCCTTGCCCGTCTTCATGTCTTTGATCGCCTTACTTAATACCTTCAACTTGCACTGCTGGTCCCTCTATTGTGTCGATGTGGGGGAGACTGTCTTTCTCCCAATTATTCTCCTCATTTAGTAGCCTTTCGTAGTGACACTTCCAAGCTACCTTCTTATCAGCGTCATTAAGGACACACTTCTCCCCGACAATATCAGTTTTCCTTGACACATTGCCTAGTAATCCTGAACACCTCACGTTTTTGGTCCTCGCATTGTAGAACATGCTTGAACTTTCTTTCCTCTGCTTCCCTTCTTGCAAAGTATACTTGTCTCCTAGCTTCCCTCCTGGCCACTTGATATTCTTCTCTACTTCCCCCATCCAGCCATGCTTTCCAAGCCTGCTTTTTGGCCTTGATTGATCCCTCCACCTTACTGTTCCACCACCAGTATATATATATACATATACATAGATACATTCTTCCTTCAACTGGCATTTCCTGGCACTTCTTCACCCATCGGTCATCCTCCATGCGCATCACATACCCATACCACCTCAGTCTCCTCTCTCGTACACTACATTCTATCCCTCTCAGACACAGTTTCTCTCTCAACACATTCATGCTGTGTCGTTCACGCACATCGACACTGCACATCCAACGGAGCATGCTTGCCTCATTTCTCTTCAGCCATCGCAGTTGCTGCCCGTCTGCAGTTGCTGCCCATGTCTCACTACCATGCAGCATTGCACTCCTCACACAGGCATCATATAACCGGCCTTTCCTACGCAGGGAGAAACCCTTCTTCGTCAGCAAAGGAAGCAGCTCCCTAAACTTCTTCCAACCCGTCCTTATTCTAGATACTCTGGCCTCGGAACATCCTCCTCCTCCCATGCTAATCTGATCTCCTAGGTACCGGAAGCTATCCACCACTTCTATAGCACCCGCCTGCATTTGAAAAATGTGTCTATCAATGCGACTTCTACTGTCTAATTTCCCTATACATCTAGTGATACGTATTTCTCCCTACCTGTTAGTTTGCCTGCTATCCCGCTACATCTCTTGTGTACCCAGGATCTGCATTGTGTGCATTTTATAGAATTTATACCAGTTTCTTTTCTGCATATCGAACATGGCCATTTCCCTGACGGAATCAGAGTTTTGTCCTCTTTTCTACTCATCAACACTTTTGTCTTAGCTAGGTTCACTCTCAGTCCTGTTGCTTCCAACTGCTGTTTCCATAGCCAGAATTTATTCTCTAGCTCCTTTACTGATTCTGCTATAAGAACCAGATTGTCAGCATAGAGAAGTTCCCATCGACAGCCAGTCTTAAACTCCTCTGTTATGGCTTGGAGGACTATAATGAACAAGAGCGGGCTGAGGACCGAACCTTGATGTACTCCTACTTGTATCTGGAATTCCTCACTAAACTCTATTCCTACCCTGACTTTACTGACAGCACCTCTGTACAAAGTTTGCACCGTCCTCACAAGCCATTCCTCAACACCTAGTTTCCTTAGGGATCACCAGATTACAGATCGGGGTACCCTATCAAAGGCCTTCACTAGGTCAACAAAGGCTAAGTATAGTGGCTCACATATATATATCATACACCTACGGTAGTAGGTGTATAATATTCTTAAGGTCCCATTTCGGTCACTCGCGACACCTTCAAAGCTTTGTCACTAATTCAATTTTTGATAGAATTGGATGCGGTTTTTTGCACTTTATAGGACCGCAGATAAGCTACTTTTTGACATAAAAATATTGAAATTTGGTTCAGTAGAAAAAAGTTGCATAAAAATAAGTGAGGACCAAAAGAATGTAAGGAACTACATACATAAGTAACGCTTAGTTTGTTTCTAATTTCTAATACATTAAAATAGTGATAGATTGTGCAATAGTGAATTGTGGTCAGGTAGCTCAGTATGTAGAGCAGCGGACCGGCAATCCGAAGGTCGTGGGTTCGATTCCCACCCTGATTACTTTTCCTATCTACACTTCTTCCTATTCATTATTATTTATTATTATTATTTAACTTATTTGTTGATAAATATTTTTATTAATATTAATATAATATCCTTGCATTGCCTGGAAAAAAAGTGAATTACAGGGAAAAATGCGGGCGCATGTAAAGAAATATTCTTAAATTAATAAACCTAGAAAAGTAAAGGACAAGTTATTACACCTGGAAAAGTAAAGGACAAGAAAACTTCTTCTTAAAATATTGCAGCTAAAGTCTAAATTTAAAAAAAAATATTTAGATTATAAAACTAAAAATAAATAATTATAAGTTAATTGTTAAAAAAAAATCACTTTAAAGGACTGGAAAAATGACTGTCTTATAGGGAGAGTTGACTACTGTATACTTGGTGTATACAAATTAATCTTTTTAAAATAAAATTTGTACAATAATTTGTACAATAATTTGTACAATAATTAATTAATAATAATAATAATTAATATGTACAATTTATTAATTTATGTTATAAGATATTTAAAAATTTTCACTCTTAATCAAATTATATTTTTAAAAATTTAGTTATAAAATAATGCAGTAAAATAAATCAAAAATAGTGCATCATATAATTGCACTTTTTATGAGTATTACAGATTTTTTTTATAATATAGTAAAATTCAACATCTCAAGGGGCAAAATTAGGTAAAAGTCAATGCATCAATTATTCATTTATAGTGAATCAATCAATTATAGTGAATTCATCAATTCATTAGATGAACTGTTGAATTAGACAATGTTTAATTTTTAATTGTAGTCTAATTTTACTCTACCTAAAAATGTAGATTGGTTATTTTGATCTCTGACAGGTCTTAACTTTCAATGTAAAGTTATGTTGGTACCACAACATCCAGTCCGAAACAAATGAGATCGTGTAGGTGTCACGACAAAAAAAAACACAGTCCACGCTGTAATGTGGCTGTGTAGGTAACACGGTAAAAACCTCCCAGTCCACACTGTAAATGTGGTTGGTGTTAGGAAGGGCATCCAGCCGTAGAAAACCCGCCAGACGGTCCTATGCGAGCAAGACAACCACTCTTGCCTCAAGTGGGAAAACTCCCGTCCAAACCCATGCAAGCATGGAAGATGGACGTTAAACGATGATGATGATCATGATATATGTGTGTATGTAAATATATATATATATATATATTTATATATATATATACATATATATATATATATATATATATATATATACACATACATACATACATACATACACATATATATATATACATACCCTCCCCCACTGACAAAATTAGCAGTGGGGGAGGGTGCTCTGAAAGTACAGTAGCTAGAGTCAGAATTGGATGGAAAAAGTTCAGAGAGCTTATACCACTATTAGCCGCTAAAGGGTTCTCCCTAAAAATGAAAGGCAGGTTGTATGATGCCTGCATACGAACAGCAATGTTGCATGGCAGTGAGACCTGGGCATTGTGTGCAGAGGATATACGCAGACTAGAGAGGAACGAAGCTTGCATGCTCCGCTGGATGTGTAATAGTAATATACGTGAACGGCAAAGCATAAACGAACTAAGGAAAAAATTAGATATAAGAGGGATCAGATGTTGTTTACTCGAGAGAAGGCTACGTTGGTATGGTCACGTGATGCGCATGAAAGACGACAGCTGTATAACAAAGTGCAGGGCAATAAAGATAGACGGTAGCCACGGAGTAGGCAGACCCAGAAAAACGTGGGACGAGCTGATAAATTCCGACCTCACACACTTACACCTCTCCAAGACAATGTCACTGGACCGAGACCTTTGGCGGTACTCAGTAATAAAGAAGACCCGCCTTACCTAAATACAAAGTAAAACCTACTACAGTCAGTAGGCATCTCTAACAAAATACACCCCCGTCCCACCTCCCCCCACCCCATCCACACCGCCCCTTTCAATGTAAAGTTATGTTGGTGCCACAACATCCAGTCCGAAACAAATGAGATCGTGTAGGTGTCACGACAAAAAAACACACAGTCCACGCTGTAATGTGGCCGTGTAGGCAACACGGTAAAAACCTCCCAGCCCCACACTGTAAATGTGGTTGGTGTTAGGAAGGGCATCCAGCTGTAGAAAACCCGCCAGACAGTCCTATGCGAGCAAGATAATCACTCTTGCCTCCAGTGGGAAAACTCCCGTCCAAACCCATGCAAGCATGGAACATGGACGTTAAACGATGATGATGATGATGATACAAACATATATATATATATACATACACACACACATATATATATATATATATATATATACACATACATACATATATATATATATATATATATATATATATATATATATATATATATATATATATATATATATATATATATATTTATTAAAATAACAGATTAAAGTTTAAGCAAAGAATCGCTGCTTTCACCCTTAACGGGATCTTCTGAAACTAACAAAGTCAATCTGTAAACGCAGAACTGGATATTTCAAAAAACGTTGCAACCGGAGGAAGACAGGAAGACGATACTTTGGTTCATGGTGACGTTCGCTGGCAAAGAAGGGGAAAAAACGAATAATACGTCATTAATAGGAGCGGTGAAAAACAATTACGCGCAAAGACAGAACCACGTTTATGGTTTAAAAGAGGTCGTAGACTAATGTTCTCTAAGTGGTGCATAGAGACGTTCTCTGGCAAAGAACGAAAAAACGAAGATAATAAGTCATATGTGGAGCGTGGAGAACAATAGCACGCAAAGACAAAACCACGTAAATGGTATAGCAGAAGTTGTAGACTAAAATTCTAACTAGGAGACCGAATGAATCTCCGCTACAGAGTTAAGAACAAAACAAATAAATACAATACAGAAGTAATAGAAACAAATAAATACATACACGCAAACAGATACGTAAATACACAAGCATACGCAAAACCTTACCATAGGTATACAAAACCACGCACATATAAATATGTGTATGTGTGTATGCTTGTGTACAAATAAATAAATAATTATATAAACGTATATAAGTAAATAAATACGTATATAACAAGCGCACACACATACCTACAAATAAATACACGAAGGTTCGGAGACGTAAGTCAACTAAAACAAGAAGTACACATATACACACACCCACCATACGTACGAACCTGCATACTCACGCAGATGCAAAACTCCCATATACACATAACCAAACCCTAAATACCAGAATATGTAAAAATTATACGCCATAACAGTCAAATATACGTACGAGAAGGTATACATACCTTCACAAAACATACGGGTAATATATATACTTACCTATGCAAATAAGTAAAGGAATAAACAAAACATATACTTAGCTCCCACATCAAGACGTAAAATATCCACGTATAGATCGTGCTATCCGTTAGGGTATAACGTGGGGCTGTAATACAGGAAAGTTTTGTGCAATTTATGTTTACAAGCCGAAATTGCCTCAGATTTTTTGTTTAAGATGTGGTCTGTGGCGTAGAGTATTTCCAGGGCCTCAGCGGCGCAGAGGTCACATGGTCTTTTATTTCCGTTATACGATCTAGCCCTAGCTAGGATCTCCCAGTGTAACTTATATTGGGTGTGGTTGTCTTTTAGACTCCAGATATAAGCTGAAAGTGACGTCATATTCCTTCTTAGAGGGTAACGAAAAGAATGGGTATGCATGTAAAGACGCTGCTTGAATCTATTGGCGGTTAACCCTATGTAGGCCCTACGGGACGTGGGTGTTACAACCTTACATTTGTAGACAATGTTACTAGAGAGGCATTTCCCGGATAGGGGACAATCAGCCTGATTCGTACAATTACAGTTAGTACTAACTACAGGGTTGCACGTGTTCCTACGGCTAGGTAGTTTAGCTAAATTTGAAGCTGTGATGTTAAACCAACAGATGCGACGGGATCTATTTCTTCTAGGTCGATTCTCGTATATACACATATCTATCTATCTAAGGCGGGTAAAATTCCCGAGATCCATGGACGAGTTCTCTCCAGCGGTCTCTGTCCCTCATTATCGCTGCCATATCCTGCATCTCCAACAGACCAGTGTCTGTCCTTAGGGCATCAACATATGTTAACCTTGGTCTTCCTCTTCTAGTGTGTCCATGTAGGGGCTCCCAAAGGAGCACTGAGTGCAATGTCAACTCTGGTTGTTGGTGAGCATGTCCAGCCAACCTCAGTCTCCTCTGTGTCACTTTTGAGCTGACTTTTTGGATGCCCCCATACAGCTCTGAGTTTTTCATCCTCAGTGTATACTGATTAATGTTCAGAGCCATCCTCAGCATTCTCGTGTAGCACCCATCCACCATCTGAGTGAGTCTCTTGGTTAGTGTCCAAGTCTCAGACCCATACAGCAACACAGACTCCACTACAGCAATGAAGAGGCGGATTTTCAGGTCTCTACGAAGGTCCGACTTCCACACCGATCTCAAGCTGTGACACGCCGCCCAGGCCTTGCTCTTCCTCTCAACCACATCATCTTCCGTATTCCCAATCTTTGCTCCCAAATACAGGAAGTCCTCAACCAATTCCAGCGGCTTCCCACCTACATTAGTGATCCCCTCTGGCTTCTCAACATTCTCTACCAGATATTTTGTTTTAGTCTCATTCATTCTCAGCCCCACACTCATCGACACAGTCTCAACCTCCCGCATCAAATCCTCTGCCTCCTTCACTGTATTTGTCACCAAAACTATGGCGTCGGCAAATTCAGCATCCGATACCTTTTTCGCCCCAACTCTCCTGCTCTGAGCCGGTGCTACAGTAAAGCCAGTGTCCTGGTGTTTCTCCAGTGCAAGGCGCATACAATAGTCCACTACGATGATAAAAAGGTAGGGAGCCAATGTATCTCCCTGGAGCACTCCAGCCAGTATCTCAAAGAACTCTGTCATCCCATCAGGTGTAATGACTTGGGCTTTGGTGTTGGTGTAGAGCAGTGATATCAGGTCCACTATCCTCTTCGGGATTCCAAAGGCCTTCCTAAAGTCAATGAAAACCATGACCGCTGGAAGGCACTTTGCTCTAGCTCCCTCTTATATCCTCCTCAGCATCAGGATGTGACTGGTGGTTGATCTACCCTCTCTGAAGCCGTTCTAGTTGTCCCTGAGCTTCTTCTCCATCTCAGGCTGGATCCTGTTAAGAATCATCCTGTTGAGGGTCTTTGCCACAAGTGACGTCAGTGAGATCCCTCGGTAGTTGTTGGTGTTAGAGATCTCTCCCTTCTTTGGCACTGGGACGATGTTACTGATCCTCCACTGATTCGGGGCAACTCCTTTCTCCAGTGCCCCGTTACAGAACCCCAGGATGATATCATCAAAATCACACCTCTTCATCACCTCTGATGCCACTCCATCTTCTCCATGAGCCTTGCCCTCCTTGATCTTCTTCTTGGCTCTCTGAAGCTCCTCTCTGGTGAAGGGCTCTGTCTCAACATCCAATTCCTCAAACAGCTGCCTGATCTCCCCAGTGCTCTGGGCTGTGGAGGGTGGCTCTCCTAGTAGGGTCCTAAAATGGTCTAGCCATTTCCTCTTCCTATCCTCGGGCCCCGTTCCCTGGATCTGACTCGAACACCTTTTCTTCCTCCCTGTGATCTCGTTGATGATCATCCAGCTCTCCTTACATCCAGATCTGTCAACCGCTCTCTCCACACTTCTGATCTTCTCTATCAGTGCCTCCTCTCTGACCTCAGTGTAAGCGGTACAGAGCTCTTCCCTCATCACCTCCACAGTCTCCATCCTCTCCTCCGTAGGATCAGCATAGAATTGGTCCCTGGCAGCTTTCAGGTGTTCTCTGGCTGCACAC
>OZ024740.1:252665413-252667913 GCA_964016885.1 Eledone cirrhosa | reverse complement strand
ATAATTTTATTGAGAACCTGTTTGGTTTTTATAGAGAATATTAAGAGGGAGGGGTGAAGTTGTTAGAAGAATAGTTAAGGGGGTGGATAGAGATTTTTCTGATAGCAGTGAGAATTTTTGGTAGCAGTGAGTAATTAGATTCCTGTCTGTTGTTTTGACATTTTTATAGAATACATTATTTGGCGTTGGTTATTTTTCTAAATCTATAGAAGGATTAGAGATAGTAAAGATATGCATGGTTGGTTTTGTGTTTGCACTTAATTAACATACAGACTTAAATTTTTCTTTCAAGTGCATGTATCCGTTCGTCCACACATTCACACACAAACATATATGCACACCTCTACAAAATACATACACTCACATACACATACTTACATGCTCATACTTACATACATATATACCTGCACATTTATATATACACATATATATATGTACATACATACGCATTCATGTATATACATTTTCATACTCAACTTATCTTCATATACACACGTATAGGCACACACATATATACATACATACTCCTGTCTATGTGTATACATATATATATATATATATATATATATATAAACACTTTAATACATGAATATACATACATCTAACTATACACATCAAACATATATATATATTTACTTATTTATATACATTTTCACATATATATACATACATATGGTCGCTTTTAGACACATTCATTATAGCATATTCGCACCTATTCTCATCAACATATCTTTCCATTATTAGTGTGGTAATTTAAGGTTATTATATACATATATATGTTGAGAAGAGATTGTTTTTATATTTTTCTAACTAGATTGAGGTTTATATAGTTGGGGGGATGTCCCTCTTTTATGTAATATTCAGCTTGTAGTGGGAAAAAAGGGTTTTAGTTCGGTGACGGCAGAATAATGTTCGTTCAATGCTGTTCTTAAGCAATTTCTTCTTGTGTGTAATTATGTAATAAATCTCAAGATTACACAATTTGCAGAAATTTTGGCTCCTGGAAAAGCTTTGGGTTTTAGCTAATTTCTCCCATTTTAGGGTAAACTTTTGATCGCTATCCCTGAGCGTCCAAGCTTTTTCTGCTAAAGTTGTTACATTTCTTTGGCTCTGGTGTTTTATTGAGTAAGAATGCCTATATAATCGAGATTTAAATGATGTTGCCGTTGATCCCACGTAATACCACTCGTTGCCTCCGGATTCAATGGTACACTTATAGATGATATTTTTTTCCAGGCAGTTATTGCCGAGGGGGCAATTGTCAGGATAGGTGCAGTTACAGTTGTGTACGTTGGTTTTGTAGTTAGGTTTACTCTGGAGTAGTATTGCGGACGAACTTAGGTGTGGTTTATTTATGTTCTGTAGTGTATTGTCTACTGTTTTTTTTTTGTGTTCTTTGTACTTAAGTTTTTAGTGTTTTATACCTTCTAGTATTGATCTTTTTTATGTGTTGTTCGAGGTTGAACGTTGTAGAGTATGACAGTCTTATAGTGGTAGGGTTTAGGATTTTGTGGTATTTGTGTGATGTAGGAAAATGTCTCTTAACTATTTTAAAGAAGAGTACTGGTAAATTTGTAATAATGGAACTATTGTATTCAGGGTTATACCATAAGTACTCTTTGCATCGCTTTCTATTAGTTTTGTTTGTTGGTTTACTGGTGTGTATACTATGGTAGTAAGTGTGGTTTGGTTTTGTGTTATTATATCTACCTATGTGGGATTTATTTTGGGTGTTTTGATTGTTTTCATCTATATACTCTATTTTGTTGAGGTAGCCTGCTTTACTAAGGGCGTTATCGTAGTACTCGGCGTGTTCCTTAAATACTTGTATGTTAGAAGATAGACCTGAGATTCTAAGGGAAATATTTTTAGGGATAGATTTAATTATAGAGATGGGGTGGTTAGACCCAACATTTACGTACTTGAGATTTTCATTCAATTTATGAAACGGTTTAATGAGACCAGAGTTTAAATTTAGTGTGACATCCAGGAAGTTAACTACTTTAAGGTTGTATTCATATGTTATAGTTAGTCCTATTTCAAGTAGTAGTTTTCTTATATCTTTGCGTAGTTTTTCTAGTTTTTGGTTATTTAGGTTTTTAACTAGGAGGAGAACATCGTCGCGGTATATTCCACCGTGGAGATTACTGAATTTTTCCTGGAGTCTAAAGGCGATAAATAACCCCACAATATCAGTTATTTCAGCCGAATCGTTAGAGCCCATTGTTATGTCAAAGTTAGAGGGTCTATCTTTACGAACCCAATAACTGTTCTCAAATTTGACTATAGTTTTCCTAGCTTCTAATATAATCTTAATTTCTTCGTTTGTAAGGTCAGAGTTATCCTTAGCAAACTTAATGGCTCTATTCAGAGTTTCAGGTGATATCGATGAGTAATATTCGTCGATATCAAACTGCATAAACTTAGATTTATTCTTATTACTAATGCTATTAAACCATCTTATTGCTTCTTGGGTCTTCCCCCAGAGTTTAATGTTAAC
>OZ024740.1:252652913-252660413 GCA_964016885.1 Eledone cirrhosa | reverse complement strand
CGTCCCTTGATACACTAATAACTAAGATCAAGAATGACCCGCACCTCTTCGTCACCTCCGACAGAACCAAAAAGCTGTACAAGATGGACGCGAGTGAGTATAAAAAATTCATCTATAAGGAACTACACAAAGACTACAAAAAGACACCCTCTAGTACCCTAAATGACATAAATAGAGTAGGGAAGGATATAGTCACCAGCTTAGAAATAGAAAAGTACACTAACCCGTACATCCCTCTGACGCCTAAATTCTCTCTTAAGGATCACAAATATGACTTTAATGAAAGCCCCTCTATTAGACTAATATGCCCCTCTACATCAGATATAGGTAAGATTAGTAAAGTGATCCTCGACAGAGTACTACTCGAGCTTAATAGAAAGGCTAAGGTCTGCCTCTGGGGCAACACCGACCAGGTCATAAATTGGTTCACCGAGTTGCCGGATAAAGCCACCCTGAAATTCATCCAGTTTGATATAGATAGCTACTACGCCTCTATCTCCCCCATACTCTTAAATAAGGCACTTATCTTAGCTAGATCTAACACTAGCCTCACTAAAAAAGAAATAGACATAATTCTAGCGGCATGTAGAACCATTATCCAGTTTGAAGGCTCCCACTGGACCAGAACCAACCGTCCTGATAACTTCGATGTCACGATGGGGTCCAGTGACTCAGCGCAAGCAACTGACCGGGTTGGGATATACCTCCTGCATAAGCTTAGGGAAGAAATACCGGCCCTACAAGGAGGTGTATATAGGGACGACGCCCTGTTTACCGTTAGGAACCATAGCCCCCGTAGGATAGAGAACCTTAACAAACATATACACAGGTTCTTTAAGTCATACGGCCTATCCGTAACTATGGACCTCAACCACAGGGTTGTCAACTTCCTGGACGTGACCCTGGAGTTGAGTACGGGCTTATACAAGCCATACCATAAGCCTGGAGAGTGCCTCTCTTATATTAATTATGCCTCCAACCACCCTAAGCAGACTCTCAACTCCATAGTCTATAGCATCTCACATAGAATCTCGAGGCTATCTGCCAATGAGGATATCTTCAACCAAGCGGCTGATTACTACAATAGGGTCCTGATAAGCACCGGCTTTAACCGAGGAATTTCCTACATCCCTAACGCTAGCTCTAGAAACCACCCCCCTCATAAAACTAACGTTATAGTAAGCCATACCTATAACCGATCACGCGGCGACCTCGTTAAAGTCGGATATAATAGAATAGATAACCGCACCAAAGATCACGTCCCCGGCGACGGTGAATACTGTAGATTACTCAAACTATTCCCCTATTACAAAACCAACAAAGGCGACGGCCTACTACCAACGCCTTCCAACCAACATCTTCGTGTACATAAACATGGAAGAGGTAGAAAGAGTGCACCCGAGCATAAAATGAAAGGGGCACCGAACGGGCGACAGCGCATTAACACACATAAGAGCGGTCACTTAGATGGAACCACCCGTAGCAAAAGTACAAGGACACGTAATCGCCACCGTAACGTCCTATGGTTCCACCCCCCCTACTCTCGAAGTGTGGCCTCCAACATACCCCGGATACTCTTCGAAGCCTTAGAGAAGAACTTCCCACCCAACCATAGGTATAGAAAAATTCTTAATAGGAACAATATAAAAATATCCTTCTCTACTACTCCTAACCTAGCAGACATCATAGGAACAACGAACCACAGTAAGATCACCAAGACACAGCACCTCGACACAGACGCACCTACACCAGACAATAACTATATCGGCCTTAACAATTCCCTGACAGCATCCAATAGTGTTGGCAACGGCATCCGCAGACGCAACCAGAATGACCGCGAAGTGACTGGGGAACATGCAGAACATGACGTGTGGAATAACAATCGCACCATCCCGCGTGCTGTGGGTTGTAATTGTACTAACGACAGCTGCGGTAGCGTAGGTAACAACGTAGGCAGCAACAATGATAGCCTTACCGTGGGAAATAGGCGGAACCGCCACAGAAATTGCAACTGCCGCGACAGAGGACGCTGCCCCCTTAGAGGATACTGCTTGACTGATAGGGTTATATATAGATGCACTATTACTAGCCACAATAGCGTTAAACATTATATAGGGGCCACCTCCGGCCCGTTCAAAATTAGGTTTCGAACACATCTCCACTCTTTCACAAATAGAAAACTAAGGCACTCCACTTCGCTCGCGGACTACATCACATCACTAAAGGACTTAAACATCAGCTTCTCCACGCACTGGGAGATTGTCGGCCGGGCTGCACCGTACAACTTCAAGAGGAAATGCGATCTTTGCCTCATGGAGCTCTACCACATCATAACTGCACCCCACGAGCTCATCAACAGCAGAGCTGAAACAGCGATAAGTTGTACACATCGCTTAAAAATATCCTTCTTTAGATGGGTTAAGAATGAAGAGTGAAATAGTACACTGGATCTCCCTGCAACAAGTCTTAACACCCCGGCGGGCAGGCGCAGCAAAATAACACCCAGAAAACAATCCTTGCATACCAGACCCAGCCTCAGACAAACGGATGCGGCAAAAAAAAAAAAAAAAAAAAAATTATCCGGGAAAGACTGCCCTAACACCGGCCAGAGTTACCTCCCTTGACCTGCTGCAAAATCAAAACAAGATATTTTTGCGAGCAATGAATCTTGATGTAGATTTAACCCCCAAAACTCTTTCCGAACTATATAAGGAACACTTGTGATTATTTATGCCCTTGAGAAGCCCAACTGGGCGAAACGTACGTAGGTGATATTTTAAATAAACATGTTTTAACGGTCTATTCTCCGATTTTTACTTTCCCACGTATATATATATATATATATATATATACGTGCCTCGTGTGTATGTATGTACGCATGCATGCGCTTTTGTCTGTACGTATTTGAATGTAGAAATATTTTTTTTATAGATATATGTTTTTTATAGATATCTGTGTATGTACGTGCATACCTATGTTTGTTTCCTTTTCTCTAGTGTTAATTGATTACTTTCTCTTTCATTTAAACATTTTTTTTTTCATTCTCATATACTGCTTCATTTTCATTTTTATACATATATCGAGAATGACACTTCTTTTTACTATTACACTCCCTTCCCTCTTTATCTTCAGCATATAGGTGACCGCGCGCGCGCGCGTTTATACGTGTGCTTTCATACTCGTATGTGTATTTAATACCTGTATCTGGATGCGTGTCAACTATATTATCATTTTCTCTTTCAACTCATATTATACTTCCCCTCATATATGTACTTACGCACACATTTTCACCATACACATGCATTTGTACATACACACATATGTACATTTGTGAGTGTATATACATACATATACACATACCCAACTATATTTCCTTATATTTTTTATATATTTTTTTATATATCTCTTGCATTACTTTTATTTATATATTTTTTGCATTTCTTGAGGAGACTTTCCAAATATTTCACTATGTTTTATATTACCTTGTCCGACGAACGAATGAGGACGTTTTATTCGTATTCGTCTTATTCGGGAAACCTCTGGTAATGAGGTAATTATATTGTATTGTTTATTATACATTAAATTTTGCTCTGGTACTTACATAGAGCACTCTTCACTCCTATGACTTTTTCAATTTTCAACGGAAACTTCAATACCTACACACACACACACATATATATATATATATATATATACATATATACATATATATATACATATATATATACATATATATATACATATATATATACATATATATATATACATATATATATATATATATATATATATACATATATATATATATATATATACATATATATATATATATACATATATATATACATATATATATATATATATATACATATATATATATATATATATACATATATATATATATATATACATATATATATACATATATATATATATATATATATATACATATATATATACATATATATATATATATATACATATATATATATATATATATATATACATATATATATATATATATATACATATACATATATATATATATATATATATACATATATATATATACATATATATATATATACATATATATATATATACATATATATATATATATATACATATATATATATATATATATATATATATATATATATATATATATATACATATATATATACATATATATATATATAAATTAATAAAAATTATGAATAAAAACAAAGAAACAGTTCCTTATATTAAAAAATTCATCATTTTACGATCGTTTCTAGGATATATATGTGTGTGTTGGTATGTATATCATATAGATCTATGTAAAAGTTTTACAAACTATCAGAGGGAATATACATACCTATACATATATATGCTATCTTCAGAAATAATGATATTTGTTTATTGAAAAAAACAAAGATTTAATATAATAGGTCTGTTTGGAACAGGTTTTGAATTGACCAATAGAAATGTAGTAAGTGGTCAAGTTGATAGAATAGTAGTAGTAGAAATTTAATTTAGAGGTAGAAGAATGCAGACTTCAGTTTTGAATCGAAAGAGTATTTTGAATGAAAAGATTACTTTGGGGATGAAAATAGGTCAAGCCAGTGAAAGGTACAGGAAAAATTGATGTTATTAAAGAATAATGCTAATGTTAAAATCTAAGGAGAATAAAATTTTACGATAAATGTGTTAGTGAAAAATATCAATCTTATTTAAAACATAAGGAATTTAGATCTATAAAAAGAAATTAAATTAATTTAATTGATAGGTATATTTATAGGGATAAATTTATATTAATTCATATAGATATGATAAATAAGAGTTATATGTTATTAAAGAATGTTATTAAAAACGAAGGAAACATTTTTTTTTTTTGGGGGGGGGGGGATAAATGTATTATTGAGAAATAACAAACTTATATAGATTACAAGGAATATAGATTCATAACAGGAAATTAAAATAGTTTATATGTATACTTATTGGTATACATTTTAGGAAAAGAGAGCTCTAAAAGGGAAATAAAATTATGCAGTTAGTAGTAGAATATTAATTATAAGTTAACTAATTTAAAAAAAATTTTTTATTATAATAATTTGTAAAATATAAGTGTATATTAATTAGGTTTATAATATTTGAAAGTTTTTCTAATTCTATGATTGCATGATATAATTAAATCTTGTCGCTTATTTAATAGGATATCCTTAGATTTCATTATTTCAAAGAGTTCCTGGGAACATAATCTACATTCGTATCTATTATTTTGATAAGGTGTGGCCCTTTTGAGCACACTCCAGGTCAGGTTATAATCGATATTCTTTTTTCTATAATTATTAATTATTTCAGCTAAGGATGTTGTATTAGCTAATGCGGCATTTTAAAAACTGTGTTTGTGGGTATTAAATCTTACTTTAAATTGGTTAGAAGTAGCTCCTATATATGAATAAGTTGAGTCCTTAGTGCTAATTTTACAATTATATACTATGTTATTAATAAGGCAATTTCCTTTTAATGGGCAATTTGCTTTGTTTCTACAGTTACAACCTTTCGTGAATGTTGTATCAGAGGAGATAGTCAAATTAGGTGTAGAATTTTCTCGACTTGTTGTATGTGAATGAGATGGTGGTTTGCTGTGGTTTATTTTAATATCATGGTTAGTTTGATGTATTGGTGGTATATTTATGGTTTTTTTACATTTATATGCATTATAGGCACTTATATTATGTTGTATATTTTTGGTTGTTGAGTAAGAGAATTTGACTGTTTAATATGTATATATATACATACATACATTTATATATATATATACATATATATATATATATATATACATACATTTATATATATATACATATATATATATATATATATATATACATACATATATATGTTGTATGATGCCTGTGTGAGGAGCGCGATGCTGCATGGTAGTGAGACATGGGCAGCAACTGCAGAGGATATGCGACGGCTGGAGAGAAATGAGGCAAGCATGCTCCGTTGGATGTGCAGTGTAAATGTGCGTGAACGACCCAGCATAAATGTGTTGAGAGAGAAACTGTGTCTGAGAGGGATAGAATGTAGTGTACGGGAGAGGAGACTGAGGTGGTATGGACATGTGATGCGCATGGAGGATGACCGATGGGTGAAGAAGTGCCAGGAAATGCCAGTTGAAGGAAGACGTGGTAGACGTAGACCACGAAAAACATGGGCGGAGGTGGTGAGAACAGACCTCAGATCATTGAAGCTCACGGTGGAGATGACGAGGGACCGTGAGGAGTGGAGAGATGCTGTGCTGAATAAGACCCGTCCCACCCTTGCAAGCAGCGATAAGCGGACGTAAAATGATGATTATGATGATGATATATATTTATATATATACATACATATATATATATATATATACATACATACATATATATATATATATATATATATATATATCATCATCATCATCATCACCGTTTTACGTCCGTTCTTCCACGCTAGCATGGGTTAGACGGGTTGTCCTGTTGTGGGCAGTGTCTGGTCGGCTGACCATGCCTTGCTCATACAGGAACTGATCTGGCTTGATTTCTACAGCTGGATGCCCTTCCTAACACCAACCTCATTTACAGTGAGTGCTGGGTGCTTTTTCGTGGCGCCTACACGTCCACTTTACAGTGTGGGCTGGGTGCTTTTTTTGCCGTGGCACCTCCACGACCACCTTGCGGTGGGTGGGGGGGGGGGGCATATTGTTTATATGCTTCAGCATGTACCCATGGGAGGTCGGGTACCCTGTATTACTGCGTGACGCCAGAAGTCACGGTCGTGTGTCATTGACTTTGAGAGGTGTAGTTGGGTAAGGTCGGCTTTTATCACCTCATCCCAAGTCATCTTGGGTCTCCCCACTCCGCGGTTTCCATCAACTTCTAGTGCTCTGCACCTTTTTATGCAGCTGTCATCCTTCATACGCATCACATGTCCATACCAGCGTAACCGCCTCTCCTGCACGCAGCATTTGATTCCTCTTATGCTCAGTCTCTCTCTCAATTCATTTATGCTTTGTCGTTCGCGTATATTACTGTTACACATCCATCGGAGCATGCAGGCTTCGTTTCTCTCTAATCTACGTAAGTCTTCCACCTTCAGCGCCCAGGTCTCACTACCATGCAACATCGCTGTTCGGATACACGCATCATACAGTCTGCCTTTCATTCTGAGGGAGAAGCCTTTTGCAGCTAGCAGTGGTAGTAGTTCCCTAAACTTCTTCCATCCCGTTCTTACCCTAGTTATTGTACTTTCTGAGCACCCACCTCCGTTGCTAATTCGGTCACATATATATATATACATATATATGTATATATATATATATATATATATCTATATACATAGATATATATATATACATACATATATATATATATATATATATATATATATATATATATATACATAGATATATATATATATACATAGATATATATATATACATAGATATATATATATATATACATATATATATAT
>OZ024740.1:252630413-252635413 GCA_964016885.1 Eledone cirrhosa | reverse complement strand
CAGAAGGGACCGCCGCCTTGTTTTCTTTCCTACAAACTAGAACTTTGGTCTTAGCCAGGTTAATTTTAAGTCCTTTTGACTCTAGGCCGTGCTTCCATGTTTGGAATTTCTTCTCTAGCTCGGCCATTGATTCCGCTATGAGTGTCAGGTCGTCTGCGTATAGGAGTTCCCATGGGCAGCCTGTCTTGAACTCCTCTGTTATAGCCTGAAGGGCAATAATAAATAGTAGGGGGCTGAGAACAGAGCCCTGATGGACGCCAACTTTTACGCTAAACTCTTCACTATATTCGTTGTTAATTCTAACCTTGCTGACTGTTTCTTTATACATGGCTTGTATAGCCCTCACAAGCCATTCGTCAACGCCTAGTTTTCTAAGAGCCCACCAGATAATGGAGCGGGGGACTCTGTCGAAGGCTTTCTCCAGGTCGACAAAAGCTAAGTAGAGGGGTTTACCTTTAGCTAGGTACTTCTCCTGTAGTTGTCGTACTATGAAAAGAGCGTCTGTGGTGCTTTTGCCTGACACAAACCCGAACTGCATTTCATCTAGATCAATTCTCTCTCTGATTAGTTGCGCTATTACTTTTTCCGTGACCTTCATGACCTGGTCGATTAATTTAATGCCTCTATAGTTACTCCTATCTAGGGCGTCTCCTTTACCCTTATAACAGTTAACGATGATGCTGCTATGCCAGTCCTTCGGAACAACCCCATTCTGTACGACTTGGTTAACTATGCGGGTGACCATGGTGTGTCCCACCGTGCCAGATGCCTTCAGCATCTCAGCAACTATTTCCGAAGGCCCAGCCGCCTTACCAGTCTTCATATCCTTGATTGCCTTACTTATTATACTCCCCTCGACTAACACTGCTGGTCCCTCTATCGGGTCGATATGGGGGAGACTGTCTTTCTCCCATTTATTCTCCTCATTTAGTAGCCTTTCATAGTGACACTTCCAAGCTACCTTCTTATCAGTGTCGGTGATGGCAAGTATGCCATCATCGTTAAGTACACACTTCTCCCCGACAATATCACGGTTTTCCTTGACGCATTGCCTGGCAATCCTGAACACCTCACGTTTTTGGTCATCGCGTTGTAGAACATGCTTGAACTTTCTTTCCTCAGCTTCCCTTCTTGCTAAGTACACTTCTCTCCTAGCTTCCCTCCTGGCCACTTGATAGTCTACTCTACTTCCCCCATCCCGCCATACTTTCCAAGCCTGCTTTTTGGCCTTAATTGACCCCTCCACCCATGTTACTCTCCTCCTGCCTACAGGCCTGCTCCAGCCACAGACTTCGTCTGTCGCCAACAGCAGGTTTGCTTTCAGAAATTTCCACTGTCCCTCTATATTGTCCGATTCTAGATGCTCTTCCTTACTGTCGAAAGCATCAAGTAATATGCTTTGAAATTTATTTCTGGCTGTGGGGTCCTTTAGTTTCCATATTTTCCTCCTGAGGATAGTCCTCTTCTGCTGTCGGGTACGTCTCGTCCTGACTGTGAGGTCGCTAATTATCAGTCTATGTTGGGAGGTGCATTCTTCATGGGGGAGGGATTTAGTGTTTACAACAGACACTCTGTCACGTCTTCTGGTAAGGATATAATCTACCTGGCTTGTGTGTTCCCCGGATCTATAGGTAATCAGGTGATTGTCACGTTTTTTGAAGTTAGTGTTACAGATAGTTAGGTTATTTGCATCACAGTATTCCAGAATTCTGGAGCCTTCCTCATTTCTAGTACCAAACCCATAGCCTCCATGGATTTCGTCGTAGCCGTCACAATGTTGTCCAACATGACCATTTAGGTCGCCTGCAATAATTATATAGTCACTGTCAGATATTTGGGAGGTAGTTAGCAACAGTGTCTCATAGAATCTGTCTTTTATAGTGCCGGGCAGTCCGGATTGGGGTGCGTACGCAGATATTACTGTCACCGTAGTTCTATTGAGGACAAGTCTTATTTTAATTATTCTGTCGTTCACTCTATTTACGTCTATTATCTTATCTGCCCACTTTTCTGCTACCATGATTCCTACTCCACCCAGCCCATCGTCGTTTCCCACCCAGAAAAGCTTATAACATCGTTTTTTACCCTCAATGAATCTAGCAGACCCACCCCTCCACCTGGTCTCTTGAATACAACAAACATCGACCTCCTTACGTTCAAGCATTTCTACAACCTCGTTAGCGCGACCCTTTAGGGTGCCTACATTTATGGTACCAACTCTGAAGTTTTGGGTTGCGTTTGGAGGGTGGGGGTGGTGGGGGGCGGGAGGAGATAGGGTTATGTTAGCCATCCGCGGACGAAACAAAGAGGAGTGCTCGCATTCTCGTCCATGAGGTGAATTTGACTTTAACTTTGGCATTTTCGCTCTGGGCGTCCAGATTTTTCTCTCCCTTCCACTCTCCGGGATTCCGCAGTCCGTCCGTCCATCCATCCATCCATCATATATCGAAGGCAACCGGGCAAGCGATAGTATAGGCCTCTGGCTTATGATTTGGTCCGCGTAATAATAATAATGGTGATGCGTGGGGTGGGGGTGGGGGGCTCTGGCTTATAATAATGGTGGTGATGCGGGGGGGGGGCTCTGGCTTATGATTGGTCCACGTATTAAGTATGGTGGCGTGTGGGGGCGGGAGGGAGGGGTGTGGGGTAGCTAGCTGGAAGGTTATGAATGTTTAACAAGCGATTTAACAAAAAGCAAAACTGCAAGATTTGTTCTGTTCAATACGACAAAAACACCGTATTTAAACCTTAAATAGATAACAAAAATACAGATTTCGGATTTTGCGAGATTGGATGTTTGTTTGGACTATGTACGAAATTGAGCGTGGAAATGGAGAGAAGAATTGTACTTTACGATTTACATGAGTCCATCATAGAAATAATTGAAGCAGCGGTGGATTGGCGAAAGTGAATAAACATGAAGGAGAACTTATCTTATATATATATATGTGTGTGTGTGTGTGTGTGTGTGTGTGTGTGTGTGTGTAGCTAAGAGAGAGATAGAGGGGAAGAAAGAGAGGGGGGGGGGAGGGGGAGAGATAGTGTGGCTGACCGCAGCCCCTCGTGAGGTAGCAAGGAGGGTGAAGGGGTGGATATATATATATATATATTCATATATATATATATATATATATATATATATATATATATATATTCATATATATATATATATTCATATATATATATATATATATATATTCATATATATATATATATTCATATATATATATATATATATTCATATATATATATATATATTCATATATATATATATATATATATTCATATATATTCATATATATATTCATATATATATATTCATATATATATATTCATATGTATATATATATATTCATATATATATATATATATGTATATATATATATTCATATATATATATATATATATATGTATATATATATATTTATATATATATATATATGTATATATATATATTCATATATATATTTATATATATATATATATATGTATATATATATATTCATATATATATATATATATGTATATATATATATGTATATATATATATTCATATATATATATATATATTCATATATATATATTCATATATATATATGTATATATATATATATTCATATATATATATATATATTCATATATACATGTTCATATATATATATTCATATATATATATATATGTATATATATATATTCATATATATATATATATGTATATATATAAATTCATATATATATATATATATTCATATATACATGTTCATATATATATATTCATATATATATATATTTATTCATATATATATATTCATATATATTCATATATATATATATTTATTCATATATATATATATTCATATATATATATATATATTCATATATACATGTTCATATATATATATTCATATATATATATATTTATTCATATATATATATTCATATATATATATATATATGAAATATCTATAATATATCCCTGAAATATCTATAATAAAATAAATATGGTTTTATAAATATAGTTTCCATTTATTTAATATCGTATATCTATTCCAAAAACTTGTCGAGTGCTTTATATCAGTTATAAAATATTTATTGTTGTATCCCAACAATTTTAAATAAAACTTTTGCATATATATATATATATATATATATATATATATATGAATATATATATATATTCATATATATATATTCATATATATATATATATTCATATATATATATTCATATATATATATTCATATATATATATATTCGTATATATATATATATATATATATATATATATATATATATATATATATATATATATATATATATATATATGCAAAAGTTTTATTTAAAATTGTTGGGATACAACAATAAATATTTTGTAACCGATATAAAGCACTCGACAAGTTTTTGGAATAGATATACGATATTAAATAAATGGAAACTATATTTATAAAACCATATTTATTTTATTATAGATATTTCAGGGATACCAAATTAAAATATGGCATGCCTTCGTCAGATAAAATACAATATATAAACAGTTTTATAAATAATTTAGACGTACCATATTAGAAGCGACCATTATTTTTGGAGGCTGTCTGGATAGTGAGATGTTTATAATTATTTTATTAGTTATAGTGTTAAGCACTGTTAGAAAAAGACGGAGAGAAAAAAAAAAAAAAAAATTATTATTATTATCTCTGTTGCTTTCTTTTGCCTTTCTAATTTCTTTCTCTTTCTCATCTCTTGCTATCTATTTATATATATCTTCCTTTTTTCTCTCTCTCCTTATTTCTCTCTCTCCGTTTTTTCTTTCTCTCCGTTTTTTTTTTCTTTTTTTTTTTTTCTCCGTCTTGTTCTAACTGAGCTTAACACTATAACTAATAAAATAATTATAAACATCTCACTATCCAGACAGCCTCCTTTGTTGACAAACGAACAAAGTGGCGTTATAATAAGCGTCCGCTAAACTGATGCGTGCATATATGTATGTGTACCTGTATGTA
>OZ024740.1:252612913-252625413 GCA_964016885.1 Eledone cirrhosa | reverse complement strand
CCTTGAATACTGTTGTCCACTGTGGTCTCCCCACACGAAACAAAGTATCATGAAACTTGAAGCTCCTCAAAGGGCAATCACGAAAAAGATAGATGGCATGACAGACCTTGACTACTGGGGTCGACTAGAAAAGCTGAAACTTTACTTACTCCAACGTCGCCGTGAGCGTTATATTATCTGCATGATGTGGAAAATGTTCCATCATCACTGCCCAAATGATGTTGGCATCGCCTTCAAGATACACCCAAGGCTTGGGCCCCGTGCTATCCGTCCCATACAAAAATCTAAATCGCAACTCATAACAACAATACGGCACAATTATTTCACCTCAATTGGCCCTGCTCTCTTCAACGTCACACCAGGACACGTCAAAACAGAAACTGACCACACAAAATTCAAGAAGTCTTTGGACAAATTCCTCCAAGTAATCCCGGACAAACCACCCACACCCGGATATGTCTCCGCAAACAGTAATTCTCTTCTCGAATGGGCCATGGTGCCCAAATCCTGAATTGAAAGACTTCGCCAGGTGGTGCTATTAAGTTAGACATGGCCTGGGCCAATACTGGCCAAAACATTTCAAAGTTATTCAAAGTTATATATATATATATATATATATATATATATATATATATATATATATTCATATATATATATATATATATATATATATATATTCATATATATATATATATATATATATATATATATTCATATATATATATATATATATTTATATATATTCATATATATATATATATATATATGAATATATATATATATATTCAGTTTAAAATTTAAAATTTTTAAAATTAAAATTTGTCCCACTACCTTTATACTATAGACACATGCATGAGTGCGAACGAGTGCGTGTTTGTGCATATGCGTTTATTTGTATGTATGTATGTGTATGTATGCGTGTTTGCTTGTAAATGTGTATGTGTGTGTATGTATATATGTATATATATACATGTGTGTATGTATATATATATGTGTATATGTGTGTATATATATATATATATATATGTATATATATATATATATATATATATGTATGTGTATGGGTATATATATATATATATATATGTATATATATATATATATGAGATTTTTTATATGTATGTATGTGTGTGTGTATGTGTATATATGTATATATATGTGTGAATGTATGTGTTTGTGTGTGTATGTATGTCTATGCATTTGTATGTATAGTATAGTTTACTCAAGAGAGACATACGTACATGTAGGTGTGTATATATATATATGTGTATACACATATATATGTATATATCGCGTGTATGTGTAGATATATGTGTGTGTATGTGTATGTATGTGTGTATATTTGTGTGTTTGTGTTTTTCTTGTGTATATATGTATATATGTGTATGTATGCATGTGTGTGTGTGTGTATGTGTATACGCACACATATGTGTGTGTGTGTATATATATATGTATGTATGTATGTGTATGTATATGTGTGTGAATGTGTAGGTGTGCACACACACACACACATGTGTATGTATATATATGTGTATGTGTATATATATATATATATATATATATATGTATGTATATAAATATATATATATATATGTATAGGTATGTATATGTGTGTGTGAGTGTTTAAATATGTGTGTGTGAGTGTTTAAATATATGTGTGTGTATATATATATATATATATATATGTGCGCGTGTGTAAGTGTTTTTGTATGTGGTTGTGAGTATGTAAAATAATTTTATTCTTTCCATCCTACAATATTGTGGCTTGTATGTTAACTTGACCACTCACCCCAGCCTGTGCCATGATTCAGTCTTGTTAAATGTTTAATTTCTATTACCAACCCACCTAAATTTTCCCTACTATATATCTGTTGAATTACTATTCTTGGGGTCTTTATTTATTTTTTTTTTTAATTTTTTTTTTAATTTATCCTTTTATTTATTTTATCTATCTATTCTTTTATCTATTTATTCATTTATTTACTCATTTACTTATTTCAAAAAAGCACTCTGGCTAATTGACCACTCCCCAAAGAAAAAACGGCCTGTGCCATGAAGTGGTCCTGTGTATCTAAATACACCCCCCCCTTCCACCACCCCTCCCTTACCACTACCAGAACTTAATATGACACCCAGCTTCCTGAAGATTTCATCTGAATGAAACAGTACTAGTCCTGTAGAAGCTCCTTCTATAAAATAAAATATATATATATATATATATATATTCATATATATATATATATATATATTCATATATATTCATATATATATTCATATATATATATATATATATATATATATATATATATATATTTATATATATATATATATATATATTCATATATATATATATATATATATATATATTTATATATATATATATATATATTCATATATATATATATATATTTATATATATATATATATATATATTTATATATATATATATATATATTCATATATATATATATATATTTATATATATATATATATATATTTATATATATATATATATATATTCATATATATATATATATATTTATATATATATATATATATTTATATATATATATATTCATATATATATATATATATTTATATATATATATATTCATATATATATATATATATTCATATATATATATATATTCATATATATATATATATATATATATATATATATATATGAATATATATATATATATATATATATTGTTATACTTTGGGAGGGTCATGTTGCCAATAAGAAACACACGCACCAGTTGCTTTCACTTCAATTTATTATAATAAATTTATAATAAATTTATAATAAATTTATAAATTTCTGGTTGGTTGGTTCCACAACCAGATAGTTGTTTATAGATAGTCATAGTTCTTTTGTCACACACTCTGTGACTTCTTCAGTGACTGGGGATTCCTTTCTTTGTTTCTGTGCCTCTCTTTTGTTCTGTCCTACGCCATTTTGTTTCTGTGTGTGTGTGTTGTGTGCTCAGTCTGCGCATGCGCCACATCCGGGTGTCTGTGTGTGTTTATGTTCATTTATTTATTTGTTTATTTACATGTTACTGGTTGGTTGTTTGTTCTATGTGTGTGTGTGTTTTCATTTTGTCCTTAATTGTAAGTTGTGATGTTGCTGTTCCACCTTCAAGATAGTAAAGAATCATCTGTACTCTACCAACATGCTAAAATAGAACACAAGGGTAAATTAGAGAACATAGAAATAAAAATAGAATCTACACACAGAAAAGACGCAATGTTTAGACAAATTACAGAGGCAATAAACATAAAAGAATTACAAACAAAATGAAATAGAAAATATGAGTGGAACAGTAACATCACAGCTTACAATTAAGGACAAAATGAAAACACACACACACATAGAACAAACAACCAACCAGTAACATGTAAATAAACAAATAAATAAATGAACATAAACACACACAGACACCCGGATGTGGCGCATGCGCAGACTGAGCACACAACACACACACAGAACAAAGGAGAGTCACAGAAACAAAGAAAGGAATCCTCAGTCACTGAAGAGGTCACAGAGTGTGTGATGAAAGAACTATGACTATGTATAAACAACTATCTGGTTGTGGAACCAACAAACCAACCAGAAATTTATAAATTTATAAATGTATTATAAATTTATTATAATAAATTGAAGTGAAAGCAACTGGTGCGTGTGTTTCTTATTGGCAACATGACCCTCCCAAAGTATAACAATATCGGTTTCAACACACGATTTCAGATAAAGAATCTTGCTAAACAAATTCAGAAACGAAATATATATATATTCATATATATATATATATATATATATTCATATATATATATATTCATATATATATATATATATATATATATATATATATATATATTCATATATATATATATATATATTCATATATATATTCATATATATATTCATATATATATTCATATATATATATTCATATATATATATTCATATATATATATTCATATATATATATTCATATATATATATATATATATATATATATATATATATATATATATATTCATATATATATATATATATTCATATATATATATATATATATATATATATATATATTCATATATATATATATATATTTATATATATATATATTCATATATATATATATATATTTATATATATATATATATATATTCATATATATATATATATTTATATATATATATATATATATTCATATATATATATATATATATATATATATATATATATATTCATATATATATATATTCATATATACATATATATATATATTCATATATACATATATATATATTTATATATATATATATATATATATATATATTCATATATATATATATATACATTCATATATATATATTCATATATTCATATATATATATATATATTCATATATATATATATTCATATATATATATATATTCATATATATATATATTAAAAATTAGAATTGGAGCTCTGAAATAGCCATATAGATATGAATGTATATATAATGTATTTTGCAATACACTTTATGCTCAATTAAAAGCATTTTGAAGACCGTATGCTATTGTTTTAAAGTAGTGACAGACTCACTTACTTTAATCTCAGCAAACAGGGGGAGATAAAGCTGACAAGGCCTTGTTTCTGCATTTTTTTAATGCTTATCAAGGCTAACTACTCCCGTCTACTGAGATCGCTGATGTTATATTCTTATAGAATTCTAGTAAATAATCAGGAACTGATTATATGGCTATTTCAGAGCTCCAATTCTAATTTTTAATTTCTGCCTGACCGGCAACCGCTCTGTATAATCAGTTCCTGATTATTTACTAGAATTCTATAAGAATATAACATCAGCAATCTCAGTAGACGGGAGGGAGTAGTTAGCCTTGATAAGCATAAAAAAATGCAGAAACAAGGCCTTGTCGGCTTTATCTCCCCCTGTTTGCTGAAATTAAAGTAAGTGAGTCTGTCACTACTCTAAAACAATAGCATACGGTCTTCAAAATGCTTTTAATTAAGCATAAAGTGTATTGAAAAATACATTATATATACATTCATATATATATATATATATATATACATTCATATATATATATATATATATATATACATTCATATATATATATATACATTCATATATATATATATATATTCATATATATATATATATATATTCATATATATATATATATATATATATTCATATATATATATAATATACGATATTAATAAATGGAAACTTTATTTATAAAACCATATTTATTTCATTATACATATTTCAGGGATACCAAATTATATTATGGTATGCCTTCATCAGACAAAATACAATATATAACAGTTTTACAAATAAGCTTTGACGTACCCTATTAAAATACAACCATTGTTTTTGGAAGTCATCCGGATAGTGATTTGTTTATATTACTTTAATAAGTCATAGTGTTAAGGACAATTATAAAAAGACGGAGAGAAAGAAAAAACGCGGAGAGAGAGAGATGCATGGAGAAAAAAAGAAAGAGATAAGTAAAGACAGGAGGAAAGGAAGAAAGAAGAAAAAAAGAAAAAAAAGGAAGAAATAAGAAAAACAGAGGAAAGCAACAGAGAGATATTAAGTCAACAGACAGATAGAAAAATATTATATATAGAGAGAGGGAGATTATGAAAACTTTACGTCATGTCATATTAAGTTGAGTTAACAATTCATATGAAATGAATAATAAAAATATAAATATCAATATTCATGAATGAGACATAGATATATAATATGAGAAATTAAACATTGTTTAATAATGACTATATGTTTAGTTTAAACCTTGAGATCAATATACCAAAATTTGGTTTTAATCTCCAAAATGTACACATTGCTAGAGAAGTCAGTATCTCAGGCAAAGACACACAAATATATATATATATACACGCACGTCCTGAAAATAGAAATTATATTTACTCAAGTCAACAATATAGACATATAAAACGCAGACGATTTCTCTTAATCACTGCTATACATTCCTTGTGTTATAAAAAGTTCACAGTATATATACATATAAATATATACGATTAACATTCATGACTTCATATATATGATTACCATTCATGCATTTAACATTTTGTTGAAATTATTCATATCTGCGATCCAAACTGCATGGTTATGCAACATAACTCTTACCCACACATATACATACACACACACATACATATACACCTATATATGTATAAATGAATATCTGCGTGCGTCATCACGCATCGCTCATGTATACATACAGATATATATACAATCATAAAAAACCTATAACACTTTTATATGCATGTTAATACACATATACATTTGTATAGAGATAATCAAATATCAATATATTACTAAGGATTATACTTTGGAAATATAATTATACCAATATAAATTTAAAATACCAAAGGATTATATTTTGGAAATACAACTATATCAATATAGTCAAAAGACAAACGAATTCTAGAAATGTCAAAGCATTAAATATCTTTAAAACACTATAGAGTATCTTAAGTTAAAATATGTTTCATATATTAAGTATAGAAATTTATCCTACGTATATTTCAATCAAGATATTGAAAGGGTAGACTTATGAGAATTATGAGAAGCTATCAGAATCAAAGCAAAACTAATAAAAATAAGTAAAAATAAAATAAAATAAAAGTTAAATAAATATTATATCAATATAATTTAAAAATTAAAAAATTAAAAAATCTAAAAATTTCAAAAAATTTAAAAAAAAAAAAAAAACACTTAAAAAATGTTTAAAATTAAAAAACTTAAAAGATTTAAAAAACCCAAGGATTCTACAGATATCCTTATATTTAGTATAGAAATTTATCCTATGTATATTTTATTTAAGATATTGTAAGTATAGACATTTTAAAGTAGTTTATTATATCTATGTTTATATTTAGGAAGAAAGTTTAAAAAGAAAAAGGTGAAGGAATCTAATGATTTATCGACAGGTTTTATATATTAACTAAATTACTTAATTAATTATACTACATTTTAAATTTATATTTATATTTAAACGTTGAGTTCAATCTATGTCTGCAGCAACTGAATAAATTGTTCCTTAAATTAAGGGAATTTTTGGACTTTAATATAAAGAATATTTCTTCAATACAAAGATCACAATTTTCTGAAGAGGAATTAAAAGGAGTAGCTTATGAAATAATATTCCAAGTCATCGAATATTTAACATTATCTCGTTTTAGGTCCCATAGTAGGCTAGATAGCGAAGTTGAGCAGTTGTTATTTAATGGACAGTTAGATTTATTTCTACAGTTACAGTTATTCAATTGAATATTGCTTGGGTTATTATTGGTATTTTGGTTAGGTTTTAAATTTCTATTATTAATTCTATTAATATTTTGTGCTAAATTTTTGGTGGACGAGTAAGTTAATTTTATAGTGTGTCTATTAAAAATTGAGTAATATCTATGTGTTCTAGGGAAGCGTTTGTCAAGAGCTTTAAAGAATAGTTTAGCAATAGGGGTTTTAATATTTAGTGAGAAAGGGGAAGCAAACCATAATATGTTTCTAGTTCTATTTCTTTTTCGGCTTTTGGAATTATTGTAATGTTTTCTATTATAGTTGCTAAAGTTGTTACCATAACTAAAATTGTTATTATTTTGGATAGTTTGCTTATTATTATTATTAACAATGTATTTAATTTCATTTCTATATCCAGCTCTACCTAACGCTTCGTTGTAATACTGCGCTTTTTCATCAAATATATTTTTATTAGATGAAATTCTTGAAATTCTTTCTTGAACAGAGTTCACTATAGTATTTTTAACAGATCTGGGGTGATTAGAGTTAAAATTAACATAATTCAAGTTCTCATTTAGTTTGTGAAATGGATAATTTAGTGTTACGTCAAGAAAATTGACTATTTTATGGTTATTCTCTATTTCTACTTTTAGATTATGGTAATTAAAAAATTGTATAATTTTTCTTTTCCTATTTAGTTCACAGCTATTATTTTGTATAAGTAAAAGCATGTCATCACGATATAAGCCTCCGGTTACACCTGGTATTTTTCTATGTAGCGAATTAATTATGAATAGGCCCACAAGGTCCGTTACCTGAGCTGAGTCTGATGAACCCATAGTTATGTCGAAATTATTATTTCTATCTGCCCTAGTCCAGAGTTGGTTATTAAATTCTATCAATGTTTTCCTTGCCGATAATATAATGTGCATTTCATTTCTAGTTAGGTCTGTATGTTTAAATGCGTAATTTAGTGCCTTATTCAGTAGATGAGGAGTGATAGATGAATAGTAGTTAGCAATATCCAGCTGAATAAACTTATTATTATAGTTATATTTAATTTCTTTAAACCAATCGATAACCTCACTAGTCCCTTTCCATAATTTTAAGTAAGATAAATTAGGTAAGTTTTTAATTTGTTGTATTACCCTGTCTAGAATATTTTTGCTAAGTTTGACCAGGTCAGATTTAGATGGTGCAATTAATCTGACTGGTAAATCATTTTCAAAGTTTCTTTTGTCATCCTTCATATTGATCTTTGGTTTCCTAGGCATGAAAAGTTGTGTTTTATTCTCAATGTCTAATTCATGCATTATACAAGATGCATCTGTATTCAGTTTTTCAAGTTCGTCCTTATTTGCTACCTTGTACTTTTTCCTTAGTTCTTTCAATATAAGGTCGTTATACATGTCCTTTTGTATTCCATAAAGATTATTAGTTTTGTCCGACTTCACTAGAATTTTCTCTGTTTTCTCCAAGTTTTCAATATTATCCTTAATACTCCAAATACTTGTCGAGTGCTTTATATCAGTTATAAAAATATTTAATTGTGGTATCCCAACAATTTTAAATAGAACTTGTGCATATATATATATATATATATATATAGCGGCGATGAATTAGTTTTGCGAGGTTTTTTATATGAAATCGTGTGTCGAAACAGATATTGTTATATTTGGGGAGGGTCATATTTGCGTAATATTGCCAGAATTAATAACAGAACACACTCACTGTTTGGTTGGTTTTCGCTTCTCGCTGTCTTTTATATATATATATCTGCGATCTAACTTACTCGGTCCTCAATGTTGCCATTGACTGACCGGCGGTCAAAAATAATACAGATACAATATAGACAAACACATATATATATAGTTTACATAATTTACATAAATCTTTCGTTGCACATCTGCAACATCGTCAGTGGTGTTATATTCATTGTTCCTCCTGTTGTGTTGTATGTCTACGCCATTTTTTTTTTTGTTCAGTCTGTCTATATATTTATTTATTTATTTGCTTGTTTGTTTATCTTATTTTATTTTGTCTTCTTTGCGCATGCGTTTGCGTGTGTGTATAGTGTTATGTGTGATGTGTGACTAGTGTGTATAGTGTTGTGTCTGCTGGGTGACTAGTGTGTGTTTATGTGCTTGTGTATGTATTTATTTATCTTATTTTATTTACTTAATTTAATTTACTTATTTATTTATACTTCTCTTAGGTCAGTGTTGTTTGTTTGGGTGTTGTTGTTGTTCCACTCATTCTTTCTGTTTAGCTTTGGTCTTCTAATTTCTATTTCACTGGCCTCTCTGATTTGCCTATTTGCTGGGTCATTCCTATGTTTAGATATTATTCTAATTTCTATGTTGTCTATGTTACCGTCATGTTGTTGTCTAGCATGTTCGTATAGTACTGACCCGTTTTTTCGTCCTTTTAGTTCCCCCCAGTGTTGGTCTATCCTTTCACCTATGCTACGAGCTGTCTCACCTATGTATGTTGTTGTCGTGTTTCTGCAAGTACCCTCTGTACATCTTATGCTATAGACTACGTTTCTAGTTTTACAGTTTATCCGGGGGTTCACCTTACATATGATACATTTCCTATTGGTACAGTGGGTTTTCTTAAAAGGGTAGGTTTTGCTGATCAGGGATTTTATGGTGGTTCCTGGCTTTTCTACCACCTTTATTTTTAAGTGGGTCTTTCTCAGGGCCTTTCTACACTGGTTAGCTAATTTCCCTCCAGGGGTGGCGTCCACAAACATGACACTCTGATATCTCTGGTTGTCGTACCATGATGTGGCCTTCCCTATCTTATGTCTACCCCTATCTAAGCTATTCCATGATTTGCTCCTGTATAGTGGGCAAATTCCTTTCATGTCCAGTTCTATGAGGGTCTTATACTTTTCCATGGCTCCTTCGTATACTCTGACTCTGTCTCTTTGGTTGTAGCCAGAGAACTGCATGCGGTTGATGAAGTGTTGGATGTGTCCTTCCATTTCTGTTGGGTCGCACATGCTGGACACATTCTTCATCACTCGTACCAAATCTGCGATCAGAATATTAAACTTAGCACTACTGGACATTGCTGAGTTTTTGAGTATCAGGTATTTGGAGGCCATGGGTTTAGCATAGTGTGAGTGGAGAATTTGGGCTCTCTCGTCTATAGTGTTAATCCAGAGTTCTGTGTCTAATACAGGTAGTCTATTGTTAGGGTGTTTGGAAGGGAAGTCTATAGTTACAGTTATACTCTGGTGTATGGAATTAGCTATCTGCTGGATGCTTTCCATCGTGCTACGTTCTAAATCAAACTTGTTAGTGCTCTCTAGTGGGGGTGTTCTTATAACTATATTGATATCGTCTACATAACGAGAGTACATGATGAGGTCTATGGAGCTTTCATTAAGGAGGAGATCTTTAAGTCTCCTTTCCCACCATACCATGAAAAGGTTGGCAACATCACCAGCTATGCTGGCGCCGATGGCTGCTCCCTCATTTTGGGTGTAGATTTTCTCATTGAACTTAAATATGTGGCCCTTTAGGGTAGTTTTGATACTAGCCCCTATTGCATGTGCGACCATTTTTCTTACCTGATCAGTGTTTTGGGGGGTCCGTATAGCTTTGGTCCACCCAATCCACCTTCCTATGGGAGTCTTTTTAGCCATTGAGGTTATGGTGGGGGGTCTACCTCTTATAGGTCTACTAGGGCAGAAACATCTAAGGTCATGGCTGTCTAGGTAGTCAGTGTCGTAGGTAAGTCTAAGTTGGAGGCCCAGTTCGTCTGTGTCGACGTCGCAGAACTCCACCTCACTCTCAATGATCATCTCCACACATCTTTTCACAGCAAAATCAATGTTAATGGATGGGTACAGTGACACCACATCCATGCTGCCTATTATGCAGTTGGATAGGCTCCTGTTTTTGTTGCACTCACTGATTCTGCTGAGGAGGTCCTCTGTACTTTCACATACATCTGGGGACATCTTGATTATGGGGCGTATAACCATTGAGAGGAAGTAGGAGATCCTGTAGTTGCTAGCTATATTAGCTCCGCATACGGGTCTTGTTGGTGGTCCTGTTGTCGGGTCGTCGACTGTCTTGTGGTCTTTGCGGAGCCCATACAAGGGTGGTATGCCATTGTTAGACGCCTGGAAGTTGTTGGCAGTGCGTCTGCTTGGCTTTAGGATGTCAGTCCACATCATCATGTGAGCGTTGAGGATTTTTTCTCAAAAAATGGCGTAGACATACAACACAACAGGAGGAACAATGAATATAACACCACTGACGATGTTGCAGATGTGCAACGAAAGATTTATGTAAATTATGTAAACTATATATATATGTGTTTGTCTATATTGTATCTGTATTATTTTTGACCGCCGGTCAGTCAATGGCAACATTGAGGACCGAGTAAGTTAGATCGCAGATATATATATATAAAAGACAGCGAGAAGCGAAAACCAACCAAACAGTGAGTGTGTTCTGTTATTAATTCTGGCAATATTACGCAAATATGACCCTCCCCAAATATAACAATATATATATATATATATATATATATATATTCATATATATATATATATTTATATATATATATATATATATATTCATATATATATATATATATATATATATATAAATATATATATATATATATATATATATATATAAATATATATCATCATCATCAGCATCAGGTTTAGCGTTCGTGTTCCACGCTTGCATGGGTTTGGACGGGGGTTTTCCCACTTGAGGCAAGAGTGGTTGTCTTGCTCGCATAGGACTGTCTGGCGGGTTTTCTACAGTTGGATGCCCTTCCTAACACCAACCACATTTACAGTGTGGGGCTGGGAGGTTTTTACCGTGTTGCCTACACGGCCACATTACAGCGTGGACTGTCTGGCGGGTTTTCTACAGCTGGATGCCCTTCCTAACACCAACCACATTTACAGTGTGGGGCTGGGAGGTTTTTACCGTGTTGCCTACACGGCCACATTTACAGCGTGGACTGTGTGTTTTTTTGTCGTGACACCTACACGATCTCATTTGTTTCGGCCTGGATGTTGTGGGACCAACATAACTTTATATTGAAAGGGGCGGTGTGGATGGGGTGGAGGTGGTGGGACGGGGGTGTGTTTTGATAGAGATGCCTACTGACTGTAGTAGGTTTTTACTTTGTATTTAGGTAAGGCAGGTCTTCTCTATTACTGAGTACCGC
>OZ024740.1:252602913-252607913 GCA_964016885.1 Eledone cirrhosa | reverse complement strand
TATATACATATATATATTCATATATATATATATATATATTCATATATATATACATATATATATTCATATATATATATATATATATTCATATATATATACATATATATATTCATATATATATACATATATATATTCATATATATATATATATTCATATATATATATATATATGTTCATATATATATACATATATATATTTATATATATATATATTCATATATATATATATATATATATATATATATATTCATATATATATATATATATATTCATATTATAAAGAATTAATATCTAGTAACATATATCTCCAAATTATTTGTCGAGCAATATTGGCCAAGACTGCTGCTATGGTAGCAGACAGGCCGCTGTGTTATTAGCAAACCACTTTCCACTGATTGACCTCGATGTCACGTGATTGATTCTTTTTGAATTTGCCACCGACGCAGAGGCAGTGATTTTCTAAATGGCTAGGAATTCAGTCCACGTTTTGCTATTTTCTATCCACTGATTTATTTTTGAATAAGTTTCCAGAGTCCACGCTTTGCCTGGATACTTAGATGAGAATAGTCTTCCCTGACGACGAAATGACTCTCTATGCTTTCTTCGGAAAGTATATTTATTCCATTTCAGAAACTAATTAGTTGGAAGTTATATTTTAGTAAGTAAGTTAATTTTATAATTTTCTTATTTTACGTCTCTCATATATATATATATATTCATATATATATATATATATATATATATATATATATATATATATATATATATATATATATAATAATATATATATATATATATATATATATATATATATATATATATATATATATATATATATATATATTCATATATATATATATATATATATATATATATATATATATATATTCATATATATATATATATATATATATATATATATATATATATATATATATATATATATATATATATATATATTCATATATATATATATATATATATATATATATATTCATCATCATCATCATCAGGTTTTGTGTCCGTGTTCCACGCTTGCATGGGTTTGGACGGGGGTTTTCCCACTTGAGGCAAGAGTGGTTGTCTTGCTCGCATAGGACTGTCTGGCTGGTTTTCTACAGTTGGATGCCCTTCCTAACACTAACCACATTTACAGTGTGGGGCTGGGAGGTTTTTATCGTGTTGCCTACATGTCCACATTACAGCGTGGACTGTCTGGCGGGTTTTCTACAGCTGGATGCCCTTCCTAACACCAACCACATTTACAGTGTGGGGCTGGGAGGTTTTTACCGTGTTGCCTACACGGCCACATTACAGCGTGGACTGTCTGGCGGGTTTTCTACAGCTGGATGCCCTTCCTAACACCAACCACATTTACAGTGTGGGGCTGGGAGGTTTTTACCGTGTTGCCTACACGGCCACATTTACAGCGTGGACTGTGTGTTTTTTGTCGTGACACCTACACGATCTCATTTGTTTCGGCCTGGATGTTGTGGGACCAACATAACTTTACATTGAAAGGGGCGGTGTGGGTGGGGTGGAGGTGGTGGGACGGGGGTGTGTTTTGATAGAGATGCCTACTGACTGTAGTAGGTTTTTACTTTGTATTTTGGTAAGGCGGGTCTTCTCTATTACTGAGTACCGCCAAAGGTCTCGGTCCAGTGACATTGTCTTGGAGAGGTGTAAGCGTGTGAGGTCGGAATTTATCAGCTCGTCCCATGTTTTTCTGGGTCTGCCTACTCCGTGGCTACCGTCTATCTTTATTGCCCTGCACTTTATTATACAGCTGTCGTCTTTCATGCGCATCACGTGACCGTACTAACGTAACCTTCTCTCGAGTAAACAACATCTGATCCCTCTTATTTCTAATTTTTTCCTTAGTTCGTTTATGCTTTGCCGTTCACGTATATTACTATTGCACATCCAGCGGAGCATGCAAGCTTCGTTCCTCTCTAGTCTGCGTATATCCTCTGCACACAATGCCCAGGTTTCACTGCCATGCAGCATTGCTGTTCGTATGCAGGCATCGTATAACCTGCCTTTCATTTTTAGGGAGAACCCTCTAGCGGCTAATAGTGGTATAAGCTCTCTGAACTTTTTCCATCCAGTTCTGACTCTAGCTACTGTACTTTCAGAGCACCCTCCCCCACTGCTGATTTTGTCACCCAGATAACGGAAGCTGTCCACTATTTCTATAGAACCCTCTGCGCAGTTGAAGGAGCTAGTATTTTGTGGGCACTTGCTGCTACTTATTGCACCAGAGCACCGGCCACATGTAAAATCTATGTTCTTAGTTAGCTTACCTGTGATCCCACTACATCTTTTATGCACCCATACTTTGCATTTGGGACATAAAATGGAGTTTCTACCTACGCCTTTCCTACACACTGAGCATGGCCATTTCCCAGATGGGACCGCCGCCTTATTTTCTTTCCTACAAACTAGAACTTTAGTCTTAGCCAGGTTAATTTTAAGGCCTTTTGATTCTAGGCCATGCTTCCATGTTTGGAATTTCTTCTCTAGTTCGGTCATTGATTCAGCTATGAGCGTTAGATCATCTGCGTATAGGAGTTCCCATGGGCAGCCGGTCTTGAACTCCTCTGTTATAGCCTGAAGGGCAATAATAAATAGTAGGGGGCTAAGAACAGAGCCCTGATGGACACTAACTTTTACGCTAAACTCTTCACTATATTCGTTGTTAATTCTAACCTTACTGACTGTTTCTTTATACATGGCTTGTATAGCTCTCACAAGCCATTCGTCAACACCTAGTTTTCTAAGAGACCACCAGATAATGCAACGGGGGACTCTGTCGAAGGCTTTCTCCAAGTCGACGAAAGCTAAGTATAGGGGTTTACTTTTAGCTAGGTACTTCTCCTGTAGTTGTCGTACAATGAAAAGAGCGTCTGTGGTACTTTTGCCTGACACAAACCCGAACTGCATTTCATCTAGATCAATTCTCTCTCTGATTAGTTGCGCTATTACTTTTTCCGTGACCTTCATGACCTGGTCGATTAATTTAATGCCTCTATAGTTACTCCTATCTAGGGCATCTCCTTTTCCCTTATAGCAGTTAACGATGATGCTGCTACGCCATTCCTTCGGAACAACCCCATTCTGTACGACTTGGTTAACTATCCGGGTGACCATGTTGTGTCTCACCGAACCAGATGCCTTCAGCATCTCAGCAACTATTTCCGAAGGCCCAGCCGCCTTACCCGTCTTCATATCTTTGATTGCCTTACTTATTATACTACCCTCAACTAACACTGCTGGTCCCTCTATTGGATCGATCTGGGGGAGACTGTCTTTCTCCCATTTGTTCTCATTTAGAAGCCTTTCGTAGTGACACTTCCAAGCTACCTTCTTATCAGCGTCGGTGATGGCAAGTATGCCATCATCGTTAAGTACACACTTCTCCCCGACAATATCACGGTTTTCCTTGACACATTGCCTGGCAATCCTGAACACCTCACGTTTTTGGTCCTCACGTTGTAGAACATTCTTGAACTTTCTTTCCTCTGCTTCCCTTCTTGCGAAGTACACTTGTCTCCTAGCTTCCCTCCTGGCCACTTGATAGTCTTCTCTACTTCCCCCATCCCGCCATACTTTCCAAGCCTGCTTTTTGGCCTTAATTGACTCCTCCACCTTACTGTTCCACCACCATGTTACTCTCCTCCTACCTACAGGCCTGCTCCAGCCACAGACTTCGTCTGCCGCCGTCAGCAGGTTTGCTCTCAGGAATTCCCACTGTTCCTCTATATTATACGACTCTAATTGCTCTTCCTTACTGTCGAAAGCGTCTAGTAATATGCTTTGAAATTTATTCATATATATATATATTCATATATATATATATATATATATATATATATATATATATATATATGTATATATATATTCATATATATATATATTCATATATATATATATTCATATATATATATATGAATATATATATATATATATATATATGAATATATATATATATATATATATATATATATATATATATATATAATATATATATATATATATATATATATATATATATATATATATATATATATATTCATATATATATATATAATATGTATATATATATATTCATATATATATATATATATATTCATATATATATATATATATATATATATATATATATATATATATATATATATATATATATATATTCATATATATATATATATATATATATTCATATATATATATATATATATTCATATATATATATATTTATATATATATATTCATATATATATATATATATATATATATTCATATATATATATATTTATATATATATATTCATATATATATATATATATATATATATATTCATATATATATATATTTATATATATATTCATATATATATATATATATATATATATTCATATATATATATATATATATATATATATATATATATTCATATATATATATATATATATATATATATTCATATATATATATATATATATATATATTCATATATATATATATATATATATATATATTCATATATATATATATATATATAAATATATATATATATATATATATATATATATATATTCATATATATATATATATATATATATATATATATAAATATATATATATATATATATATATATAAATATATATATATATATATATATATATATATTCATATATATATATATATATATATATATATATATTCATATATATATATATATATATATATATATATATATATTCATATATATATATATATATATATATATATATATATATATATATATATATATATATATATATATATTCATATATATATATATATTCATATATATATATATATATATATATATATATATATATATATATATATATATATTCATATATATATATATATTCATATATATATATATATAAAAATATATATATATATATATATATATATTCATATATATATATATTCATATATATATATA
>OZ024740.1:252562913-252592913 GCA_964016885.1 Eledone cirrhosa | reverse complement strand
CACAAGCCAGGTAGATTATATCCTTACCAGAAGACGTGACAGAGTGTCTGTTGTAAACACTAAATCCCTCCCCCATGAAGAATGCACCTCCCAACATAGACTGATAATTAGCGACCTCATAGTCAGGACGAGACGTACTCGACAGCAGAAGAGGACTATCCTCAGGAGAAAAATATGGAAGCTAAAGGACCCCACAGCCAGAAATAAATTTCAAAGCATATTACTTGATGCTTTCGACAGTAAGGAAGAGCAATTAGAGTCGGACAATATAGAGGGACAGTGGGAATTTCTGAAAGCAAACCTGCTGATGGCGACAGACGAAGTCTGTGGCTGGAGCAGGCCTGTAGGCAGGAGGAGAGTAACATGGTGGTGGAATAGTAAGGTGGAGGGGTCAATTAAAGCCAAAAAGCAGGCTTGGAAAGTATGGCGGGATGGGGGAAGTAGAGAAGACTATCAAGTGGCCAGGAGGGAAGCTAGGAGACAAGTGTATTTCGCAAGAAGGGAAGCAGAGAAAAGAAAGTTCAAGCATGTTCTACAACGCGAGGACCAAAAACGTGAGGTGTTCCGGATTGCTAGGCAATGCGTCAAGGAAAACCGTGATATTCGTTAACTATTATAAGGGTAAAGGAGATGCCCTAGATAGGAGTAACTATAGAGGCATTAAATTAATCGACCAGGTCATGAAGGTCACGGAAAAAGTAATAGCGCAACTAATCAGAGACAGAATTGATCTAGATGAAATTCAGTTCGGGTTTGTGTCAGGCAAAAGTACCACAGACGCTCTTTTCATTGTACGACAACTACAGGAGAAGTACCTAGCTAAAAGTAAACCCCTATACTTAGCTTTTGTCGACTTGGAGAAAGCCTTCGACAGAGTCCCCCGCTCCATTATCTGGTGGGCTCTTAGAAAACTAGGGGTTGACGAATGGCTTGTGAGAGCTATACAAGCCATGTATAAAGAAACAGTCAGCAAGGTTAGAATTAACAACGAATATAGTGAAGAGTTTAGCGTAAAAGTTGGCGTCCATCAGGGCTCTGTTCTCAGCCCCCTACTATTTATTATTGCCCTTCAGGCTATAACAGAGGAGTTCAAGACCGGCTGCCCATGGGAACTCCTATACGCAGACGACCTGACACTCATAGCTGAATCAATTGCCGAGCTAGAGAAGAAATTCCAAACATGGAAGCACGGCCTAGAATCAAAAGGACTTAAAATTAACCTGGTTAAGACTAAAGTTCTAGTTTGTAGGAAATAAAATAAGGCGGCGGTCCCTTCTGGGAAATGGCCATGCTCAGTGTGTAGGAAAGGCGTAGGTAGAAACTCCATTTTATGTCCCAAATGCAAAGTATGGGTGCATAAAAGATGTAGTGGGATCACAGGTAAGCTAACTAAGAACATAGATTTTACATGTGGCCGGTGCTCTGGTGCAATAAGTAGCAGCAAGTGCCCACAAATACTAGCTCATTCAATTGCGCAGAGGGTTCTATAGAAATAGTGGACAGCTTCCTTACCTGGGCGACAAAATCAGCAGTGGATGAAGGGTGCTCTGAAAGTAGAGTAGCTAGAGTCAGAACTGGTTGGAAAAAGTTCAGAGAGCTTATACCACTATTAGCTGCTAAAGGGTTCTCCCTAAAAATGAAAGGCAGGTTGTATGATGCCTGCATACGAACAGCAATGTTGCATGGCAGTGAGACCTGGGCATTGTGTGCAGAGGATTTACGCAGACTAGAGAGGAACGAAGCTTGCATGCTCCGCTGGATGTGTAACAGTAATATACGTGAATGGCAAAGCATAACCGAACTAAGGAAAAAATTAGAAATAAGAGGGATCAGATGTTGTTTACTCGAGAGAAGGCTACGTTGGTATGGACACATGATGCGCATGAAAGTCGATAGCTGTATAACAAACTGCAGGGCAATAAAGATAGACGGTAGCCACGGAATAGGCGGACCTAGAAAAACCTGGGACGAGCTGATAAACTCCGACCTCACACACTTACACGTCTCCAAGACAATGTCACTGGACCGAGACCTTTGGCGGTACTCAGTAACAGAGAAGACCCACCTTACCTAAATACATAGTAAAACCCACTACAGCCAGTAGGCATCTCTAACAAAATACACCCCCGTCCCACCACCCCCACCCCATCCACACCACCCCGTTCTATGTAAAGTTATGTTGGTGCCGCGCCATTATGTTGGTACCGCGCCATCCAGGCCAAAACAAATGAGATCGTGTAGGTGTCACGACAAAACAACACAGTCCATGCTGTAATGTGGCCGTGTAGGCAACACGGTAAAAACTTCCCAGACCCGCACTGTAAATGTGGTTGGTGTTAGGAACGGCATCCAACTGTAGAAAACCTGCCAGACAGTCGTATGCGAGCAAGACAATCACTCTTGCCTCAAGTGGGAATAACCCCGTCCAAACCCATGCAAGCGTGGAACACGGACGTTAAACGTTGATGATGATGATATATATATATATATATTCATATATATATATATATGTATTCATATATATATATATTCATATATATATATATATATATATATATTCATATATTATATATATATATATATATATATATATATATATATAATAGAATAATCGAGCGTATCGGAAAATCAGCTCACGAATTTACGATAAACAAAATCCGACATGAGTGGTAGAGGGCTCAATAATTCAGATAAATCAGAGCTATAACTATCGTTAAGATACCAACACACAAAGATTATGCCTAAAATCACCCGTACAGCCGAAAAATAACTACCAGGAAGATTCGGGTCACACAGATAAAATAACAATAAATCAATAATGATATGAGCGTAAAAACTTACCCGGACCCACTAGAAAGGTGGTAAATCTAGCTTCTTGGGTTTCTGCTATTCCTTAATCCACCCCCTATCAGCCCACATAAAAATATATAAGACTTCTAGGGAGAGGAGGGACCGGAATAACTTTATCAACGGGCCATGTCCGGCGAATGAAGAAATTAACTATAGCTAGACGCACATGGAGTCCAGCAAGGGAGATAACCTCTATATTCGCGAAAGATAATCGGTAATGTGGAATACACATATCGAAAAAAGAGTGCTCGATAGACATGTTAAAATAAACAGGAGCTATTCATCATTCAATAGAATCGACAAAAAATGAACAATAAAATTAACTGGTCAATAGCTATGTCTAGAGCTAAATATAATAGAATAATCGAGTATCGGAAAATCAGCTCACGAATTTACGATAAACATAATCCGACATGAGTGGCAGAGGGGCTCAATAATTCAGATAAATCAGAGCTATAACTATCGTTAAGATACCAACACACAAAGATTATGCCTAAAATCACCCGTACAGCCAAATAATAACGACCAGATATATATATTATATATATATATATATATATATATATATATATATATTCATATATATATATATATTTATATATATATATTTATATATATATATTTATATATATATATATTTATATATATATATATATATATATTTATATATATTCATATATATATATATTTATATATATATATATACAATAATTTCAAAAACCAGAAAAGAAATAGAACTAGAAATATAATATGGTTTGCCCCCCCCTTTCTCACTAAACATTAAAACCCACATCGCTAAACTATTTTTTAATGCTCTTGACAAACGCTTCCCTAGAACACATAAGTATCACTCAATTTTTAATAGACATACTATAAAATTAACGTACTCGTCCACCAAAAATTTAGCACAAAATATTAATAGAATAAATAATAGGAATCTAAAACCTAGCCAAAATACCGAAAATAGCCTAAACAATATTCAACTAAAAAACTGTAACTGTAGAGATAGATCTAAATGTCCGCTAAATAACAATTGCTTAGTTAAAAATATAATATACAACTGTAATGTTAGAACTGATTTAAATTCTTTTAATTATGTTGGTTCCACCTCGACAGAATTTAAACTTCGCTATAATAATCACAAAAACTCTTTCACGGATCCAAATAAAAAATCCTCAACATTGCTGTCAGGGTTACTCTGGCAACTTAAGCATGATAAAGTTGGATATTCGATGATTTGGAATATAGTCTCAAAAGGGATTCCTTTTAATTCCTCTTCTGAGACTTGTGACCTCTGCGCGGAGGAGATATTCTTTATATTAAAATCTAAAAATTCCCTTAATTTACGAACCAATTTATTCAGCTGTTGCAGACATAGATTGAACTCAACATTTAAATATAAATATAAATTTAAAATGTAATATAAAATGTAGTATATTTACTTAAGGTATTTGACTATTTGTGATACTTGGCGATAAATCTTTCGATTCCTTAAATTTTTTTTTTTTAAAAACCTTTCTGCATGAAATTAATGAGATTAAATAAACTACCCTATAATTGGCGTTGTCCCCAATCTTTTGAATACATTTTTAAGCTGGATAAACTTCTATAATAAATATAAGAGCATTTGTAGAATAAGTTTTGAATGATTTCTGCTAAATAAGGCTTGATGAACAATTTTGGTTTTGTTTGCTTTTGACTCTGATTCTATGACCGATATGCATGGCATACTATGTTCTCTTGCGTCCCTAGATACTCTGTGGAGTGACGAAGATATTCTTGGCGTTTTTAATTTTAATATTGATATCTGTTGTCTACTCTATGCTTGATCGATGATCATGCAAGTGAGGCTGGAATGTTATTTTAGATGTTAATGTATATCTTATATGTTTTGTGTCTATATATATGTATATATGTATGTAAATGTATGTAGGGTGGAATCTTTTCTAACGCATTGAAGTTTTTCATAAAATATAAGAATCAGTGCAGCGTATCACGTAGGTTCACATGTGCGTCTATATTTATCAACTTGAATTTGAGATAACCTTCTCTTTTCTCTTTTTTCACGGGAATGCATATATACTTATGTTTGAAGTTTTATCTCAGATTTTCCTTATAGACCTAAGAATTTTTAACTGAGCATGTGGTCATTTTTTTTTTTTTTTTTTTTTCACACATTATGGATATGTGTCTCATTCATGAATACTGATATTTACATTATAATACCTAATTCATAAAAATTGATAATTCAAATGGATGAGACATAATATATTTTTAATATATTTTAAATATATCATCTTTCTTTCTTTTTCTCCTATACACTAATTTAACTGTATCCCTTCCCTTAACCTCTCACATATACGTTGATCAGCTTACTATGTTTTTTCACCATCAATGTATTTCTCTCTCTCCTTGTCTCTCTATCTCGCTCCGTTGTTTTTCTTTGCATACATCTCATCTTCTTTTTTTATTTGCATACATCTCTTCATCTTCTTCTTCTCATCTTCGTTTTCTTTCTATATAACTATCATAACAGTTTCACTACCAAATCAACTTTTTAAAAGGAAGTTGCATTATCACAAGGTATGTCACTAATTATTTATAAAACAGCTTATGTATTGTATTTTGTCTGAGGAAGGCATAACATATTTTTAATATGATATCCCAGAAATATATATAACGAAATAAATATAGTTTCCATTTGTTTAATATCGTATATATATATATATATATATTCATATATATATATATATATATATATATTCATATATTGATATATATATATATATATATATATATATATATGAATATATATATATATATATATATATATATATATATTCATATATATATATATATATTCATATATATATATATTCATATATATATATATATATATATTCATATATATATATATTCATATATATATATTTATATATATATATATATTCATATATATATATATTTATATATATATATATATATATATATTCATATATATATATATATATATATATATTCATATATATATATATATATATATTCATATAGATATATATATATATATATATATATATATATATATTCATATATATATATATATTCATATATATATATATATATATATATATATATTCATATATATATATATATATATATATATATTCATATATATATATATATATATATATTCATATATATATATATATATATATATATATATATATATTCATATATATATATATATATATTCATATATATATATATATTCATATATATATATATATTCATATATATATATATATTCATATATATATATATATATATTCATATATATTCATATATATATATATATATTCATATATATATATATATTCATATATATATATATATTCATATATATATATATTCATATATATATATATATATATATATTCATATATATATATATATATATATATTCATATATATATATTCATATATATATATATTCATATATATATATATATATATATTCATATATATATATATATATTCATATATATATATTCATATATATATATATATATATATATATATTCATATATATATATATATATATATATATATATTCATATATATATATTCATATATATATATATTCATATATATATATTCATATATATATATTCATATATATATATTCATATATATATTCATATATATATATATTCATATATATATATATTCATATATATATATATTCATATATATATATTCATATATATATATATATATATATATATATATATATATATTCATATATATATATATATATATATATATATATATTCATATATATATATATATATATTCATATATATATATATATATATATATATATATATATATATATATATATATATATATATATATATATATATATATATATATATATATATTCATATATATATATATATATATATATATATATATATATATTCATATATATATATTCATATATATATATATATATTCATATATATATATTCATATATATATATTCATATATATATATATATATTCATATATATATATTCATATATATATATATATATATATTCATATATATATATATATTCATATATATATATATATATATATATATATTCATATATGTATATATTCATATGTATATATTCATATATATATATTCATATATATATATATTCATATATATATATATTCATATATATATATTCATATATATATATTCATATATATATATTCATATATATATAAATTGAAACAAAATGAAAACGAAATTTCATTTCTCACTCTTAGTATGGCACTTACTTAAATGTAAGTATGCATGTATACGTACATACATATATGTATACAGACGTACAGTAGCATGCACATATATATATATATACATATATATATACATATGCATACAGGTACACATACATATATGCACGTATCAGTTTAGCGGCGCTTATTATAACGTCGCTTTGTTCGTTTGTAAACAAACTGAACAGCCTGAATTTATGCCATACGGTGTTAAGGCAACCACGTCACCTTTTTGTTCAACACTGACACAGGAACGATGTATTAGTTTCAAGCTTGTTAGCTATCATCAGCACCGTTTACCAATCTGCCAGATAGTTGAACGTTCGAAAGTATATACTTTCCTTATGAAAATTAACGGCTGAGCAGCCTAATTTTCATATTGAGTGAGTTAAATCGGTCAGGCATACCGAAAACGATAAATTGAAACAAAATGAAAACGAAATTTCATTTCTCACTCTTAGTATGGCACTTACTTAAATGTAAGTATGCATGTATACGTACATACATATATGTATACAGACGTACAGTAGCATGCACATATATATATATATATATACATATATATATACATATGCATACAGGTACACATACATATATGCACGTATCAGTTTAGCGGCGCTTACTGGATGCCCTTCTAATATAAATGAAAATGTCTCGGACTTAAACAAATTTTTCAAATCTAAAAGAAATCCACCCCCTAACAAACTTTTATCTGACTTTGAAAACGATATAATTTCTATCATACAAGGGGTCAAATTCAAGAGAAACTTCAAAGGCCAGGAATATCTGAAAGGCATTAAGGATAATATTGAGAGCTTAGAGAAAACTGAGAAGATCTTGGTGAAATCTGACAAGACCAACAACCTCTATGGAGTGCAGAAAGACATGTATAATGGCCTCATACTGAAGGAACTGAGGAAAAAGTACAAGGTAGCAGATAAGGCCGAGCTTGAGAAAATGAATGTCGAAGCATCTTGTATAATGCACGAGTTGGAAATTGAGAACAGAACACAACCTTTCGTGCCCAGGAAACCGAAGATCAATATGAAAGATCACAAGAGGAATTTTGAAAATGACTTGCCAGTTAGATTGATCGCACCATCAAAATCGGACCTGGGCAAATTAAGCAAAAACATTCTTGACAGGGTGATACTGCAAATTAAGAACTTGGATTGTTTACCTAACCTGAGCTTGTGGAAGGGAACTGGAGAGGTTGTTGAGTGGTTTAAGCAAATTAAATATAACAATAATAATAAGTTTATTCAACTTGATATTGCTAACTATTATTCTTCTATTACCCCTAATCTACTAAATAAGGCACTAAATTACGCATTCAAACATACAGACCTAACTAGCAATGAAATGCATATTATATTATCGGCTAGGAAAACATTGATAGAATTTAATGACCAACTATGGACCAGAGCAGATAGAGATAGCAATTTTGACATCACTATGGGATCATCCGACTCAGCTCAGGTAACTGACCTTGTGGGCTTATTTTTAATCAATTCGCTACATAGGAAAATACCTGGTACTACCGGGGGTTTATATAGAGATGATATGCTTTTACTTATTGATAATAATAACTCTGAACTAAATAGAAAATGTAAACAAATTACACAATTTTTTAATTACTTTAATCTTAAAATAGAAATTGAGAACAACCATAGAATAGTCAATTTCCTAGATATAACATTAAATCTCAACACATGTCTTCACTATCCTTTTCACAAGTTGAATGAAAACTTAAACTATGTCAGCTTTAACTCTAACCACCCCAGATCTGTCAAAAACACTATAGTAAACTCTGTTCAAAAACGTATCTCTAGAATCTCGTCTAATAGAAAGATTTTCGACGAAAAAGCCCAGTACTACAATGAAGCGTTAGCTAGAGCAGGATATAGTGATAAGATTATGTACATAGATAATGATAGACAAACTAAACAAAATAACAACTATTTTAATTACGGCAACAATCTTAACAACTATAATAGAAAGCATTACAATAATTCCAAAAGCCAAAAAAGAAATAGAACTAGGAACATAATTTGGTTTGCCCCCCCCCCCTTTCTCACTAAACATTAAAACCCACATCGCTAAACTATTTTTTAAAGCTCTTGATAATCGCTTCCCTAGAACACATAGGTATCACTCAATTTTCAATAGACATACTATAAAATTAACCTATTCATCCACCAAAAATTTAGCACAAAATATTAATAGAATAAATAATAGGAACTTAAAACCTAGTGATAATAGCATAAATAATATACAAGTTAACAAATGTAACTGTAGAGATAGATCTAAATGTCCGTTAAATAACAACTGCTTAGTTAAAAATATAATATACAATTGTAATGTTAAAACTGACTCTAACTCTTTTAACTACGTCGGTTCCACATTGACGGAATTTAAACTTCGCTATAATAACCACAAGAATTCTTTCACAGATCCAAGCAAAAAATCTTCAACAGCACTATCAGGCGTACTCTGGCAACTTAAGCTAGATAACGTTAGATATTCGACGGCTTGGAATATAGTCTCAAGAGGGATTCCTTTTAATTCATCCTCTGAGACATGTGACCTCTGCGCAGAGGATATATTCTTTATACTAAAATCTAAAAATTCCCTTAATCTACGGACAAATTTATTCAGTTGCTGCAAACATAGATTAAACTCAACTTTTAAATATAAATTTAAATTTAAAATGTAGTATATTTAGTTTGATTTATAATTATTTGGGAAACTAGCCGATAAATCTTTCGATTTCTTCTTTTTATTCTTCTTTTTATTTTTATTTTTATTTAAACATTCTTCATGAAAAATTAAACTACCCTGAAAGTTGATGCTCCAAATATTTCGAATAAACGTTACACTAGATAAACTTCTATATTAAATATAAGAACACATGTAGACCAAATGGGCATCCTAAACTTTTTGAAATGATTTTTGCTAGACGCGATTTGATAAATGATTTTTAGCTTTATCTGTTTTCGACTCTGATGCTTATAATGAACTTGGCAATATATTTTCAATTAATTTTGAAGGGTTGATCTTTGTGGTTTATTTTTATTATTGTAGTATTTTCTAATATTTTTATTTTTAATATGTAATATTTTTAATATGTAATATTTTTTCGTAATATTTTTTAGTTTTCTATTTTATTATTATTTATTATTATTATTATTATTATATTTTTGGTTTTTGTTTCTGATATTTTTTATTAATATATTGAAATCTGTTCTCTATTTCTGCTTGATAGATAATCATGTGGAGTAAAGACAAGAATAGTAGTAATATAGACTCTATATATATGTGTATATACACACACATATATGTATACTTAAATTTTTATAGCACAATGAGAATGTTCTCCGTTGAGATTGGGGTTTGCAGGGTTGATCACGTAAATTCACATCGATGTTTGTAGTTATCATATAAACATATGAATTTTTAAAACTAAACATAAGATCATTACTTTTCACACAATATGGATACGTGTCTCATTCAGGAATACTGATATTTACATTATAGTGCCTGGTTTTTCTACATACTAATACTTCTACATTAAAACATAGGGTTTTTATGCCTTGCCTATGTCTGGTTACTTTTCATTTTTCTCTCTATATAACAGCTAGTTTCTCTCCTAACCACATATATCTCCCTTACATTAATACTAGAGCTAAATAAATAAATAAATAAATGAAAGGCGTAGGTAGAAACTCCATTTTATGTCCCAAATGCAAAGTATGGGTGCATAAAAGATGTAGTGGGATCACAGGTAAGCTAACTAAGAACATAGATTTTACATGTGGCCGGTGCTCTGGTGCAATAAGTAGCAGCAAGTGCCCACAAAATACTAGCTCCTTCAACTGCGCAGAGGGTTCTATAGAAATAGTGGACAGCTTCCGTTATCTGGGTGACAAAATCAGCAGTGGGGGAGGGTGCTCTGAAAGTACAGTAGCTAGAGTCAGAACTGGATGGAAAAAGTTCAGAGAGCTTATACCACTATTAGCCGCTAGAGGGTTCTCCCTAAAAATGAAAGGCAGGTTATACGATGCCTGCATACGAACAGCAATGCTGCATGGCAGTGAGACCTGGGCATGGTGTGCAGAGGATATACGCAGACTAGAGAGGAACGAAGCTTGCATGCTCCGCTGGATGTGTAATAGTAATATACGTGAACGGCAAAGCATAAACGAACTAAGGAAAAAATTAGAAATAAGAGGGATCAGATGTTGTTTACTCGAGAGAAGGCTACGTTGGTACGGTCACGTGATGCGCATGACAGACGACAGCTGTATAACAAAGTGCAGGGCAATAAAGATAGACGGTAGCCACGGAGTAGGCAGACCCAGAAAAACATGAGACGAGCTGATAAATTCTGACCTCACACGCTTACACCTCTCCATGACAATGTCACTGGACCGAGACCTTTGGCGGTACTCAGTAATAGAGAAGACCCGCCTTACCTAAATACAAAGTAAAAACCTACTACAGTCAGTAGGCATCTCTATCAAAACACACCCCCGTCCCACCACCTCCACCCCACCCACACCGCCCCTTTCAATGTAAAGTTATGTTGGTCCCACAACATCCAGGCCGAAACAAATGAGATCGTGTAGGTGTCACGACAAAAAACACACAGTCCACGCTGTAAATGTGGCCGTGTAGGCAACACGGTAAAAACCTCCCAGCCCCACACTGTAAATGTGGTTGGTGTTAGGAAGGGCATCCAGCTGTAGAAAACCCGCCAGACAGTCCACGCTGTAATGTGGCCGTGTAGGCAACACGGTAAAAACCTCCCAGCCCCACACTGTAAATGAGGTTGGTGTTAGGAAGGGCATCCAACTGTAGAAAACCCGCCAGACAGTCCTATGCGAGCAAGACAACCACTCTTGCCTCAAGTGGGAAAACCCCCGTCCAAACCCATGCAAGCGTGGAACACGGACGTTAAACGTTGATGATGATGATGATGATGATGATGATATACATATATATATATATATATATATATATATATATATATTTATTAAAATAACAGATTAAAGTTTAAGCAAAGAATCGCTGCTTTCACCCTTAACGGGATCTTCTGAAACTAACAAAGTCAATCTGTAAATGCAGAACTGGATATTTGAAAAAACGTTGCAACCGGAGGAAGACAGGAAGACGATACTTTGGTTCATGGTGACGTTTGCTGGCAAAGAAAGGGAAAAAACGAATAATACGTCATTAATAGGAGCGGTGAAAAACAATTACGTGCAAGGACAGAACCACGTTTATGGTATAAAAGAGGTCGTAGACTAATGTTCTCTAAGTGGTGCATAGAGACGTTCTCTGGCAATGAACGAAAAAACAAAGATAATAAGTCATATGTGGAGCGTGGAGAACAATAGCGTGCAAAGACAAAACCACGTAAATGGTATAGCAGAAGTCGTAGACTAAAATTCTAACTAGGAGACCGAATGAATCTCCGCTACAGAGTTAAGAGCAAAACAAATAAATACATACACGCAAACAGATACGTACATACACAAGCATACGTATAACCTTACCATAGGTATACAAAACCACGCACATATAAATATGTGTATGTGTGTATGCTTGTGTACAAATAAATAAATAATTATATAAACGTATATAAGTAAATAAATACGTATATAACAAGCGCACACACATACCTACAAATAAATACATGAAGGTTCGGAGACGTAAGTCAACTAAAACAAGAAGTTATTATTACTATATATATATATATATTTATATATATATATATATATATACATATATATTCATATATATATATATATATATATATATATATTCATATATATATATATATATATATATATAACTTTGAATAACTTTGAAATGTTTTGGCCAGTATTGGCCCAGGCCATGTCTAACTTAATAGCACCACCTGGCGAAGTCTTTCAATTCAGGATTTGGGCACCATGGCCCATTCGAGAAGAGAATTACTGTTTGCGGAGACATATCCGGGTGTGGGTGGTTTGTCCGGGATTACTTGGAGGAATTTGTCCAAAGACTTCTTGAATTTTGTGTGGTCAGTTTCTGTTTTGACGTGTCCTGGTGTGATGTTGAAGAGAGCAGGGCCGATTGAGGTGAAATAATTGTGCCGTATTGTTGTTATGAGTTGCGATTTAGATTTTTGAATGGGACGGATAGCACGGGGCCCAAGCCTTGGGTGTATCTTGAAGGCGATGCCAACATCATTTGGGCATTGATGATGGAACATTTTCCACATCATGCAGATAATATAACGCTCACGGCGACGTTGGAGTGAGTAAAGTTTCAGGTTTTCTAATCGACCCCAGTAGTCAAGGTCTGACATACCATCTATCTTTTTCGTGATTGCCCTTTGAGGAACTTCAAGTTTCATGATACTTTGTTTCGTGTGGGGAGACCACAGTGGACAACAGTATTCAAGGTGTGGTCGGGCAAAAGTAGAGAAGAGAAGGATAATGGTGCGGGAATCTCTCGACCGGAAGGTTCTGAGGATCCAGGAACACATTCTGCGGGCCATGTCAACTTTGCTGCTTATATGCGTGGTCCAGCTTATGTGGCTGTCCACGGTTACTCCCAAGTCTCTGATGTTGTTAGATGCCACGAGAGTTTCCCCGGAGGGAAGGGAGTACGGGAGTTTCAGAGCATCCTCTTTTCCAAAGTGGATCAGTTCGAATTTGTCTTCGTTCAGTAACATGTTCTTTTCCGCCCATTGGGTAACAGCCAGTAGGTCTGACTGAAGGCTTATCCGGTCATCCACGCCATTGATGACCTTTTGGAGCTTGGAATCATCAGCGAAAATTTTAATGTTGCTGTGTTTGATGATGTCAGTGATGTCATTAATATAGATGATGAAGAGAAGTGGGACCCAATACAGTGCCCTGTGGGACCCCACTACTGACTTTGGCTGGGCTGGATTTGACTCCCTCAACTACAACATGTTGGGTTCTGTTTGACAGGAAGCTCTTGATCCACTGCAGCAGCTTTCCAGTGACACCAATATTGGACAGCTTTCTCAGTAGAATGTTATGATCAACCCTGTCAAAGGCCTTGCTGAAATCAAGGTAGATAACATCAGTGTTGGAACCCTCTCCCAAGGCTCTCAAAATGTCATCAAAGTGATGCAGTAGCTGCGTCAGGCAATCCCTTCCATTACGGAATCCATGCTGGTTGGAGTTCAGCATATTGTTACTCTCAAGGAAGTGGGTCATTCGCGATCTCACCACTCTCTCAAATACCTTAATGATATGAGAGGTGAGTGAGATTGGACGGTAATTCACGGCAAGGGATTTGTTTCCCTTTTTGAAAACTGGGACAACAGACTGGGATAGAAGGTTATATATATTCATATATATATATATATATATATATATATATATATATATATATATATATATATATTCATATATATATACATATACATTCATATATATATATATATATATACATATATATATATATATACATATATATTCATATATATATGAACATATATATATACATATATATGAATATATATATATACATATATATTCATATATATATATACATATATATTCATATATATATATATATATATATATATATATATATATATATATATATATATACATACATACATATATATGAATATATATATATACATATATATTCATATATATATATATATATATATATATATAATAAAAAATTGAACAGGGACAGAACAGAGAGGCAGTACGACAAATGTTTATTAGATTCACGCTCAGGAGAGTGGGGGGTAATATATATATATATATACATATATATTCATATATATATATATATATACATATATATTCATATATATATATATATATATATATATATATATATATACACATATATATTCATATATATATATATATATATATATATATACATATACATGAATATATATATATACATATATATTCATATATATATATATATATATACATATATATTTATATATATATATATACACATATATATTCATATATATATATATATATATATATATATATATATATATATATATACATATATATGAATATATATATATACATATATATTCATATATATATATATATATACATATATATTTATATATATATATATATATATCATGTCGGATTTGTTTATCGTAAACTCGTGAGCTGATTTTCCGATACTCGATTATTCTACTATATATATATATATATATACATGGAAACTATATTTATAAAACCATATTTATTTCGTTATATATATTTCAGGGATATCATATTAACAATATGTTATGCCATCTTCAGACAAAATACAATATAAACAGTCTTATAAATAAATAGATACGACATACCTTTCAATCACCTTGCATTTGGGAGGTTGATTTGGTAGTAAAAAATGTGGACAGTTGTAAAAAGAAAGAGATAAAGAGAGAAAGAAAGAGAAACGAAGAAAAAGAAGAAATGCATGTGACTAAATAGAGGGATATAGAAGGATAGATAAAGAGAAGAACTTCATGTAAAGAAACAGAGAGAAATATATATAGAGAGAGGAAAAAAAAAAGAGATAGATAGAGAAATTAGGAAGTTGAGTATCGGTTGATACATTTATTTATTTATTTATTTATTTATTTATTTAGCTCTAGTATTAATGTAAAGAGAGATGTATGTAGTTAAGAGAGAAAATAGCCGTTATATATAGAGAAAAAACCCACCCCAAATCTGTTAAAAATACTATAGTAAACTCTGTTCAATCACGTATCTCTAGAATCTCATCTAATAAAAAGATTTTCGACGAAAAAGCCCATTATTACAATGAAGCGTTAGCTAGAGCAGGATATAGTGATAAAATTATGTACATAGATAATGATAAACAAATTAAACAAAATAACAACTATTTTAATTATGGCTACAACCTTAACAACTATAATAGAAAGCATTACAATAATTCCAAAAGCCATAAAAGAAATAGAACTAGGAATATAATATGGTTTGCCCCCCCTTTCTCACTAAACATTAAAACCCACATTGCTAAACTATTTTTTAAAGCTCTCGATAATCGCTTCCCTAGAACACATAGGTATCACTCAATTTTCAATAGACATACTATAAAACTAACCTACTCATCCACCAAAAATTTAGCGTAAAATATTAATAGAATAAATAACAGGAACTTAAAACCTAGCGATAATAGCATAAATAATATCCAAGTTAACAAATGTAACTGTAGAGATAGATCTAAATGTCCGTTAAATAACAACTGCTTAGTTAAAAATATAATATACAACTGTAATGTTAAAACGGACGTTAATTCTTTTAACTACGTTGGTTCTACATCGACGGAATTTAAACTTCGCTATAACAACCACAAGAATTCTTTCACAGATCCATCCAAAAAATCTTCAACAGCACTATCAGGCGTACTCTGGCGACTTAGGCATGATAACGTTAGATATTCGACGACTTGGAATATAGTTTCAAGGGGGATTCCTTTTAATTCATCCTCTGAGACATGTGACCTCTGTGCGGAGGAGATATTCTTTATACTAAAATCTAAAAATTCCCTTAATCTACGGACAAATTTATTCAGTTGCTGCAGACATAGATTGAACTCAACGTTTAAATATAAATTTAAATTTACAATGTAATTATGTTTGTTTTGATTTGATTTGTAATTAGTTATGAAACTAGCCGATAAATCTTTCGATTTCTTCTTTTTATTAAAACATTCTTTTTATTAAAACATTCTTCATGAATAATTAAACAACCCTAAAAGCTGATGCCCCAAATATATCGAATTAAATTTTAAACTAGATAAACTTCTATATTATATTATATATAAGAACATATGTAGACCAAATGGGTATCCTAAACTTTTGGAATGATTTCTGCTAGACAGGATTTGGTAAACAATTTTTGTTTTATCTGTTTCGACTCTGATGCTTATGATGATCTTGGCAATATATTGTCAATTAACTTTGAAAGGCTGATCTCTGTGTTTTATTTGTATTAATTTTTTAATATTTTGTAATATTTTTTATTTTTAATATTAAATGTTTTAGTTTTCTGTTTATTTATTTATTTATTTATTTTCTTGTCTCTGATATTTTTATTTTTATTTTTATTAATATATTGAAATCTGTTTTCTATTTCTGCTTGATCGACAATCAGGTTGAATAAAGACAAGAATAGTATTGTTAAAATTAATATAGACTCTATATATATATGTGTATATATACACACATATATGTATACTTGAATTTTTATAGCACAATGAGAATGTTTTCGTGTGAATTGGGAGTTTGTTTATAATTATGATATAAACATATGAATTTTTAAAAACTAGACATAAGATCATTACTTTTCACACATTATAGATACATGTCTCATTCATGAATACTGGTACTTAAATTATAATGCCTGTTTTATAAGAACTAATATTTTCTACGGATAAAACATAGCGGTTTTAAATTCTGCATCGTTTATGTCTGGTTGTGTTTCATTTTCTCTTTTTCATTCTCTCTTTTTTCTCTCTATATAACGGCTATTTTCTCTCTTAACTACATACATCTCTCTTTACATTAATACTAGAGCTAAATAAATAAATAAATAAATAAATAAATGTATCAACCGATACTCAACTTCCTAATTTCTCTATCTCTTTCTTTTTTCCTCTCTCTATATATATTTCTCTCTGTTTCTTTACATGAAGTTCTTCTCTTTATCTATCTTTCTATATCCCTCTATTTAGTCACATGCATTTCTTCTTTTTCTTCGTTTCTCTTTCTTTCTCTCTTTATCTCTTTCTTTTTACAACTGTCCACATTTTTTACTACCAAATCAACCTCCCAAATGCAAGGTGATTGAAAGGTATGTCGTATCTATTTATTTATAAGACTGTTTATATTGTATTTTGTCTGAAGATGGCATAACATATTGTTAATATGATATCCCTGAAATATATATAACGAAATAAATATGGTTTTATAAATATAGTTTCCATTTATTTAATATCATAAATATACTCCAAATACTTGTTGAGTGCTTTTATATCAGTTATAAATATTTACTCGTTGTTAACCCAACAATTTAAATATAACTTTCCATGTATATATATATACATATATATTCATATATATATATATATATATATATATATTCATATATATATATATACATATATATATATATATATATACATATATATATATATATACATATATATTCATATATATATATATGTAAGGATTAAAATACTGGAGCGTGTTGGAGTTAAACACCCTCTTCGTATTATAGAAATGACAGTAAAAGGTATAGCTCAATGTAATTAAACAGAGCCGAAGAATTATGAAAATATTATGAAAATAAAACAAAGAAGCCTTCAATACATCAAAAGTCTTTATTAGCCAACAATGTTTCGTCCTATTAAGGACTCATCAGGGCAATCAAAACCACAAGAAGCACTATCGGCCAATACAAGCCTAAAGTATTGGAAGATAATCTTCCAATACTTTAGTGTATGTACACTCCATATTCTTCGGAGTTTTAGGCTTGTATTGGCCGATAGTGCTTCTTGTAGTTTTGATTGCCCTGATGAGTCCTTAATAGGACGAAACATTGTTGGCTAATAAAGACTTTTGATGTATTGAAGGGTTCTTTGTTTTATTTTCATAAATATATATATATATATATATATGTATATATATATAAACATATGTATATATATATAAACATATGTTTATATATATATATACATATGTATATATATATACATATATATATATATATATATATATATATATATATATATACATATGTATATATATACATATATATATATATATATATATATACATATATATATATATACATATATATACATATATATATATATATATACATATATATATATATATATACATATATATATATACATATATATATATATACATATATATATATACATCATCATCATCATCATCAACGTTTAACGTCCGTGTTCCACGCTTGCATGGGTTTGGACGGGGGTTTTCCTACTTGAGGCAAGAGTGATTGTCTTGCTCGCATAGGACTGTCTGGCTGGTTTTCTACAGCTGGATGCCCTTCCTAACACCAACCACATTTACAGTGTGGGGCTGGGAGGTTTTTACCGTGTTGCCTACTTGGCCACATTACAGCGTGGACTGTCTGGCGGGTTTTCTACAGCTGGATGCCCTTCCTAACACCAACCACATTTACAGTGTGGGACTGGGAGGTTTTAACCGTGTTGCCTACACGGCCACATTACAGCGTGGACTGTGTGTTTTTTGTCGTGACACCTACACGATCTCATTTGTTTCGGCCTGGATGTTGTGGCACCAACATAACTTTACATTGAAAGGGGCGGTGTGGATGGGGTGGGGGTGGTGGGACGTGGGTGTGTTTTGTTAGAGATGCCTAACCATCCACTCTCTATAATTAAATCCATCCCTAGAAACGTTTCTCTTAGAATCTCCCGCCTATCGTCCAACCAACAAACCTTCAAAGAACATGCCGAGTATTATGATGATGCACTTAGGAAAGCCGGTCACCTAGATAATATAGAGTATATAGTCAAAGATCACCAAAACACCCAAAATAAATCACATAGGAGTAGAAATAGCACAGAATCACCACCATACATACACTACCGCAATAGACACAATAATAGTCGCACACCACCAAACAGAAGGCGATGTAGGGAGTATATCTGGTACAACCCGGTCTATAACAAATCTATTAAAACCAATCTACCCTCAAAATTCTTTCGATTAGTTAGAAAACACTTTCCAACATCACATAAATATAATAAAATCTTAAACCCTAACACTATTCGACTTTCATATTCAACCGCCCCTAATATTGAACAACATATAAAAAAGCTTAACGCAAAACGGTTGTATAAACGCCTTCCAACACATAACAATACACGTAAAACATTAGCTATAACATCACAAAACAACAAACAACATCCTGTCCTACATAAGCAACCTCATCAACCCATCCATGGCAATACAACAACGCAAAATTATAATTGCAACTGTGTCCAACCAGGAATGTGTCCGTTGAACAATCAGTGTCTTGAACGTAACATCGTATACAAATGTACTATCGAATCGGATAGACAGAAGTGGTACTATGTGGGATCTACAGCCACCTCCTTCAAATCACGCCTTTATAGACATCGTTATTCGATAAAACATGAAAACCAGCGTTATGTAACAAGACTCGCAGACAAGGTTTGGCAGCTGCGTGAAAATAACCAACAATTTCACCTAAAATGGGATATAATAGCGGCTGCCCCCCCGTATACCAATGGACAGGAATTTTGTAAATTATGTAATGTAGAATTATTTTGTATTATGAAATCCAAAAACATTTTATTAAATAACAGAATAGAGCGATCGTTATACTGTAACCATCGCTTAAAATCTACATTTTCATATTATAAATACTACCAGGATTGAACGCCTGTCTCTATCCCCGTTTGATTGTCAAAATAGATATGAACATTCTTTATTAGTCTTAATTCTATCAACTCTTCTATTATTTACCTTTTAATACAAACTGCTATAGATAAAATGAGATTTCTGATTTCTTGATTCAATTCCCTAATGCATATACCAGCTGGCTACTAGCATTGATGTTATTTAGTAGCAATCGAAATCTCCCCCTTCCCCAATTGACACTTTATAATTAATACTACTGCACCAAATGACCAGCCCTGTCCACTGTCCAGTTGGTCAGGTAGAGATTAAAATTGGCACTCCCAAAATTCTTATTTAGATTTACTCATGGTATTCTCATTAAAAACCCATTATATACTTGTTTAGCAGTAAATTATTTTACCATCTGTCATATTCTATCCCCTCTGTTCCTTCCTCTTTTACTAATATAAATACTTCAATTTTTCTGATTTTATCCAGTTTATCCAAAATCTCTGAAGAAGTGACAACTGATTATACATTTGCTATCGAATACTTGCTAACATTATATGATTACGCAAGCAGCGATACATAGGTATTCGGTCTGTTACAGAAACATATGTCAATACCTAATAAATTCCTTTTTTAACAAAAGCACTTTCATTTTATATTCATCCTTTCTACATTTCTCCGGAATATAATTTATACTCGTTGAGCAAACCTGCACGTACGCTGTTCATCTCTAACGTAACGATATATTATCACTACATTATTGATAACCTAAAACTTTATATATATATATATATATATATATATATATACATACATATACATATACATATATACACACACATATACATATATATATATACATATATATATACATACATATATATACATACATATATATACATATATATATATATAAATACATATACATATATATATACATATATATACATATATATACCTATACATATATATACCTATACACATATATATATATATATATATATATATATATATATATATATATATATAACTTTGAGTATGTGTTGGTTGTTTACCGACACTTCAGTATGCAGGTTAGAACACTCAACGAAGTGCACAGGTGGGTCTGTTTACTCCGGAATAATGTAAAAATAAGAAGTGTAAGTCAACAGGTCAAAATTAGCCTTGTTTATTCACAGCCGCTGCCATATACATTTAAGTGATATGTCACTACTCAACTGCCATGGCCCCATCAGGCGGCAAGAACTTGAACAGAAAAAAACAGGAAAACAATGTTGTTATAGATTAACAAGGTAAAATCTTACAACATTATGTTTTCCTGTTTCTTCTCTTAAAGTTCCCACCGCCTGATGAGGCCATAGCAGTTGAACAATGGCTTATCACTGAAATACACATAGCAGCGGCCACGAATAAACAAAGGTAACTTCAACCTGTTGACTTACACTTCTTGTTTATATATATATATATGAAAATTGAATTAGGTCTCAATGTAACTTTGACTAAATTCAACAGTCTAATAATAATGGGACATATAAACCCACAGAACAAAAAAAGATGGGCAAGTATATATATATATATATATATATATATCCAACTTACAGTGGATACCTCTGTGTAAATATATATATATATCACGATAAATTGACGGAGCCATAAGCCCTCGCTATTCCCTGTAAATAATGTGCTCAAAGGAGAAGAAATCCTGAGCTCTTTAAAATACAATATGTTGAAAAGGCAACACACCAGAGAGAGACACACAGTGAAAAAAACACCAGTGCATGGAATCTACAACCTATGAAAGGCAGACCACAGACACGACAATTAAAAATACAAATTAAAGCTTAAATAAATACCTTTATAACTATATAGTTACAAAGGTATTCATTTATGCTCCAATCCACATTCCCAATTATCGCGTCCATAGTCCGCCTTTCACAGGTTACAGATTCCACACACTGGTGGTCCCGTCCCTGTTTTCCTGATAGCGCACTGTACATCTCTCTCCGGCGTGTCACCTTTTCAACATATTGTATATATATATATATATATATATATATATATATATATATATATATATGTGTGACTATTAAATTTAGTCAAAGTTACGGTGAGACCTAATTCAATTTTCAAATTCCACTCACTGTTTTCTAAATATACATGCTTTCTATATATAGATATACAAATATAGGAAAAGAGTTGGGACGCCGACGGCTGAGTTCCAGCTGTTTCGACAGCTAGATTCGAACTAAGCCATGTATATATATATATATTCAAATATATATATATATATATATATATATATTCATATATATATATATATATATATATATTCATATATATATATATATATTCATATATATATATCATCATCATCATCATCATCACCGTTTTACGTCCGTTCTTCCACGCTAGCATGGGTTAGACGGGTTGTCCTGTTGTGGGCAGTGTCTGGTCGGCTGACCATGCCTTGCTCATACAGGAACTGATCTGGCTTGATTTCTACAGCTGGATGCCCTTCCTAACACCAACCTCATTTACAGTGAGTGCTGGGTGCTTTTTCGTGGCGCCTACACGTCCACTTTACAGTGTGGGCTGGGTGCTTTTTTGCCGTGGCACCTCCACGACCACCTTGCGGTGGGGGGGGGGGGCATATTGTTTATATGCTTCAGCATGTACCCATGGGAGGTCGGGTACCCTGTATTACTGCGTGACGCCAGAAGTCACGGTCGTGTGTCATTGACTTTGAGAGGTGTAGTTGGGTAAGGTCGGCTTTTATCACCTCATCCCAAGTCATCTTGGGTCTCCCCACTCCGCGGTTTCCATCAACTTCTAGTGCTCTGCACCTTTTTATGCAGCTGTCATCCTTCATACGCATCACATGTCCATACCAGCGTAACCGCCTCTCCTGCACGCAGCATTTGATTCCTCTTATGCTCAGTCTCTCTCTCAATTCATTTATGCTTTGTCGTTCACGTATATTACTGTTACACATCCATCGGAGCATGCAGGCTTCGTTTCTCTCTAATCTACGTAAGTCTTCCACCTTCAGCGCCCAGGTCTCACTACCATGCAACATCGCTGTTCGGATACACGCATCATACAGTCTGCCTTTCATTCTGAGGGAGAAGCCTTTTGCAGCTAGCAGTGGTAGTAGTTCCCTAAACTTCTTCCATCCCGTTCTTACCCTAGTTATTGTACTTTCTGAGCACCCACCTCCGTTGCTAATTCGGTCACCTAGGTAGCAGAAGCTGTCTACTGTTTCTACAGGGCCCTCCCAGAGATTGGTGGTACTTGTTTCCTGTGGCTGTTTGCTTGCTGTTTCAGCACAGCTGCTGCATGTGAATCCTACATTCTTAATTAAGCTTCCTGAGATCCCGCTACATCTCTTGTGTACCCATTGTTTGCATTTGGGGCAAAGAATGGAGTTCCTACCTACACCTTTCCTACATACTGAGCAAGGCCATTTCCCTGAGGGGATCTGGGTTCTGTTTTCTTTACATATATATACATATATATATATATATATATATTCATATATATAGATAGATATATAAATGTAAGTATGTATGTATACGTACATACATATATGTATACAGATGTACAGTAGCATCATCATCATCATCATCATCATCAGGTTTAGCGTCCGTGTTCCACGCTTGCATGGGTTTGGACGGGGGTTTTCCCACTTGAGGCAAGAGTGGTTGTCTTGCTCGCATAGGACTCTCTGGCGGGTTTTCTACAGTTGGATGCCCTTCCTAACACCAACCACATTTACAGTGTGGGGCTGGGAGGTTTTTACCGTGTTGCCTACACGGCCACATTACAGCGTGGACTGTCTAGCGGGTTTTCTACAGCTGGATGCCCTTCCTAACACCAACCACATTTACAGTGTGGGGCTGGGAGGTTTTTACCGTGTTGCCTACACGGCCACATTTACAGCGTGGACTGTGTGTTTTTTTGTCGTGACACCTACACGATCTCATTTGTTTCGGCCTGGATGTTGTGGGACCAACATAACTTTACATTGAAAGGGGCGGTGTGGATGGGGTGGAGGTGGTGGGACGGGGGGGTGTTTTGATAGAGATGCCTACTGACTGTAGTAGGTTTTTACTTTGTATTTAGGTAAGGCGGGTATATATATATATATACATATATATATATGCATATATATATATACATATATATACATACAGGCACACATATATATATGTATGTATACGTACATACACATATGTATACAGACGTACAGTAGCATGTATATATATATATATATATATATATATATATATACATACAGGCACACATATATATATGTATGTATCAGTTTAGCGAACATTTATTATAACGTTCGCTGTGTTCGTTTGTAAACAAATGGACAGCCTGATTTATGCCGTACGGTGTTAAGGCAACCACGTCACCTTTTTTGTTCAACACTGACACAGGAACGATGTACGAGTTTCAAGCTTGTTAGCTATCGTCAGCACCGTATACCCTTCTGCCAGATGGTTGAACGTTCGAAAGTATATACTTTCCTTATGAAAATTAACGGCTGAGCAGCCTAATATGCATATCGAGTGAGTTGAGTCGGCCAGGCACACCGAAAACGATAAATGGAATAGAATGAAATGAAATTTCATTTCTCACTCTTAGTACGGCACTTACTTAAATGTAAGTATGTATGTATACGTACATACACATATGTATACAGACGTACAGTAGCATGTATATATATATATATATATATATACATACAGGCACACATATATATATATATATGTACGTATTAGTTTAGCGAACATTTATTATAACGTTCGCTTTGTTCGTTTGTAAACAAACGGACAGCCTGATTTATGCATAAATCAGGCTGTTCTGAAGGGAAGAGTATAAAGGATAAAATAAAAATTTACACATCTTTACACACCACGCATCTCAACGTACACCCACTTACATCTATCTCTCTCCACCACCGGATCTTGTTACCCGGAGATTTACCCATTTGCATTGTCGAGGCTTCCAAACGACTTAAAGATATTTATTTATTATTCCACAATGCTTCAAGCAAACTTCAATACTCTCTTATCCTTACACCTGAGCCAGGAATTGTTTTTGCATCCGTAAGGGAACTGTTTAGACTGTCGGATAAATGGGCCAATGATGGCTGTCAGATTATTTTCCTGAACCGCTGCCTAAAAAACGATGTCATCCCAACACCATCAGGAACATCCATTTACCAGTAAGCCTACGTACACCAGCTTTCCAAAACACCACTAACCGCATACATCGCATGTGTATTAAACAGATCCTGAGACATCTCAACCACCAATTACACGTCCATAAGCGGACACTCTCAGAGCGGACACATCGACTGCCAATAGCACCTGGGGACTTGCTCCTGAAAATCACTAAAGCAATCGACCAGTGCTACCACTCCAGAGTCCAATACGAGAAAAAACAGCTCAAGCGAAAATATGAGTGGATCTTGTCTAAACTCCACGACGAGAACATCGACACTAACGAACAGACGGACCAGAACCACGTCGGAAACAACAACTTAACAACCGCCACCGCCGCATCCACCAACACCGAGCCATACCTCAACGATGCGACGCACCTGGTCATCGACCTAACCTGCACTCTCACGAGCGACGAGCTGAAACTCCTACGCCTCGGACCCAAGTTCATCGTCTCACAACGTCTCGACGACAGACTCAAACTCAACATCGAGGCCAACTTTTGTTGAGCCGCTTACCAACTTAAATGGGTGACCGCCATCAACAGCGCCACAGAAAATAACAGCCCCCACGCAACCCACCCCAAGTTCCCCACTTACCACCCCGACAACCCACTCCACCCCCCACCCACCAACCACGAACTCGACACTAAACTCATCAGGCTAAAACACTCCATCTCGGATATACTTCACAAACACACACGCACAACACATAACCTCACCAAATCTCAACTCACCACACTCTCCAACCTAAAATCGAAGAACCACATCTATCTCCCCTCCGATAAGGGAAAAGAATTCTGCGTCATCAACAGAGAGCACATCAACGCCGCCTGGACCAACATCTGCGACCGGCGGAAGCTCCCGAAGAACCTGAGATACAACCTCCTCACGAGCAACAGCAGACTACCCGCAATCTACCACCTCGTGAAAACGCACAAACAGGGACCCGACCTGAAGATCAGGCCCATCGTATCGAGCGTGGAGGGACCACTCTACAAAATTTTATGGCTCCTAGCCAGAATACTCAAACCCTTCTTAGACACCTTGCCGGGACACGTTAACAGCTCCGAAGAGGTGTTGAAGCGCCTGCATCAAATGGATCCCGACACCAGAAGGAATAACAGATATGCCTTCAGCCTTGATGTAGTCGTTCTCTACACCTCGGTCCCGGCACTCCCGGCCGTCAATATACTGATGGAACGCGTCCAATCCACCGACTTACACTGCTTCGGGCTCACCACCACTGATATCCACCAACTCCTATCCATCGTCGTCGACAACACCTACTTCGGATTCCTTGACCAAACATGCCAACAAACCTCGGGATTGCCCATGGGATCAAGCCTATCAGGTGTGCTAGCGATCTCTTACATGGACAACCTCGAACGCAAGGCACTCAACGACTGCCACCCCAACGCTGTAGCCTTTTTCTCAAGGTACGTGGACGATATCCTCATCCTCACATCTTCCCAAGACACGGCGAACAGAATCTATGAGACGTTCAACAACACGGACGAGAACATTAACTTCAGTGTTGAACACCCCAACGAAGACGGGTCACTTGCCCTCCTCGACTTCCGAATCAACATCACGGAACAGGGAAGGATCCACTGCAACTTCTACCGAAAGGCAGCCTGCAGGGACCTGTTCGTTCACTACAAGTCCACCCTCCCTAACAGTGCCAAAAGAGGATACATCACGAACGAGATCGCGCGAATCAAAAACAGATGCAGCGAACCCGCGAGTGGTGTCACTCATACCAAGCGATTCCTCGAGGTGCTGGAGACGAACGGGTACCCTACCTCGATCACAGACAGAATAGGAGACACCAGACACAAGAGACAGAGAGGCGCCCAAGGCAAGTGCTTCCTTAAAATGCCACACCTGGGCGAGAATACCACCAACGCTATCCGCAAGGCTATACGGAGGGAGGGCCTCGACATCCACCTGGCCCACTCAGGCCCCTCCCTGCGAAGATGCCTCTCCAAGAAACCCGGGAAATCTACTGACGCATGCTCCCTCAGAGACTGACCGATACGCCATGCGAACTGTTGCCTACACACATACGTCGTGTATAAGATAGAATGTGACAGGTGCAACCAATACTACATAGGTAGCACAATCCGACCTTTGCACATCCGGATCAAGGAACACACTAAAACCAGGGCCTCGTCTTTCCGGAAACACATAGACAAATGCGGAAACAAAGACGGAAGGCCCATTGTCACAATTCTAGCGACTGAAAGAAACGTCGGCACGTTACGTATCAAGGAAGCACTTTTTATCAAACGCCTGCAACCGCAAATAAACAACCGATGAGAGAGAAGCGAAATGAGATGGCTGGTTTAAGTTAACAAACGATGTAGCAACACACAACACACGCACACACAAACGAGACAACTACACACACACACACACAGTAGCATTCCACCATACGAACATACTACACTGCCAATACAGAGGAACAAGGCAACTACACACGCACACACACACACACACTCAAGCGAGACAACAACACACACACACAGTAACATTTAACAAACAGGCAGAGAATGGACTGACAACTAGCGCCACCCCACTCCCTCATTCGGCCGCTGACCTCTGCCCGACCGACCCCATTTCACGCGCACGCGCGCTCTGCCGAATACCTCAGATATTCAAAACAACAAACAGCGGAGGACGCATTTCGCACCTGTCCGACAGACAACCTTTACCCCGGAAAAAAAACCCCAGTTGATGGATGTGAATCCGAAATATATAGGGACTATTAAATCTCTCCCAAGGTAACTCTCTCTTGTGTTGTTATTTTTATTTTATCCTTTATACTCTTCCCTTCTTTCTTCTACACATTTACACATTTTTACACACCACGCATCTCAACGTACACCCACTTACATCTATCTCTCTCTCCACCACCGGATCTTGTTACCCGGAGATTTACCCATTTGCATTGTCGAGGCTTCCAAACGACTTAAAGATATTTATTTAAAATAAATATAGTTTGTCTGTCTCAATATAAATCAATAAAAACAAACCTATATTGGCAAAAGCCGTGATTCCTGGACAAATTTAAATTTCAAAATCCAAACCTGCTCCGTAGATGAATTTGAACTTCAAAACCTAAATATGTTTCGCAACGATGGTATAAAATTTTTAATTTTTAATCCCATATAAAGGGCTGTTATTTCTAGCACTGTGAGTATGAGATAGCTAGTGAGCTGTGTACCTCGTGCGTTTGTACTTGTGAACCAGTCCTACAAAATTTATTGGAGGTGAAATGTCCTAATTTTTCTGGATTCCTGTTGATAAGCACAGAAGATTTGAATATTTCACTTTTTATACCATCGTTGCGAAACATATTTAGGTTTTGAAGTTCAAATTCATCTACGGAGCAGGTTTGGATTTTGAAATTTAAATTTGTCCAGGAATCACGGCTTTTGCCAATATAGGTTTGTTTTTATTGAATTATATCGAGACAGACAAACTATATTTATTTTAATTAGTTTATTTCATTGTAGCTAACTTCGTCTTTTGCAATAAAAACACTTATGTGTTTTTCATATATTAACTTGTATTTCACGGCTCAGAAATGCTTCTTTCTTTGAGCTAATTAATTGTAAATGACTTTTTGAGTTTAAAACACTAAATATTATATAATATATAGGAACGATCGACTTTCGTCAAATCGGACCGAGGGAACAATGTTTCCGTTGGTCTTTCCAATTGCTAATACTATCTATCGGTCGCAACTCCAGGTAGAAGGAGCAACGTGAAATAAAGTGTCTTGCTCAAGGACATAACGCATCGCCTGGTCCAGGAATCGAACTCACAACCTTACGATTGCCAATTCTCTAACCACTCAGCCACACGCCTTCACTATATGTATATAGATATGAATATGAATATATATATATATATATATATATATATATATATATATGTATATATTTATGAATATGTATATATATATGAATATATATATATATATGAATATATATATATATATGAATATATATATATATATATGAATATATATATATATATATGAATATATATATATATATATATGTATATATATATATATATGTATATATATATATATATATGTATATATATATAT
>OZ024740.1:252557913-252560413 GCA_964016885.1 Eledone cirrhosa | reverse complement strand
GAAGTTAAAGCATTATATATGTTTACTTAATGGTATCAGTTTTAGGAAGTGATAGTTGTAAGAAGGAAAGTAAAATTATGTAGTTCATCAGTAGTAGAATATTAATTATAGGTTAACTAAATTAAAAACAGTTTATATATTAATTTCTAAAGTGTATATTAAATTAGGTTTATAATATTTAAAGGTTTTTCTCAGTTTATGATTACACGATATTATTAATTCCTGTCGCTTATTTCAAAAAGTTCTTGGGAACATAATCTACATTCATATCTACTATTTTGATAAGGGATGGCCCTTTTGAGCACACTCCAGGTCAGGTCATAATCTATATTCCTCTTTCTATAACTATTAATTATTTCAGCTAGAGATGTTGTATTAGCTAGTGCGGCATTTTTAAAACTATGTTTGTGGGTATTAAATCTTACTTTAAATTTGTTAGAGGTAGCCCCTATATATGAATAAATTGAGTCCTTAGTGTTAACTTTACATTTATATACTATGTTATTAACAAGGCAATTTCCTTTTAATGGACTGTTTGCCTTGTTTCTACAGTTACAACTTTTAGTGAATCCTGTATCTGAGGAGATATTATGGTTAGTTTGATGTACTGGTGGTATACTCATGGTTTTTTTTACATTTATATGCATTATAGGCACTTATATTTTGTTTTATGTTTTTGGTTGTTGAGTAGGAGAATTTAACCGTTGATCTATTTAAAATTTGATGGTATTTGTGGTTTGGCGGTAAGTTTTTCTCTAGGATATTAAAGAATTTTTTAGGTATATTATCCTTAATTTGTAAATTAAATGGAGCATTATACCAAGTAACCCGTCTATTACGGTTTCGATGTTGTTTATTGTTTTTATAGGATGCATCCTGATGTTTATTAAGAGAATTATTGTTAATGACCTCACCACACACATTTTTAGTTAGATTTATTGATTTAGGTGTTTTAGCTTGTTTATTAGGTGTTTTATTATTAACATTTATTAGAGTTGTAGGATGAGTAGTTTTTTGAGAGTTACTATACTTTATATTAGAAGAGTTAGAGAAATTTGGTTTTATGTTGGTGTTTTGGGGTATAGTGTGAGTGGCATTTATGTGTGTATGTTTCATTTGGTGTTTGTTGGTAATATTAGGTTGTATGTTTGTAGTGTTGTTGCTAGAAGGTATATACACTAATTTATTTTTGTGGCCACTTCTAACTAGAGCTTCGTTATAAAAGGTCGCATTTTTATCAAATACATCTTGGTTAGATGAAAGGTTAGAAATTCTAAGTGATATATTATATGCAAGGTTTTTAAGGATAGATTTAGGGTGATTAGATTGTGAGTGTATGTAGTGTAAATTTTGGTTGGGTTTATGGTAAGGTTGGTAGATGCCCGTAGATAAGTCTAATGTTATATCTAGGAAATTAACTACTTTACTTGTGTTTTCAAATGTAATATCTAGACTATAATAGTCTTTAAGGAAAGTTCTAATAAGCTTTTTATTTTTTTCTATCTCTGAGAGGCTAAGGTTATTGGAAAGAAGAAGACAGTCGTCACGATATAAGCCACCTTTAAGGTGGGGAAAGGAAGCATTTATGTTAAAAAGAAGAAGAGGCCCACAAGATCAGTAATTTGGGCAGAATCGCTTGAACCCATAGTAATATCGAATAGATTACTATATGTGTTTCTGGTCCAGTATTCATTCTGAAATTCCAATAGTGTTAGTCTAGCATGTGTAATAATATTAATGTCATCCAAAGTTAAGTTAGACCTATTTTTAGCAAATATCAAGGCTTTGTTCAGGAGTATAGGTGATATAGAAGAATAATAATTATCTATATCAAATTGTAGAAATGAAGCAGAGGATTTATTTCTAATATTATTAAACCAGTTAATTACCTGGGATGTGTTTTCCCAGAGTGGTAAATTAACATGTTTTCTTAGTTGTGGGATGACTCTATCTAAAATTTTTTTACTAATTATTCCAATATCAGATTTGGAAGGGCATATAAGTCTTATAGAAGGATTAGAGTTAAAATTATATTTATGATCTTTCAGGTTGAAGTGTGGTCTTTTCAATGCCAAAGGTTCAGTTCTATCTTCAATATTAAGTCTATTCACTATGCTGTGTGTTTTGTTGTTGATGTTGGTAAGTGACGCATTGTTTGTTTTTCTATAATTTTTCTTGAGTTCTTTGAACTCATTGTAATTTTCAATATCCATGTGATATAGATTTTAGATGTTATATCTAAATTAGATTTTAGATGTTATATCTAAAAAAAGGAGAAATTTTTTTAATATAAGGAACTGTTTCTTTGTTTATTCATTATTTTATTAATTTATCTTGACTCTGTTTTCTGTTTATTTTTCACCGAAAGTAGTTTTTGAATGCATCTTCTCTTTTCATGATATCCGGATTACATTGAGTTCTTCATACGGATTGGACACTACCGTAAACTTTTGGTAGATTTATCTACATATATTCATATATATATATATTCATAAATATA
>OZ024740.1:252542913-252555413 GCA_964016885.1 Eledone cirrhosa | reverse complement strand
GAATGCTACTGTGTGTGTGCGTGTAGTTGTCACGTTTGCGTGTGTGTTGTGTGTTGTTGCATCGCTTGTTAACTTAAACCAGCCATTTCATTTCGCTTCTCTCTCATCGGTTGTTTATTTGCGGTTGCAGTCGTTTGATAAAAAGCGCTTCCTTGATACGTAACGTGCCGACGTTTCTTTCAGTCGCTAGAATTGTGACAATGGGCCTTCCGTCTTTGTTTCCGCATTTGTCTATGTGTTTCCGGAAAGACGAGGCCCTGGTTTTAGTGTGTTCCTTGATCCGGATGTGCAAAGGTCGGATTGTGCTACCTATGTAGTATTGGTTGCACCTGTCACATTCTATCTTATACATGACGTATGTGCGTAGGCAACAGTTCGCATGGCGTATCGGGCAGTCTCTGAGGGAGCATGCGTCAGTAGATTTTTCGGGTTTCCTGGAGAGGCATCTTCGCAGGGAGGGGCCCGAGTGGGCCAGGTGGATGTCGAGGCCCTCCCTCCGTATAGCCTTGTGGATAGCGTTGGTGGTTTTCTCGCCCAGGTGTGGCATTTGAAGGAAGCACTTGCCTTGGGTGCTTCTCTGTCTCTTGCGTCTGATGTCTCCTATTCTGTCTGTGATCGAGGTAGGGTACCCGTTCGTCTCCAGCACCTCGAGGAATCGCTTGGTATGAGTGACACCACTCGTGGGATCGCTGCATCTGTTTTTGATTCGCGCGATCTCGTTCATGATGTATCCTCTTTTGTCACCGTTAGGGAGGGCGGACTTGTAGTGAACGAATAGGACCCTGCAGGCTGCCTTTTGGTAGAAGTTGCAGTGGATCCTTCCCTGTTCCGTGATGTTGATTCGGAAGTCGAGGAGGGCAAGTGACCCGTCTTCGTTGGGGTGTTCAACACTGAAGTCAATGTTCTCGTCCGTGTTGTTGAACGTCTCATAGATTCTGTTCGCCGTGTCTTGGGAAGATGTGAGGATGAGGATATCGTCCACGTACCTTGAGAAAAAGGCTACAGCGTTGGGGTGGCAGGCGTTGAGTGCCTTGCGTTCGAGGTTGTCCATGTAAGAGATCGCTAGCACACCCGACAGGCTTGATCCCATGGGCAATCCCGAGGTTTGTTGGTATATTTGGTCAAGGAATCCGAAGTAGGTGTTGTCGACGACAATGGATAGGAGTTGGTGGATGTCAGTGGTGGTGAGCCCTCTCAAAGACAATGACACACGACCGTGACTTCTGGCGTCACGCAGTAATACAGAGTACCCGACCTCCCACGGATACAAGCTGAAGCATATAAACAATATGCCCCCACTCCCCCACCGCAAGGTGGTCGTGGAGGTGCCACGGCAAAAAAGCACCCAGCCCACACTGAAAAGTGGATGTGTAGGCGCCACGAAAAAGCACCCAGCACTCACTGTAAATGAGGTTGGTGTTAGGAAGGGCATCCAGCTGTACAAATCAAGCCAGATCAGTTCCTGTATGAGCAAGTCATGGTCAGCCGACCAGACACTGCCCACAACAGGACAACCCGTCTAACCCATGCTAGCGTGGAAGAACGGACGTAAAACGGTGATGATGATGATGATGATATATATATATATGTATATATATATATATAAGTATATATATATATTTGTATATATATATATATGTATATATATATATATTTGTATATATATATATTTGTATATATATATATTTGTATATATATATATTTGTATATATATATATATTTGTATATATATTTGTATATATATATATTGCACTCAGTGCTCCTTTGGGAGCCCCTACATGGACACACTAGAAGAGGAAGACCAAGGTTAACGTATGTTGATGCCCTAAGGACAGACACTGGTCTGTTGGAGATGCAGGACATGGCAGCGATAATGAGGGACAGAGAGCGCTGGAGAGAACTCGTCCATGGATCTCGGGAATTTTACCCGCCTTAGATAGAGATATATATATATATTTGTATAGATATATATATATATGTATATAGTATTTACGTATCGAGAAAGAGAGAAAAAAAGGAGGGATAGGTGATACATATAGTTATTTGCCAAGTAGCGTATGCCAAAGGTGCTCGATACTAGTGCCGGCAGTATTAAATATTCGAAGTGTTAATATTTAGTGGGCTAGAGAGTTAGCAGAGCGTAAGCACGTGGGAAAGTGAAAAATCGGAGAATAGACCGTTAAAACATGTTTATTTAAAATATCACCTACGTACGTTTCGCCCAGTTGGGCTTCTCAAGGGCATAAACAATCACAAGTGTTCCTTATATAGTTCGGAAATAGTTTTGGGGGTTAAATCCACATCAAGATTCATTGCTCGCAAAAATATCTTGTTTTGATTTTGCAGCAGGTCAAGGGAGGTAACTTTGGCCGGTGTTAGGGCAGTCCTTCCCGGATAATTTTTGGTATGCAAGGATTGTTTTCTGGGTGTTATTTTGCTGCGCCTACCCGCCGGGGTGTTAAGACTTGTTGCAGGGAGATCCAGTGTGCTATTTCACTCTTCATTCTTAACCCATCTAAAGAAGGATATTTTTAAGCGATGTGTACAACTTATCGCTGTTTCAGCTCTGCTGTTGATGAGCTCGTGGGGTGCAGTTATGATGTGGTAGAGCTCCATGAGGCAAAGATCGCATTTCCTCTTGAAGTTGTACGGTGCAGCCCTGTCGACAATCTCCCAGTGCATGGAGAAGCTAATGTTTAAGTCCTTTAGTGATGTGATGTAGTCCGCGAGCGAGGTGGAGTGCCTTAGTTTTCTATTTGTGAAAGAGTGGAGATGTGTTCAAAACCTAATTTTGAACGGGCCGGAGGTGGCCCCTATATAATGTTTAACGCTATTGTGGCTAGTAATAGTGCATCTATATATAACCCTATCGGTCAAGCAGTATCCTCTAAGGGGCACCGTCTTCTGTCGCGGCAGTTGCAATTTCTGTCGCTGTTCCGTCTATTTCCCACGATAAGGCTATCATTGTTGCTGCCTACGTTGCTAGCTGTGCTACCGCAGCTGTCGTTAGCACAATTACAGCCCACAGCACGCGGGATGGTGCGATTGTTATTCCGCACGCCATGTTTTGCATGCTCCCCAGTCACTTCGCGGTCATTCTGGTTGCGTCTGCGGATGCCGTTGCCAACACTATTGGATGCTGTCAGGGAGTTGTTAAGGCCGATACAGTTATTGTCAGGTGTAGGTGCGTCTGCGTCGAGGTGCTGTGTCTTGGTGATCTTACTGTGGTTCGTTGTTCCTATGATGTCTGCTAGGCTAGGAGTGTGCATATGTGTGTTAATGCGCTGTCGCCTTCCAACCAACATCTTCGTGTACATAAACACGGAAGTGGTAGAAAGAGTGCACCCGAGCATAAAGTGAAAGGGGCACCGAACGGGCGACAGCGCATTAACACACATATGAGCAATCACTTAGATGGAACCACCCGTAGCAAAAGTACAAGGACACGTAATCGCCACCGTAACGTCCTATGGTTCCACCCCCCCCTACTCTCGAAGTGTGGCCTCCAACATACCCCGGATATTCTTCGAAGCCTTAGAGAAGAACTTCCCACCCAACCATAGGTATAGAAAAATTCTTAATAGGAACAATATAAAAATATCCTTCTCTACTACTCCTAACCTAGCAGACATCATAGGAACAACGAACCACAGTAAGATCACCAAGACACAGCACCTCGACGCAGATGCACCTACACCTGACAATAACTGTATCGGCCTTAACAACTCCCTGACAGCATCCAATAGTGTTGGCAACGGCATCCGCAGACGCAACCAGAATGACCGCGAAGTGACTGGGGAGCATGCAAAACATGGCGTGCAGAATAACAATCGCACCATCCCGCGTGCTGTGGGCTGTAATTGTGCTAACGACAGCTGCGGTAGCACAGCTAGCAACGTAGGCAGCAACAATGATAGCCTTATCGTGGGAAATAGACGGAACAGCGACAGAAATTGCAACTGCCGCGACAGAAGACGGTGCCCCTTAGAGGATACTGCTTGACCGATAGGGTTATATATAGATGCACTATTACTAGCCACAATAGCGTTAAACATTATATAGGGGCCACCTCCGGCCCGTTCAAAATTAGGTTTCGAACACATCTCCACTCTTTCACAAATAGAAAACTAAGGCACTCCACCTCGCTCGCGGACTACATCACATCACTAAAGGACTTAAACATTAGCTTCTCCACGCACTGGGAGATTGTCGACAGGGCTGCACCGTACAACTTCAAGAGGAAATGCGTTCTTTGCCTCGTGGAGCTCTACCACATCATAACTGCACCCCACGAGCTCATCAACAGCAGAGCTGAAACAGCGATAAGTTGTACACATCGCTTAAAAATATCCTTCTTTAGATGGGTTAAGAATGAAGAGTGAAATAGCACACTGGATCTCCCTGCAACAAGTCTTAACACCCCGGCGGGCAGGCGCAGCAAAATAACACCCAGAAAACAATCCTTGCATACCAAAAATTATCCGGGAAGGACTGCCCTAACACCGGCCAAAGTTACCTCCCTTGACCTGCTGCAAAATCAAAACAAGATATTTTTGCGAGCAATGAATCTTGATGTGGATTTAACCCCCAAAACTCTTTCCGAACTATATAAGGAACACTTGTGATTGTTTATGCCCTTGAGAAGCCCAACTGGGCGAAACGTACATAGGTGATATTTTAAATAAACATGTTTTAACGGTCTATTCTCCGATTTTTCACTTTCCCACGTATATATGTATATATATATGTATGTACGTATATATATATATATGTATGTATATATATATATATGTATATATATATATATATATATATATGTATGTATATATATATATATATATGTATGTATATATATATATATATATATATGTATGTATATATATATATATATATGTATGTATATATATATATATATATATGTATGTATATATATATATATATATATGTATGTATATATATATATATATATGTATGTATATATATATATATATATGTATGTATATATATATGAATATATATATATATATATATATATATATATATATATATATATATATTACAGCGTGGACTGTGTGTTTTTTTTGTCGTGCCACCTACACGACCTCATTTGTTTCGGACTGGATGTTGTGGTACCAACATAACTCCACATTTAAGGGGGTGGTGTGGATGGGGCAGGGGTAGTGGGCCGGGGGTGTATTTTGTTAGAGGTGCCTACTGACTGTAGGTTTCGCTTTGTACTTAGGCAAGGCGGGTCTTCTGTATGACTGTGTAGCACCAAAGATCTCGGTCCAGTGACATCGTCATGGAGAGGTGTAAGTGTGTGAGGTCGGAATTTATCAAGTCGTCCAAGGTTTTTCTGTGTCTGCCTACTCCATGGCTACCGTCCATTTTTATCGCCCTGCACTTTTTTATACAGCTGTCGTCTTTCATGCACATCATGTGACCATACCAACGTAGTCTTCTCTCGAGTAAACAACATCTGATCCCTCTTATTCCTAATTTCTCCCTTAGTTCGTTTATGCTTTACCGTTCACGTATATTACTATTACACATCCAGCGGAGCATGCAAGCTTCGTTTCTCTCCAGTCTGCGTATATCCTGTTCGGGCATCATACAGCCTGCCTTTCATTTTTAGAGAGAACCCTTTAGCGGACAATAGTGGTATAAGCTCTCTGAACTTTTTCCATCCAGTTCTGACTCTAGCTACTGTACTTTCAGAGCACCCTCCATCACTGCTGATTTTGTCACCCAGGTAACGGAAGCTGTCCACTATTTCTATAGAACCCTCTGCGCAATTGAAAGAGCTAGTATTTTGTGGGCACTTGCTGCTACTTATTGCACCAGAACACCGGCCACATGTAAAATCTATGTTCTTGGTTAGCTTACCTGTGATCCCACTACATCTTTTATGCACCCATACATTGCATTTGGGACATAAAATGAAGTTTCTACCTACGCCTTTCCTACACACTGAGCATGGCCATTTCTCGGAAGGGACCGGCGCCCTATTTTCTTTCCTACAAACTAGAACTTTAGTCTTAGCCAGGTTAATTTTAAGGCCTTTTGATTCTAGGCCGTGCTTCCATGTTTGGAATTTATTCTCTAGCTCGGCCATTGATTCAGCTATGAGCGTTAGATCATTTGCGTATAGGAGTTCCCATGGGCAGCCGGTCTTGAACTCCACTGTTATAGCCTGAAGGGCAATAAATAGTAGGGGTCTAAAAACCTAGCCCTGATGAACACCAACTTTTACGCTAAACTCTTCACTATATTCGTTGTTAATTCTAACCTTGCTGACTGTTTCTTTATACATGGCTTGTATAGCTCTCACAAGCCATTCATCAACACCTAGATAATGGAGCAGGGGACTTCATGACCTGGTCGATTAATTTAATGCCTCTATAGTTACCCCTATCTAGGGCATCTACTTTACCCTTGTAGCAGTTAATGATGCTGCTGCTACTCTAGTCCTTCGTAACAACCCCATTCTGTATGACTTGGTTTACTATCCAGGTAACCATAGTGTGTCCCACCATTCCAGATACTTTCAGCATTTCAGCAACTATTTCCGAAGCGCCTTACCCATCTTCATATCTTTGATTGCCTTACTTATTATACTACCTTCAACTCGCACTGCTGGTCCCTCTATTGTATCAATGTGGGGGAGACTGTCTTTCTCCCATTTATTCTCCTCATTTAGTAGCCTTTCGTAGTGACACTTCCAAGCTACCTTCTTATCAGCGTCAGTGATGGCAAGTACACCATCATCATTAAGGACACACTTCTCCCCGACAATATCACGGTTTTCCTTGACACATTGTCTAGCAATCCTGAACATCCAGCCGTAGAAAACCTGCCAGACAGTCCTATGCGAGCAAGACAACCACTCTTGCCTCAAGTGGGAAAACTCCCGTCCAAACCCATGCAAGCGTGGAATATGGACGTTAAACGATGATGATGATGATTATTTAGAAACAACCAGACAGAATTATAGAATAGCATTAAGAGAGAGCAAAAGATTGGATTCTGGGCGATGATACGGATATATGAATGAATGGACTGATAGGCTGGAGAGAGATAAGAAAAATGGCATTTACATTACATTTCGCAGGGGACGACGAGGTCTGACTATTAACAAACGTTGACAAATTCTGAGATTCGTACCTCGTAACAGGTTTATTTATATTTGGTGAGAGAAGGGAATGATTGAAAGGGCAAACTAGCTGGCGCGTAATACGATATAGTGGGGGGGGGGGGTAAAGATTAAGAGGGACAAGGAGGCCATTTTATAAATCCTAGAATATTTCGGCCAAAATTAAACAAACAAGATTGTTATTTTATATATATGTATATATATACATATATATATATGTATATATATATATATATATATATACATATATCTATATATATATATATATATATCCCTTATATATACATATATATATATATCCCTTATATATACATATATATATATATATATATATATCCCTTACCTCAACGGTGGTTTGTACCGCGATGATGCACTTCTACTTATAGAATATAAAAAATTTAATATAGAAAGAACTAGAAAACAATTGCACAAGACATTCAAAAACTTTAACCTTAGTATCACCATGGACAAAAACACTAAAAATGTTAACTTCCTAGACGCCACACTATACCTAGACTCAAAAATATATACACCTTTCCATAAGCCTAACGAAAAACTCATTTACGTAGATACCAAGTCTAATCACCCTAGATCAATATTAAACTCTATCTCTAAGGGGGTGTCCAATAGAATCTCTAGTCTATCCTATGACGCAAACATATTTAGCAAAAACTCACAATATTACAATCAAGCATTAGCTAGATCCGGCCATAATATAGAAATTGAGTTCCTACCTAAGAAAACACATAGCTACAACATCATCTCGCACAACATGTCCATGAGAAAACCTAATAATAGGAATAGCAACCACAAGTACACCAAAGCGGAGGGTGCCACCGGAAGTAACCGTTACCACGGAAACTACTGTAGTGCCTTAGGAAGAAACAACACACCAAACACTAAAAATAAAAATAGAAGAAGAAATAATACATTTTTCAACCCTCCTTTCAACCTAAATGTCTCCACCAACATACCTAGGGCTTTCTTCTCACTACTAGATAAAAACTTCCCTCCAGGACACAAGTACCACAACCTTTTAAACAAAAGGCCTAACTTAGCATACCACATAGCTAGCAGCAATAAAAGTAAAATTAATTCTTACTTCCAACAAATGAAATCACAACAGGAGGCAAACCTTCTAAATACCTCTGTAGCAAGCAACCATAGTAACGGCAGTAACAATAGAAATAACATAGTATAAGAAACAACACCGGGGTTGACAACCCGAATGTCCAAAATCCTATAGCTACCACCCAGACTTCTGCACTGCATTATAACCAGCAGACTAACACACAGGATAATTGTAACTGTAGAGCTAATAGAACCTGCCCTTTAGATAAAAAATGCCTAACCAAGGATATCATATACTCATGCACCATCACAACTAGCAACTCTTCAGAAACCTATGTAGGCTCCACTTCTAACTGCTTCAAAATCAGATATAATTCGCACATCCACTTGTTCAAAAAGCACAACCTAGCCAACTCCACCTCACTATCTAGCTACATACACTATCTAAAAACTAAAAATAAACCATACACACTCAAATGGGTAGTGATAGGCAGCGTGACTTCGTACAAACCACCTAATAAATTTTGTAACCTCTGTATACTAGAGACCCACAATATTATCTTCTCTAACCGTAATCTACTTAACAAAAAATCTGAAGTGTTTGCAACTTGCCAGCACCACTTCAGACATTCCTTCCAAAACTTTAAGCCCAATATATAGCAATGTCGGACTTGAACCAAACACCAGAGGCACAACTTATACCACATACCCAACACTAACTGATCTAATATAACACAAACAACGACATCCCTCTGGAACCCTTCGCAGGGAGAATACCCATTTATACCTCTACGTTAGGTGTGACAACATCCACCCACTTGGACTGCACTACACCGCTCTATAGGTAATTTAAGCATGAATTGATTGGCTTGGTAGTGTTGTGCGGAGGAAGTGCCTTCCTTGGACAGATGAAAAACGATTTAATCTAGTAACGCCGTTGAGCAGTAGGACCAGGACGCTGAGTGCAGAGAATGAATGTATTGCAACTGATGTGCGAGTTGTACATATATGGATGATTTGATGGTCAGAGTGGGGTCATGAGGACTGCGGATTGACCTCTGGTCGGCCCTGGTGATGATTATCTTTCGACATCCAATGTAGCAAGCGATGACCCAGAACTTACCAGAGATCATTGTGTGTTGAAGTGATTCTGCAATCACCGCGCCTGGTCCTATGAGTAGACTACAACCACAGAGATCATTAATTTAGAATCCTCGCTCGTCGTCTATAATATTCATTTGTGGCACCCTACAATGGGGGTTAATTCACCATAATAATACGAACACCTTCAGCACAACTTAATAGACTACTCTATAGTTAAAACACTTTATGCTTTAGAAATTTTTTGGAAGTTGCGCATAACCATAGAAATTAGGGTCTATTTTGAGACACATTTCAATAGCTAGTAATAGAAACCTCGGAGTTACCTCCCCTCATGCATTAACTCCCCTTAGCCACACACACACTTCCGAGTAGTATTCAATGTCGATTCTCGAAACGTAACAGCCTCCTGTATTGAACTAAAGAACATCAGACAACGATTCTCTAACTGGATTGTCAAACGCTCAATATCGAATTGTCGTAGATTATGTGAGGGGCATATAATCTGAAAAATACACTCCCCTGACATGAAGTCCATATCATCCCTTCACTGTGCATTTCCAATACTTTTAATATTTTTAATGCTTATATCATTTCTCCACACACAGACTATAACAATCATATAAAGAATTTGCCACCAGATCAACCAACCTAACACTCTTGTTTACCTACCTAAGTGCTTCTACTACACATAACTCTCTGCCACACTATATAAACAAGACGCACGTGCTTGCCACACATATAACATTTGCACTATATAACCGCTTATTTTCATGTTGTATTTTAACCTGTATTTTTGATTTTTGATTGTACCTTTTAATATGAATGTAATCTCTAAGTGTGTACTGCCACTCTAAATGCTGTAATGAATGTTGACCCACAATATTTGCATATGTATCTGTATGTCTCTTGGGTGAAAAGGAGGTCATATAACTGTCCATTCATTAATAAATTGCTCCGAAGAATCCAAACCTTGGTTTGGAGGAAACAGTTGTAAGCACAAAAATGTTTTGAACAGTTCTTTGATTCTTATATTTCATACATCATCATCATCATCATCATCATCATCAACGTTTAACGTCCGTGTTCCACGCTTGCATGGGTTTGGACGGGGGTTTTCCCACTTGAGGCAAGAGTGATTGTCTTGCTCGCATAGGACTGTCTGGCAGGTTTTCTACAGTTGGATGCCCTTCCTAACACCAACCACATTTACAGTGTGGGTCTGGGAGGTTTTTACCGTGTTGCCTACACGGCCACATTACAGCGTGGACAGTGTGTTTTTTTGTCGTGACACCTACACGATCTCATTTGTTTCGGCCTGGATGGTGTGGCACCAACATAACTTTACATAGAAGGGGGCGGTGTGGATGGGGTGGGGGGACGGGGGTGTATTTTGTTAGAGATGCCTACTGACTGTAGTAGGTTTTACTTTGTATTTAGGTAAGGCGGGTCTTCTCTATTACTTAGTACCGCCAAAGGTCTCGGTCCAGTGACATTGTCTTGGTGAGGTGTAAGTGTGTGAGGTCGGAGTTTATCAGCTCGTCTCAGGTTTTTCTGGGTCTGCCTATTCCGTGGCTACTGTCTATCTTTATTGCCCTGCATTTTGTTATACAGCTATCGTCCTTCATGCGCATCACGTGACCATACCAACGTAGCCTTCTCTCTAGTAAACAACATCTGATCCCTCTTATTTCTAATTTTTTTCTTAGTTCGTTTATGCTTTGTCGTTCACGTATATTACTATTACACATCCAGCGGAGCATGCAAGCTTCGTTTCTCTCTAGTCTGCGTATATCCTCTGCACACAATGCCCAGGTCTCACTGCCATGCAACATTCTGTTCGTATGCAGGCATCGTACAGCCTGCCTTTCATTTTTAGGGAGAACCCTTTAGCGGTTAATAGTGGTATAAGGTCTCTGAACTTTTTCCACCCAGTTCTGACTCTAGCTACTGTACTTTCAGAGCACCCTCCCCCACTGCTGATTTTGTCACCCAGGTAACAGAAGCTGTCCACTATTTCTATAGAACCCTCTGCGCAGTTGAAAGAGCTAGTATTTTGTGGGCACTTGCTGCTACTTATTGCCCCAGAACACCGGCCACATGTAAAATCTATGTTCTTAGTTAGCTTACCTGTGATCCCACTACATCTTTTATGCACCCAAACTTTGCATTTGGGACACAAAATGGAATTTCTACCTACGCCTTTCCTACACTCTGCGCATGGCCACTTCCCGGAGGGGACCGCCGCCTTATTTTCTTTCTTACAAACTAGAACTTTAGTCTTAGCCAGGTTAATTTTAAGGCCTTTTGATTCTAGGCCGTGCTTCCATGTTTGGAATTTCTTCTCTAGCTCGGCCATTGATTCAGCTATGAGCGTTAGATCATCTGCGTATAGGAGTTCCCATGGGCAGCCAGTCTTGAACTCCACTGTTATAGCCTGGAGGGCAATAATAAATAGTAGGGGGCTAAGAACAGAGCCCTGATGAACACCAACTTTTACACTAAACTCTTCACTATATTCGTTGTTAATTCTAACCTTGCTGACTGTTTCTTTATACATGGCTTGTATAGCTCTCACAAGCCATTCATCAACACCTAGTTTTCTAAGAGCCCACCAGATAATGGAACGGGGGACTCTGTCGAAGGCCTTCTCCAAGTCGACGAAAGCTAAGTATAGAGGTTTACTTTTAGCTAGGTACTTCTCCTGTAGTTGTCGTACAATGAAAAGAGCGTCTGTGGTACTTTTTCCTGACACAAACCCGAACTGCATTTCATCTAGATAAATTCGCTTTCTGATTAGTTGCGCTATTACTTTTTCCGTGACCTTCATGACCTGGTCGATTAATTTAATGCCTCTACAGTTACTCCTATCTAGGGCATCTCCTTTACCATTATAACAGTTAAACGATAATGCTGCTACGCCAGTCCTTCGGAACAACCCCATTCTGTATGACTTGGTTGACTATCCGGGTGACCATGGTGTGTCCCACCGTACCAGATGCCTTCAGCATCTCGGCAACTATTTCCGAAGGCCCAGCCGCCTTGCCTGTCTTCATATCTTTGATTGCCTTACTTATTATACTACCCTCGACTAACACTGCTGGTCCCTCTATTGGGTCGATGTGGGGGAGACTGTCTTTCTCCCATTTGTTCTCCTCATTTAGTAGCCTTTCAT
>OZ024740.1:252485413-252537913 GCA_964016885.1 Eledone cirrhosa | reverse complement strand
TCGCATGCATTCCACTCTGTGCTTTTTGATTTTAATTATTGTACAATTCTCTTGTGATATATGTCATATCCATTCCATTCTGCGAATACGAAACTGTTGTTGACGGCATTAATATCCATGTATCTACATGATTGATCAGTTGAGTAGGAGGTTAACTATATGTACAAACATTGCTAGTGCTCCGATGACTCCAAACGAAAGTTTGGAAGAAACGATTGTCAGCAATAAAATGATTTGAGCATAACTTTGATTATTGTGTAATTTATATATATATATCATCATCATCATTCATCATCATCATCATTCATCATCATTTTACGTCCGCTCTTCCCTGGTTGCAAGGCTGGGACGGGTCTTATTCAGCACAGCATCTCTCCACTTGTCACGGTCCTTCGTCATCTCCATCGTGAGCTTCAGCGATCTGAGGTCCATTCTCACCACCTCCGTCCATGTTTTTCGTGGTCTATCTCTACCACGTCTTCCTTCAACTGGCATTTCCTGGCACTTCTTCACCCATCGGTCATCCTCCATGCGCATCACATGTCCATACCACCTCAGTCTCCTCTCTCGCACACTACATTCTATCCCTCTCAGACACAGTGTCTCTCACAATACATTCATGCTGGATCGTTCACGCACATTGACACTGCACATCCAATGGAACATGCTTGCCTAATTTCTCTCCAGCCGTCGCATGTCCTCTGCAGTTGCTGCCCATGTCTCACTACCATGCAACATCGCACTCCTCACACAGGCATCATATAACCGGCCTTTCGTACGCAGGGAGAAACCCTTCTTCGTCAGCAGAGGAAGCAGCTCCCTAAACTTCTTCCAACCCGTCCTTATTCTAGATACTATAGCCTCGTGACAGCCCCCTCCCATGGTAATCTGATCTCCTAGGTACCGGAAGCTACCCACCACTTCTATAGCACCCGCCTGCATTTGAAAAAATGTGTCTATCATTGCGACTCTACTGTCTAATTTCCCTGTACATCTCCCTACCTGTTAGTTTGCCTGCTATCCCGCTACATCTCTTGTGTACCCAGCATCTGCATTGTGTGCATTTTATAGAATTTATGCCAGTTCCTTTTCTGCAAATCGAACATGGCCATTTCCCTGACGGAATCAGAGTTTTGGCCTCTTTTCTACTCATTAACACTTTTGTCTTAGCTAGGTTCACTCTCAGTCCTCTTGCTTCCAACTGTTGTTTCCATAGCCAGAATTTATTCTCTAGCTCCTCTACTGATTCTGCTATAAGAACCAGATCGTCAGCATGGCTTCGTATGGCTTGGAGGACTATAATGAACAAGAGCAGACTGAGGACCGAACCTTGATGTACTCCTACTTGTATCTGGAATTCCTCACTAAACTCCATTCCTACCCTGACTTTACTGAGAGTACCTCTGTACAAAGTTTGCACTGTCCTCACAAGCCATTCCTCAACACCTAGTTTCCTTAGGGACCACCAGATGACAGATCGGGGTTCCCTATCAAAGGCCTTCTCTAGGTAAAAAAGGCTAAGTATTGTGGCTTATTTTTCTCTAAGAACCTCTCTTGCAATTGTCTCACCAAGAAGAGGGCATCTGTTGTACTTTTCCCAGGCACAAAACCAAACTGCATCTCATCTAGTTTGACCCTTTCTCTAATTAGCTGTGCTAATATCCTTTCTGCCACTTTCATAACCTGATCCATCAGTTTCATACCCCTATAATTGCTCCTCTCCAGAGCATCCCCTTTACCTTTGTAGCAATTTATGAGAATACTGCTGCACCAGTTTTTGGGTATGACACCACCATATATAGCCTGATTGATGATGTGTGCAACCAGTTTAGTGCCTACATCCCCTGATGCCTTCAGCATCTCTGCAACTATTCCCGATGGTCCAGCAGCCTTACTATTTTTCATTTCCTTAATCGCCTCTTGGACCCTATATTCGTCAATCTCAATAGCTGGTCCCTTTGTCGGATCTACTGAGGGTAATTTCTCTCTCTCCCATTCGTTCTCCATATTCATCAGTCTCTCATAATGACATTTCCAGGCCTCCATTTTCTGATCATTAGTGACACTAAGTACACCAGCATCGTTCCGGACACATTTATCTCCAACAACATCCTGATTTGCATTGACACACTGCCTTGTAATGTGGAAGACCGCACGCCTCTGACCTTCCTGTCGCAGAACATTGGCAAACCTTCTACTCTCAGCCTTCTCTGCGTGCTAAGTACACCTGACGTCTAGCTTCTCTCTTAGTGGCTGTATATTCTTCCCTACTCCCACCCTTTTTCCAAGCCTTCCATGCTAGTCTTTTTCTCTAATGTGTTCCACCACCAGGTCAATCTCTGTCTGGTTGGAGCTCTGCTCCAGCCACAAGTTTCATTAGTAGCCTGCAGTAAGTTGTCACGTAAGAAATTCCAGTTATTATCTATGTCATACGTCTCAAAATCGCCTTCTTTTTCATCATACACATCTTGAATGGCTTTCCTAAATTTGTATTTTAGTGAAAGGTCTTTTAGCTTCCAGACCTTTCTTCTCCACACCTTCCTGTATGTCTCATTCCATCTCTTGCTTACTGAGATATCACTAACGACTAACCTATGATGTGGTGTACATTCTTCCCCAGTGTATGCCTTGGTATTAGACACTATCTGCCTGTCCCGCTGCCTAACTAGTAAGAAGTCAATCTGGCTTATGTGCTCGCCAGATTTGTAGGTTATTAGGTGATTGGCAGGTTTCTGGAAGTTTGTGTTGCAAATAGTCAGTGTACTTGCATCACAAAATTCAAGACGTCTCACTCCTTCTTCATTTCTTGAGCTGTAACCGTGCCCACTATGTACCCCAGTGTAACCATCCTGGAGCTGTCCAACATGACCATTGAAGTCCCCTGCTAGCATAACGATGTCTCCGTCCTCTCTCATTGCGGTTGTTTGTAAAAGTTGCTCGTAAAAGCAGTCTTTCTCATCTTTGCCTAGGCCTGCTTGGGGAGCATAGGCAGAGATGATTGTCAGTAGTCTCCTGCTTACAACTAATCTAAGCTTAATTATTCGATTACTAACTCGAACTACCTCTATTGTCTTATCGATCCATCTCTCAGCCAGGAAAATGCCTACTCCCCGTAACCCATCATCCTTACCTACCCAGAAAAGCTTATAGCTAAGATGTTTGCCTACGACTAGTCTCGCAGAGGCACCTCTCCATCTCACCTATTGCACGCAGCACACATCCACATGCCTTCTCTTCAGCATCTCCGCTATTTCAGCAGATCTACCTCTGAGAGTGCCAACATTAAGTGTTGCAACTCTGAGAAGCGGCGTCTTCATATTTTGTTGTTGTTCCTATTTGTTGCTGTGCTGATAAGCGTTTTGGCCTTGATACACTGGTTGGATGCCCTTCCTAACACCAGCGTCACTTTACAGCATGGACTGGGTGCTTTTATTTGTGCCACCAGCACTAGAGAGGATGTCTTACTAGACTCAAGGGCCCTCTCTACTCCTCCATTTTACAGCATGGTCATAACCCCCCCCCCCCAAAAAAAACACCTATTGACACACACACACACATACACCAACACTCATGCATACAAACTACAAACACACACACCACTCACACACCAACACTCATGCATACAAACACACACACCACTCACATACATACATATATATATAACCGGCAGGAATATATATATATATATATACATTCTCACACATATATGTATAACTTATATTATATATACATATAAGGGCTGGGGATTGGCAGTATCGGTAGAGGGCCGGACGCCATGCTTTGACGCATAGAGTTATGGCCCTTGCCATTCTGAGTTCAAATCCCGCCGAGGTTAACTTTGCCTTTCATCCTTATGGGGTCGATAAAATAAAGTACCAGTAATTTACTGGATAATTGCTGGCCCTGTGCCAAAAGTAGAAACAATTTATATATACATATAGTAACTATATAAAAACAATCTAGTTATAATAATTTTTTTTAAAATGTCTTTAACACAAGTTTAAAAGATAATTATATAACCAATAATATTTTATATTCTCTATAAAGATTAATTTATAACACTTAAAACAACCCTTAATTCATCAACAACCTTAATTACCTCCCTTTGTTATTAACCCCCTTTACAACTTCCTGTGTAAACTCTTAAAATTAAGCAACCTAACGGTTTACCAACAGCTTGATAACGGTTAATACAAACCCTAGAAGAGATAATTTGTAGATAAAAAATGCATAAGATAATATACCTACAATAACAACATGGCCAGTAATTCGGTGGAATTTACATTTAACAAACAAACACCTATTGACTATAAATGACTCAAAATAATTCCATAGTTAATAGCTGTGAGTTACAAACAACATATACACGTACATACGAACTACAACACAAAAACACTTGAATGAAAATCACATATCCAACTCTATCACGTACTTTGCCTCACACCTCACATAACAAACACCTACATTATCACCACATGCCTCTCTAACAAATTGCACACTATCTTAAACATTTTTAACAATTACAACATGCTTTAACACCCCACACAAAATATGTTTATTTCAACTGCATTATAACTCTTTCCTCATACATGCCTTATTGACTGTATTGACTCCTGCATTGTACACCAATTTTCCTTGCTTATAACTTTTTTGCCTGTATTTTTTTGTTTGTGCTTTTCACTTATTCCTTTTACACTTCCAATGTAATTGTGTTCTCTCAAGCAAAGCATCTTTTTAACTTCTGACTCTCCACATGATGCCTATGACACTAATAAAAATTATGTACTCTAAATGTTCTAAATAGTTACATGTTTCGACATACCATATGCTCCGAGGATTCCAGACTTACCTCTGGAAGAAACAATTGTCAGCAAATAAATGTTCTAAACTAAAATTTGATCATTGTAACACTTTGTGTATATATATATATATATATATATATCGGCGACTAAACCGGCAACCCCACCAAGCTTACTTGGTGGGGTTTTGGAGGACAAAAAACAACCTGACAAAGCGCAAAAGAACTCATAAGAGTCAACGGCCATCCAAAAGTGTGTAAATATGTATATACACATGTACATATTTGTGTATATGTATGTGTATATGCATGGGTGTATGTATATGCGCGAGGACATAGAAATAGTCGGGCTGGATACCCAATCACGCGGTTAAACCACTGGAAGTGAAGGACCCTAGCGTTTGTCAGGGCATTCTCGTAGAAGGCAACTCAGGAAACTGGCATAATTCAGATATAACACCTGCACCTCAGTAATTCCCAATGATGTTGATCGTTTCTTCTTTTCAGGTTATAGATACCGTAGCTCGGAGAGTGGGATTGGCTCACTTTAAAAAATATCTTCACGCATAGGCATTGCACGATGGAATTAATTCATAATTATTAATAATGGTATGTCGTGCAATGGCGATACTCAATAACGAGGGGGCAGCCATCATCATATAGATATATATGTATGTGTGTATATATATATATATGTATGTGTATATATATATATATATATATATAAACGGAAAAAATGAAAAGAAATTTCATTTCCCACTCTTAGTACGGCTGTTACGTAAATATAAGTATGTACACGTACATACCTATATGTATACAGACGTCCAGTAGTATGTATATATATATTCATACATGCACACATGTGTACGTATGGATTCACCAAACATTTATTATAATGCTCCGTGTGTTTGTAAACAAACATCCCGTATTAAGCCGCAGTGTCTAGCAACCACCGTTGCTCATTTATTCAACACTGACAAAGGAACGCTGTACTAGTTTCAAGCTTGTTAGCTATCATCAGCAACGTATACCTTCCTGCCAGATTGTTGAACGTCCGAAAGTATATACTTTACGGTGCACCCGGCCGATATGCAAATTGGGCTACTCAGCCGTTAATATGCATAAGGAAAGTATATACTTTCGGACGTTCAACAATCTGGCAGGAAGGTATACGTTGCTGACAAGCTTGAAAATAGTACAGCGTTCCTTTGTCAGTGTTGAACAAACGAACAACGGTGGTTGCTAGACACTGCGGCTTAATACGGGATGTTTGTTTACAAACACACAGAGCATTATAATAAATGTTTGGTGAATCCATACGTACATATATATATGTGTGCATGTATGTATATATATATATATATCCATACTACTGTACGTCTGTATACATATATGTATGTATTATGACCCCTTAGCCTTTGTCAAGGCAGAATTCTAGGAGAAGGAAAACTCTGATATAACACCTGCAACCCTGATGGTATCCAATGATGTTGACTTGTTCTTCTTTTTGGTAAATATCATCTTGGTTAAGAGAGTGAGACTGGCTTTGCGCAGTGCCTTTGCTCACTATAAAAGCTTCACGGCACAGGTATCTGGAGATCTCTCTGCACTTGTCGTCACATGGTACCATGGGCCCAGCACTATGTGTCAATAATTGTCACAAGTGTAGTGTTTGTACCAGAGTTTTCAAGTCGCTGGCTGGACTAAAAAGTCACACTCGTTCAGCGCATCGGTAGGGGTTCTCCTACATGGATATAAAGTAGTGGCCGTACTCAAAAACAAGTTGGCAGCCACCATATATGTATGTATATATGTATGTATGTATATATATATATATATGTATATATATATGTATGTGTGTGTATATATATATATAAACTCTTTTACTCTTTTACCTGTTCCAGCCATCTGGCTGAGGCCATGCTGGGCCACCGCCCTTGTGCTCCACATTTTATCTCCAGTCTGTATTGGTTGGCCACTGATGTAAGAGGGAGTTTGTTGCTGCTGCCCTTAGGATTCACTCGTGCCTTGCTGTGGGCTCATCCGTGATCCTGGATAGCAAGGTGTCGAGATGTTTCTTGAAGAATCCACCTCCACACTATGCAAATCTCTCAGATCCCTCGGCAGCTTGTTGAAGAGTTGAAGGCCCTTGAATCCCAGGCTATTGCATGTAGATCAGTGCGTATCTCTCCCATCTTCGTTCGAAGGAGTAGAGGTTCAGTTCTTTTAGCCTCTCCCAGTAGCTTATCTCCTTCATCGTGGCAATCCTCTTGATGTAGCTTCTCTGGATTGCCTCAACCTCCATGGTTAGTTTGACACTAATGGGAGCAATAGTCCAGGCGGCTTAGGACAAATGACCTCCATAGTGTCAACCTGGTGTCTCGGTCTCTTGTCCGGAAAGTCCTCAAGATCCAGCCAGCGAGTCATCTGCACATTGTCGCCACTTTCATGATGTGTGAGGAAAAAGAGGCATCATCGCTCATGTCTTTACCCAGGTCTGATATCGATTTTGACACGGGGATATCGGTCCCTCCTGGTTCTCCGTAACTGTGTTGTACTGTATTTGTGTTTGCAGGTTTGTATTGTAGTGCTTGGAATTTGCTAGCATTAAACTGCATATTGTTTTCTTCCGCCCATTTGTATATGCCATCCAGATCTTGTTGTAAAAGGGCAGCGTCAGCCGGGTTTTTGATTGCCTGTGCTACCTTAGTGTCATCAGCATAGCTAGTGATGGATGTTGTTGTATGTACTACAGAGGGCATGTCTGAGAGAGCCACCAAAAACAGTAGTGGTCCCAGGACTGTGCCTTGGGGCACCCCACTTGTTATTGGTGTTTCCTTTGAGAGGGCCCCATTTGCTGCGACTGCCTGGCTTCTGTCCTTTAGGAAGTCATGCAGCCACTCACCTACTTTTCCAGTTATGCTGAGTCCGTGTAGTTTGTGACATATCATTCCGTGGTCGACCTTGTCAAAGGCCTTCGCAAAGTCAAGATATATCACGTCCACATATGAGCTGTTTAGCAGTTGTTTCAGTACCCAGTCGTATTGATGTAGCAGCTTCTTCCTGGGCAGAAGCCATGCTGTGTGCTAGTCAGGCGGCAGTCATTTTCCTCGAGGAAAGTGATCAGTTTCTTTCTGACGACTCGCTCCATGACCTTACTGATATGCGAAGTCAGGGAGACTGGCCTATAGTTTTTGGCCTCCACTCTGCTTCCTCCTTTATGGATAGGGCATATCGTGCCTTCTTTCAGCTCCCTGGGTAGTACACCGCTAGCCAAGGAGCTTCTGAAGAGCATCTTCAGTGGAGTTGCTAAGGCTCGCTTACATGTTTTTAAGAGGACTGCTGGGAATCCATCAGGTCTAGCAGCTGAGTCTGTTCTAATTTCATGTATGGCGTATACCACATCCTCCTCCGTTATGCCTATGTGGTTGATGGTCGCCATTTCTTCATGTAGTGTTGTGGTATCAAAGAACTCCTCTGGCTTTGTGTCTCGGTGGACATGTGAACACACTTTTGTACTGTTCGTTCAGTATTTCACATATCTCTTGGGAATTCTCGCTTAATGAACCGTCTGAATGGAAGAGTGGCCCAATCTTGCAGTGTACCAAGGTAGTTTCTTTTGCAAATTTAAAGAAGGCTGTAGGGTTTGTTTTAATATTTTCTATGGCACTGCTTTCTTTCTTTGCCCTCTCATTTTCATGGGAAAGTTTGCGTGCAATCTCGGTGTCAAGTAGTGCACATTTCAAATAGGATTCCTATGTTCTCTAAAAAGTTACCTCCCTTACACCCTACCTAATCCCTTTTCTTATATAAATGAATTACCCCTTCTCATTTCCCTCTCCCCTACCTGACCACCATGAATTACCTCCCCTGCATATTAACTCTCTATAATGGGAAATCAAACCCCAGACTACCATTTGCTTCCATCATAGATCAACTAAGCGCTCTTGCCATAATAACACATTTTGAACTGCTTATCCTCAAGAACTATGCCTGTAAATAATAATATTCTTTCTTTCTCATTACCTTATCATGTTCCACATCACCCTCTTTTTTCTTTTTACTTCAAAAACCTTGTTTGTAAATAATATTCTTTCTTCTCCATTTCCTTAACATGTTCAACATCACATCATTTTCTTTCAAACATTTTACACCAATACAAATTCCCTTTGATAATGCATAAAATGCTGAAACCGGTAATAGACAATTATTAAATATATAAATAAATAAATAAATAAATGCCATTGTTAATTAATAAATAAATTAACAAATACCTTAACACTTCACACAAAGTAAAATATTTTGTGTTAAGCATTTTCTAACCCAGAAAAAAAAGAAGAATATAAACGGAAAAAAAAATGTTTTCTTCCTAATAATCGTCTTTTTCTCCCTATTTTCATATATATATATTCCGACTCGTGTGCTCCTTCTCCACATTTAATAATTATATATATATAGTTAGTTAGTAAGTAAGGCAATCAAAGATATGAAGATGGGGAAGGCAACCGGTCCATCGGGTATAGCTGCCGAGATGCTGAAGGCATCTGGGTCTGTAGGTCACACTATAACCACGTATTGTTAACCAGGTAATACTAGGTGGTGTCATACCAAAAGATTGGTGCCGTAGCATCATTGTCAACTGCTACAAAGGTAAAGGTGATGCACTAGATAGAGGAAACTATAGAGGTATAAAGCTGATGGACCAGGTCATGAAAGTAACAGAAAGAGTTATAGCACAGTTGATTAGGGACCGGGTGAAACTAGATGAGATGCAATTTGGGTTTGTACCAGGAAGAGGCACCACCGACCTTACTCAATTACACCTCTCAAAGGCAATGACACACGACCGTGACCTCTGGCGTTACGCAGTAATACAGAGTACCCGACCTCCCATGGGTATAGGCTGATACACTGCCTCGCAATCTTGAACACCTCCTGTTTCTGGTCCTCACGTTGCAAAACATGCTTGAATTTTCTATCCTCTGCTTCCCTCCTAGCTAAGTATATTTGTCGCCTAGCTTCCCTCTTGGTCTCTATGTAATGTACCCTGCTCCCCCCGATCTTCCATTCTTTCCATGCCCGTCTCTTAGCCTTAACTGCCTCATCTACCTTACTGTTCCACCACCAAGTCACTCTCCTCCTGCTTGTGGTCTTACTCCAGCCACAGACCTCATCCGTCGCCTCTAGTAAGTTATTTGTTAGGATCTCCCAGTGCTCTTCTACATTGAATGTCTCTATCTGTTCTTCTCTACTGTCGTAGGCGTTGAGTAAAATATCTTTAAATCTGTTACTGGCGGAGGGTCTTTCAGCTTCCAGATCTTTCTTCTCCAGGTTGGCCTCTGTTTCCAGGTTCGTCTAGTTCTGACCGTGAGGTCGCTGACAACTAAGCTATGTTGGGAGGTACATTCCTCACTAGGGAAGGCTTTTGTGTTTACGACCGTCCATCTGTCACGTCCTCTGATGAGGATATAATCTATTTGACTAGAATGCTCCCCTGATCTATAGGTGATCAGGTGGTTGTTGGGTTTTTTGAAGTTTGTGTTACATATCGACATGTCATTGGCGTCGCAGAATTCTAGAAGTCTGAATCCTTCTTCATTTCTTGTGCCAACCCCGTGGCCTCCATGGACTCTATTGAAGCCGTCACAGTGTTTACCTACGTGTCCGTTAAAATCTTCTGCGATGATTAGGAAGTCATTGTCGTTTGTTAGAGCAGTAGTGTGCATTAGGGACTCGTAAAACCTATCTTTAAGTTCGTCTGGCAACCCCGACTGGGGTGCGTAAGCTGATATTAACGTGGTAATTGTTTTATTCAGGACTAGTCTGAGTTTAATGATTCTTGCATTTACCCTGTAAACTGAGATTACTTTATCTACCCACTTTCAGCTAGTAGTATACCTACACCACCCATCCCATTGTCATTTCCCACCCAGAAAAATTTGTAGCCCTGACTTTTTCCTACAAGGACTCTAGCAGACTCTCCTCTCCATCTAGTCTCTTGCACACAGCATACATCAATTTCCTTTCGCTCTAGCATTTCTACGATTTCTCCTGCTCTTCCTTTCATTGTGCTTACATTGATGGTACCAACTCGGAGTTTTGGTCATTTGTTGACACTCGTAGGGAAGGGTCGTTTATATATATATGTATGTGTATATATATATGTGTATATATATATATATATATATATATGTATATATATATGTATGTGTATAAAATGGGTCTGTAGGTCACACTATAACCACACGTATTGTTAACCAGGTAATACTAGGTGTCATACCAAAAGATTGGTGCAGTAGCATCATTATCAACTGCTACAAAGGTAAAGGCGATGCACTAGATAGAGGAAACTATAGAGGTATAAAGTTGATGGACCAGGTCATGAAATTAACAGAAAGAGTTATAGCACAGTTGATTAGGGACCGGGTGAAAATAGACGAGATGCACCACTGATGCCCTCTTCCTTGTGAGACAATTACAGGAAAAGTACCTAGCTAAAAGTAAGCCACTCTACTTGGCATTTGTCGACCTTGAGAAAGCCTTTGACAGAGTTCCATGTGCTGTAATCTGGTGGGCTCTTAGAAAACTAGGAGTAGATGAATGGCTTGTGAAAGCGGTACAAGCCATGTATGGGGGAGCAGTCAGCAAAGTTAGGATTAGCAATGAGTATAGCGAGGAATTTAGCGTACAGGTTGGGGTCCACCAGGGCTCTGTTCTTAGCCCCCTCCTGTTCATCATAGTCCTGCAGGCAATAACGGAGGAGTTTAAGACCGGATGCCCATGGGAACTCCTGTATGCTGATGACCTCGCACTCATAGCTGAATCTATGGTAGAACTAGAGAATAAATTCCAAACTTGGAAGCAGGGACTAGAAAGAAAGGGTCTCAAAGTCAACATGACAAAGACTAAGGTCCTTGTAAGTAGACGAGAAAACAGAACCCAGATCCCCTCAGGGAAATGGCCTTGCTCACTATGTAGGAAAGGTGTAGGTAGGAACTCCATTCTCTGCTCCAAATGCAAACAATGGGTACACAAGAGATGTAGCGGGATCTCAGGAAGCTTAATTAAGAATGTAGGCTTCACATGCAACAGCTGTGCTGAGACAGCAAGCAGCAAACAGCCACAGGAAACAAGTACCACCAATCTCTGGGAGGGCTCTGTAGAAACAGTAGACAGCTTCTGCTACCTAGGTAACCGAATTAGCAGCGGAGGTGGGTGTTCAGAAAGTACAATAACTAGGGTAAGAACGGGATGGAAGAAGTTTAGGGAACTACTACCACTGCTAGCTGCAAAAGGCTTCTCCCTCAGAATGAAAGGCAGACTGTATGATGCGTGTATCCGAACAGCAATGTTGCATGGTAGTGAGACCTGGGCGCTGAAGGTGGAAGACTTACGTAGATTAGAGAGAAACGAAGCCTGCATGCTCGGATGGATGTGTAACAGTAATATACGTGAATGACAAAGCATAAATGAATTAAGAGAGAGACTGAGCATAAGAGGAATCAAATGCTCTGTGCAGGAAAGGCGGTTGCGCTGGTATGGACATGTGATGCGTATGAAGGATGACAGCTGCATAAAAAGGTGCAGAGCACTAGAAGTTGATGGAAACCGCGGAGTGGGGAGACCCAAGATGACCTGGGATGAGGTGATAAAACCCGACCTTACCCAATTACACCTCTCAAAGGCAATGACATACGACCGTGACTTCTGGCGTCACGCAGTAATACAGAGTACCCGACCTCCCATGGGTACAATCTGAAGCATATAGACAATATGCCCCCACACCCCCCACCGCAAGGTGGTCGTGGAGGTGCCATGGCAAAAAAGCACCCAGCCCACACTGTAAAGTGGACGTGTAGGCGCCACGAAAAAGCACCCAGCACTCACTGTAAATGAAGTTGGTGTTAGGAAGGGCATCCAGCTGTAGAAATCAAGCCAAATCAGTTCCTGTATGAGCAAGGCATGGTCAGCCGACCAGACACTGCCCACAACAGGACAACCTGTCTAACCCATGCTAGCGTGGAAGAACGGACGTAAAACGGTGATGATGATGATGTTGATGAATATATGTATGTGTATATATATACATAATATATGTATGTGTATATATACATATATATATATATATCTGTGTATATATATGCATGATATATGTATGTGTATATATACATATATATGTATGTGTATATATATATGTGTGTATATATATGTATGTGTATATATACATATATATATATATGTATGTGTATATATATATGTGTGTATATATGTATGTGTATATATACATATATATATATGTATGTGTATATATATGTGTGTATATATGTATATATATATATATATGTAAATGTGGTTGGTGTTAGGAAGGGCATCCAACTGTAGAAAACCCGCCAGACAGTCCTATGCGAGCAAGACAACCACTCTTGCCTCAAGTGGGAAAACCCCCGTCCAAACCCATGCAAGCGTGGAACACGGACGCTAAACCTGATGATGATGATATATGTATGTGTATTATGTATGGCTTAGTGGTTAGAGCATTGGCCTTGCAGTCGAAAGGTTGTGGGTTCAATTCTCAAACCGGGTGATGTGTTGTTTCCTTGAGCAAGACACTTTATTTCACATTGCTCCAGTTTACTCAGCTGTAGAAATGAGATGATAGGACTGGGGTCCCTATCATTCCACTGAAAAGTGGTCGTGGAGGTGCCACGGCAAAAAAGTACCCAGCACTCACTGTAAATGAGGTTGGTGTTAGGAAGGGCATCCAGCTGTAGAAATCAAGCCAGAATCGGTTCCCGTCCCACCCTTGCAAGCAGGGAAAAAAACAGACGTAAAATGAAATGATGATGATGTGTATTATGTATATGTATGTGTACTATGTATATGTATGTGTATATATGTATATGTATATATGAATATGTATGTATATATATGTGTGAAACTAATAATTATCCAGTGCATTACTGGTACTTTATTTTATCGACCCCGTAAGGATGAAAGGCAAAGTCAACCTCGGCGGGATTTGAACTCAGATCGTAAAGGGATGTAACTATGCTGGAAAGCATGGCGCTCGACCCTCTACCGATACTGCCAATCCACCTAATAATAACATTTATACTGACGGGAACTGATTCTGGCTTGATTTCTACAGCTGGATGCCCTTCCTAACACCAACCTCATTTACAGTGAGTGCTGGGTGCTTCTTTTCCGTGGCGCCTACACGTCTACTTTACAGTGTGGGCTGGGTGCTTTTTTGCCGTGGCACCTCCACGACCACTTCTACAGCTGAGTAAATGTGAAATAAAGTGTCTTGCTCAAGGAAACAACACATCACCTGATCTGAAAATTTAACTCATAACCTTTCGATTGCAAGCCCAATGCTCTAACCACTAAGCCATGTGCCTCCATATATATATATCACATAAGAAACGGAGAATCAGCGGTGCAACATATTAAAATTTATTAGACATATCACAATCGTTTCTCCGGCAACCAGCTTGAGGCAAAATCGATGCAATGATCGAACCTGACTCTGAAATCGCAAGATCCCCAGGTACGTCTCGATTCTTTGAAGCAGAGGTTTCAATATATATATATATATATATTCACGTGATGCGCATGAAGGACGATAGCTGTATAACAAAGTGCAGGGCAATAAAGATAGACGGTAGCCACGGAATAGGCAGACCCAGAAAAACCTGGGACGAGCTGATAAATTCCGACCTCACACACTTACACCTCACCAAGACAATGTCACTGGACCGAGACCTTTGGCAGTTTCATTCATTATGGTCGTGCTGTACTGTTAATGCCAGTTTGTACAACAGATTGGTGCCTGATCTGTTGATGTAATGCATGTGGGACAATAACACGACGAAGAATAGATAGGAAAAAATTGTGGACGCTTTACAACAAAAAGGGATACATATATGAATATTTACAACTAGAATTGAGTTGACAGCAGATTGTGCATGACACCAGCTGTCCATCGATGAACTATAGAGCAAAAGAAATTATGAGATGTAATGCCAGGTCTGTCTTCCAAGGACAGTAACTCCAGTTCCAACTTTGTCAGTAATGACCTATCAAAGCCATGCCAGTATGGAAAATGAAACATTAGATAATGATGATAATTAACTGATTTAATAAATCTCTATACATATTTTTTATTTGTATTTTATATGAAAATTAGTGTAGAATAATGTTGTTGGTGACAACTTTCTAATGGACCAATCACTGACTTACTACATTTCTAATGACCACAATGACTGAGGTGTATGGACTAGTGGTAAGGGTGTTGAACTTATGATCATAATGTCATGAGTTCAATTCCTGGACTGGGTTTCTTGCTGCTCTATACTTCAAATCAGTACTAGCAATAGCTGGGGACTTAACCCTGCAATGGACTGGTGTCCTGTCCAGGGGAGTCTTGTTTACTCAGTCACTTAATGCCATGGAAAGCAGGATAAACACCGGTCTGATGAAACTCCAGACTTTAGACTTAGACAGTGACAAGGAAAAGTTTAGATGCGTCATGTTTTATACATACGTACAAGAGAATATATATATAAACATACATACATAGAAGTATATATAAATATATACAGACATACACACACACATACCTTCATGCATACATACAGACAGACCGACCTAGAGATGTACATATATATGGTTTCTTATATAGGCACAAGGCCAGCAATTTTGTGGGAGGGGAAAGTTGATTAAATCGACCCCAGTACTTGACTGGTACTTTATTTTATCGACCCCGTAAGGATGAAAGGCAAAGTTAACCTCGGCGGAATTTGAACTCCGTAATTAAAAAAAAGATGAAATAAAATAAATCAGATTAAATTAAATTTAAATCATTGTTGTAAGTATAATGTCTCATTTAATTAGTGGATACTCAAAACAAACATACAAATAAGCTTCTTTTTAATAAAGAATATAAATATAATCTTTTTAATTAGGTTGCTGCTTTTGTTTTGCTGGGTTAATTAAATGGGTTGGCTAAACTTCTATTGTTATCTAAAATGGATAAACCAAGGCCCCCCCCCCCTCCCTCCCCTTACCAAGAAAAAAATCAGTTTTCAACTTTTTTTGCTTAATTGATGTAGTAATTAGTGATTAGCTTAATAAGTAGCTAAGTAGATATACTAATAACGTGCAGCTGGTATTTGAAATTGTCGAGTAATGTTTGAAGGTGTTTTATTTGTTCATTTTCAGTCTGTTGTTGCTTGAAGCTATCATCAAAGAGCTTATTTACTACTACCTAACAATTTCATATCAGTGACATCATCTTCATCATCAACATTTAACGTCTATTTTCCATGCTAGCATGGTTTTGACAGGTCCCATTTGAAGCAAGTCAGGTCAGATGACCTCATAAGTACGACTTTGTATATTTTAGAGTTGTAGTTGTTTGGCAAATGGATTTGATCTGAGGCTATGTGTAAAACTAAAGAAGTTAATGTTAAAATCTGTCCCAAGCCAGGAGTCTCATCAAGCTGGAGCTTATCTCAGTTTCATTGGCATTTAAGCTACTGAAAACATAAAATTTCCCCATCATCAAGACACTAGTCCATTTCTTGGTTAGCACTCTAGCTGTTGCTGGTACTCAGTTTCATGTGAGTTGACTGCAGTGATGGGAAATTGTTTTATTGAAGTACACAGTGTACTGTTGAAATTGGGAATATGATCATCAGCCCAATACTATTTAGAGAATGGAAACATTATTTTTGCTGCAAAATACACACAAAACCTTTACATTTATTGTGTATATTTTAGTGTCAAAAGTTTCATCACAGTGGAACTGTGCTACTGATCAGGTCACAGATGGTGGAACTGTCTCAGTGACGAGGTCACAAACAGTGGAACTGTGCCAGTGACCAGGTCACAAACAGTGATATTGTGACAGTGACCAGGTCACAGACAGTGGAACTGTGAGAGTGACCAAGTCATAAGCAGTGGAACTGTCAGGGTGACCAGGCCACAAACAATGAAACTGTGCTAAAATGACACGAAAATGACCAACTGACAGGGTGGACTGATTACTTTTTCATTGCATCACCAGTATGATCACGTTACATATATATAATTGTTTCTACTTTTGGCACAAGGCCAGCAATTATCCAGTGCATTACTGGTACTTTATTTTATCGACCCTGTAAGGATGAAAGGCAAAGTTAACCTTGGCGGGATTTGCTTTGCATATATATAATTTGCTTTACATATATATAATGCATATATATGTGTGTGTGTATATATATATATACATACACTAAACATTATATATATATATATATATAGTAATAATAATAAATTTGAAGACTAAAATATATATATATACTAGACCACCTGTGACCCGTTCGGTCACGTTCCCTTCAAAATATTTTTTTATATATATAAATATAATATTTAAATTTTCAGACATGTATATAATGTGAAATGAAACTGGAAGGCCCATATATAATATATGTGTGTGTGTGTGTGTGTATGTATATATGTGGGTGTCTGTGATCTATATACACTAGACATATATATATATACACACATTCATCTATCTATCTAGGGCGGGTAAAATTTCCGAGATCCATAGATGAGTTCTCTCCAGCGGTCTCTGTCCCTCATTATCGCTGCCATGTCCTCCATCTCCAACAGACCTGTGTCTGTCCTTAGGGCGTCAACATATGTTAACTTCGGTCTTCCTCTTCCAGTGTGTCCATGCAGGGGCTCCCACAGGAGCTCTGAGTGCAGTGTCAACTCTGGATGTCAGTGAGCATGTCCAGCTAACCTCAGTCTCCTCTGTGTCACTTTTGAGCTGACTTTTGGGAGACTCCCATACAGTTCTGAGTTCTTCATCCTCAGCATTGTCGTGTAGCACCTATCCACCATTTGAGTGAGTTTCTTGGTCAGTGTCCAAGTCTCAGACCCATACAGCAGCACAAACTCCACTTCAGCAATGAAGAGGCGGATCTACCATACTTCATTCGATGTGCAATGTAAAGGTGAGAGAAAGGCAGAGCTTGGATGAACTGAGGGAGAAGCTGGGTTTAAGAGGAATAAGAAGAGAGAAGACTGCATTGGTATGGGCATGTGATGTGCATGGATGATTATTGCTGGGTGAGGAGGTGCCAGGAAATCCCAGTGGAGGGAAGCCACAATAGAGATAGACCAAGGAAGACCTGGGCGGAGATGGTGAGAGTTGATCTCAAATTGCTGAGACCCACAGAGAGGATGAAGGCACTCAATGAATGAAGAGATGCTGCACTGAGAATGACCTGTCCAACCCATGCAAGTGTGGAAAACGTAAAAATGATGATGATGATTTATTTATATATTTTATTTTGTATGTTGAAGTTTTTCTTGTATGTTCCTTAATAAAATCTTTGTTCACAACATGAGTTGGGCAATAATCAGCTATCTTTATATTCTTCTTCTGTGCATGATAATATGTGAAACATTTACATTTTACAGTGTATTTCATAGTTCTGTCTTTATTGAAGCTCCACTGTTCAGCTATGAAGACTTTACAATAAAACCTTTTCAAGTGTACTTAAATACATACATATATATATATGTCTATGTATGTGTGTTTAAAAATTTGTATATATATTCAGTCATACACATATGCATACACACACATCTTTCAGTTTTCCATATATATATCATCATCGGCATCGTTTAACGTCTATCTTCCATGTGAATAATATGTATATTTATTATTTTATGCACCTATCTAGAAAGCTGATTTCTCATACATGCTGTATAGTTTAGAAAGTTTACTTCACAACCATAAGGTCCCATATTTAATCCCACTGTGTCACATCTTGGGGAAATGTAGATCTTTTATATCCTTTGTGGATGAACAGAGAGAAAAGCTGGGTACAAGAAGAATCAGATGTAGTGTGCTCGTATGGACATATGATGCATATGGATGGTGATTACTAAGTGAAAAAGTGCCGGGTGATGCCAGTGGAAGGAAACTGCAGTAGAGGAAGACCTGATCAGAGATGATAAAAGCTGATCTAATATGTGATGATGATGGAAGGTAATGAGTGGAAGCAGGTTGTGCTGGAGAGGAAATCCCAGTCAACATATGTAAACATAGAAAGGTGGGTGATGATGTGGAAGGCAATATATCTAGATTATATAAAACACACCCACTCAGCTAGTCACTTCACCCACATAATGAGGAATATCTGTAGACATATCTGGATCCCCACCCAACCATAGGTCAACCCAACTATTGCAAAGGTAATTAGGTATATCGTAACCTGTCAAATGATGTACCTGCAATTCAAATGACCAGCCTTGCCTTGTGTTGTATAATGCTGACCTGGCTTAGGAAGTACACAAGCCTGTGAAATTGACTTTGAAATAATGTATTGATTGTTATGAACAATATTTAGTTAAATTAGAAAGCATTGAAAAATTTGAAAATATAGTCACCACAATGCAGATAATTATAATAATATTTGAACGAATCAGGTAAAGTACCTTTGGAAGTGGAAAAAAAGTAGAAAGAAAAAAGAGCTTGTCTATCTCTTTTCCATCTCCAGGCATACTTACCTGATTTATTCAACTATTATTATAGTTATCTGCATTGTGGTGACTATATTTTCAAATTAGTATTAATTTTTATTTGGTTTTATTTCTTAAATATGTTAATTTTGTTATTTAAAAATCCTATTATTATTACAGATCAATGAAACCTGCACTAACACTAATTGTAAAGATGGAAACTGTACTTATTTTAATTACACAGACATCTTTGGAAAGGTAAGCGTTGTTATTATTATTGTTGTTACCAAATCAGAGTGGTGAGTTGGCAAAATCCTTAGTGTGTCAGACAAAATGTTTTGCAATATTTGTTTTGGCTCTTTGCATTCTGAGTTCAAATCCCGCTGAAACATGCTGGTTTTGTACTTATTATAGAAACCATTAATGTAACTACTGGTATTATGAAACATTTGAGCAAGACATGGTCGCCTGATCAGTTTAGTCTCTGAACATGATAACCCATCTAACTTTGGAAAACAGACAATAAATAGTGATGTAGCTCATTAGCTTAGTGGAGCAGGAGCTGTTATAGTAGCGGGAGGACTAGAGAGTGAGAGGACATGGTGTAATTGTAATATGTTACTCATTGAATTTAATCGCCATCTTCTGTACTAGATGTTTCTATGTGTAGCTGCAGCACTAAACTTGAAAATAGAGAGCAAGGTTCTGAAAAATAGGTTTTTCTTTTGAGAAAATAAGGAAAATATAAACAAGAGATTGATGTCTGGTAGGTCTGGAGGAAGAGACAGGGTCCTTGGTTTTCACATGGCCTCCAGCACTTAAGAAATTGATATCTGGTTGAAGGGACAGTGCTCGTGGCCTTCACAGGGCCTCTGAGACTGGAAAGATTGATGTCTGGTAGGTCTGAAGGAAGGGAAAGTGTCCATGGCCATTACTGGGCCTCCAGAACTGGAGAGATTGATGTCTACTAGGTCTGAAGGAAGGGACAGTGCCTATGTCCTTCACAGGCAGAGCCTCCAGTACTCGAGAGATTGATATCTACTAGTTCTGAAGGGACAGAGCCTATGCCCTTCTCAGAACTTCCAGAGATTGATATCTACTAGGTTTGGAGGAAGGACAGTACTTATGGCCTTCACAGAGCCTCCAGCACTGGAGGGATTGTTATCTAATAGGTCTGGAGGAAGGGACTGTACTTATGGCCTTCACAGGACTTCTGAGACTGGAGAGATTGATATCTGGCTGATCTGGAGGAAGGGTCAGTGCCCATGCCCTCCGAGGCTGGTGAAATTGAAACTGTTTAAACTATGGCAAGTCCACTCTGAGAATGTCATGCACAGCAAGAGAGTTTCAGAGGGTTGACATTCTGATGGGGAAGGATTGGGAATGGGTGAAAAGATGAGGAGAGACAAGTGAATCAGGAGTGTTTGAATAGAAGTGCTATGAGTCCAATAATCTGAGAAAAAGAGACCAGTATAGTAGTGGTAGAAGGGGTAGAGAGAAGAGACAGCATGTCTGGGTCAGAGGCTGGATAGTGTCAGAGAATCACTTTAAAACAAATTAACCAAGTGGCTTTTTTTCTGGGCGTGAGAAGATTCTTCAGTTGTGTCAAGGGCATGATTACCTCCCTAGTACTGGTGCTACAATAAATTACAGCTGGTACACTGAAGTGATTGATGTTAGAAAGAGCATCCAAACATAGAAACCGTGTCAAACAAAGAGTTGAGAGGTTTATTCAGTTTTGTCAATTGTAGCTAGTAAACTCTATAAAATGGTTGGTGGATAGAAAGAAATCATGTCAAAATTAAAATGCATGTGAGACATAATCCCTGGCCCATCTTGGAGGAATGTAGTGGTGATGATGATGATGGTGATGATAAAAATGATGTTGATGACGATGAAGATGGTGACAATGATGACAGTGATTATGGTGGTGACTATGATGATGATTTTTTTTCCCTTATTTACTTAATCTCTTGTTTGCCTTTCTCTCTCTTTCTACCCCAGACATTTGAAGTGTTCAACTGCACCTGTAATCAAGGCTTTCGAGGTGATGAATGTGAAAAGGAGACACCATTCTGTGATAATATTAATTGCAGTGGAAGGGGAAATTGTTCAACTAATAGTGAAAGGACTGGTTATATCTGTAGTTGTATTCATGGTAAGTTCACTGATGTTGTCTTAGAATTCCTGGTGGTTGTGATGATATTTCTTCTGTAATACTAACTGGTCTTGTGTAATGCTAACTGTTCTTGCATACTACTGTGTAATACTATCTGGTTTAGTATAATACTGTCTAATACTAACTGATATTCTGTAATGCTAACTAATCCTTAGTAATACTAATTAGTAATACTAATTAGTATTACTAATAGATTGTGTAATATTGTCTAATACTAACTGATCTTCTGTAATATTAACTGGTCTTATCTAATGCTAACTAATCCACTGTAAAACTAACTGGTCTTGTATAATACTAACTAGTCTTGTGTAATACTAACTGATCTTGTGCAATATTAAATGGATGGATATAGAGATAGGTATAAATATAGACTAGATAAAGAATAAATAGATATAGATATATGGTGGAGGAGTCTGCATCTCACTTATGTATAGTCTCATATTCTACTGAGTGCACTGGAGATGTTGTCATGTCTTTGACACAACTGAAGGGTCTTTCCAGCTCTTTGTTTGGCATGGTTATCTACAGCTGAATGCCCTTCCTATCACATATATGTACATTTCTTTCACTAGTTTCAGTCATTTAATTGTGGCCATGCTGAAGCATTGCCTTGAAGGAATTTAGTTGACCACTTCAATCACAATACTCTTTTATTTTGTTTTCAAGTCTGTTACACATTATCTTTTTCTTGTCAAACTATTATGTTATGGAACATAAACAAACTATAACTATAAACACGCACACACAGGGGCACACACTCACAGAGCCATGCATACACATACACAGACAGGCATATATCCTCACACACTGCCAAACACTCATACATAGACATGCACACACACACACACACACACACAGGCATATGCTCACAGATGTGCACACATACAATGCACACACATAGACACATACACTGACACACACTCACAGACACATACACACATATACACACACATACAGACAGACATGCACGGACACAGACACACAGGATGACACACACACACAGACACACACACACACATGGGGTGGCAGATGAACAAGATAGATGCTTTTGTTTATTCATCCCACGTATTAATTTTTTCTAATTTTCTTGTGCAATTTTGCTTTTTATATAAAGTAGAAGCCAATATGAGAGCTTCTATGTGGTTGATTGACTTGTTAGAAATAGCAGTCAATCAGTCTGAAGAATTTGCTTTTACTTCATTTTTTTTTTCTTACTTTCTTCAGGATATGAAGGCCCTGGGTGTGAGAATAAAACTGATTTTTGTCAGAATTCTCCCTGCAAAAACAATGGATCCTGTAGAAATGAAACAGATACATACAGGTGTGACTGTATTAGTGGTAAGTACTTCCACAGGTGTGATATATACAAGGTGATTATATAAGTGGTATTTCCACAGGTAATATATACAGATGTGATTGTATCAGTTGTAAGTACTTCCACAAGTGGCATTTTCTTCTCCATATTGAACTCTTTTATTACCATATTTCAAATGAAAGACTCTGCTTATGGTTTTCAAATCATTTTCAAAATAAGAATTTGGAGAGATTTAGTAATATAACTAACTTTATCATTAAGCTGGTTTAGGGTGGTGAGAATCAGTCAAGTGTCAGACAAAATGTTTTGCAGCATTCTCACCGAGGTCAACTTTGCCTTTTATCCTTCCTGGGTCAATAAAATAAAAGACCAATCAATTACTTGCACTGATTTAATCAAGCCCCCTCCCAATTTCTGGCTATGTGTAAATTAGAAACTATTATTTAGCTGTTTAGAGCATAACATAACAAAGGTTCATGTATAATATGATAAAAGGTTTTAGTTATAAACACCTTTCTAACCATATTCATACCAGAATCATCATTTAATATCTATTTTCCATGCATGGGTTAGACGAGCTGTCACATTATGAGGCTAGACATGTCAGGTGACTATGCCTTGCTCATACAGATCTGATTTTGGTTTAGTTTTCTATGGTTGGATGCCCTTCTTAACACCTACCACATTTCAGTTTTGACTGGGAGCTTTTTTCATGTCACCAGTATGACCATCTTGCAGGATGGAATGGGTGTTTTTTCATCATAGCACCAGCATGACCACCTTATAGAGTGGACTGGGTGCTTTTTGTCAAGGCAACTGTTTGACCATCTTACAGTGTGGATTGTGTGCTATTTGTCAAGGCACCAGCATGACCATTTTACATAATGCAATGTGAATGATTTTTGTTATGGCATCAGCACTACCACTGTATAAGATGGACTGGATATTTTTGCCATGGCACCAGCACTGTGGAAGAGCAAGCCATGCAATGTTCCCCACTTCACATTGTGTACTAAGAAGGTGTGCTTCAAAATGTTGCCATCACTACCACCCAACAGAGTGTACTTTTTATCATAGAACCAGCACTCCAACTCTACAGAGTAGGCTCAGTGCTCGGCCAGGCAGTTAGGATAGTGTGGATGATGATAGCGTGGAAGATGGTGGGGAGGAAGGAGATACTATATTGACACCAGAATCATCATCATCATTGTTTAACATCCACTTTCCCTGCTAGCAAGGGTTGGACGGGTCTACGTAGATCAAACCAGTACTGAAGTGGGGTTACTGATCTCCTAGAAAGGCCAAAAGTCTGGATCTTGCTTATGTGCAGTCATACATGCTATTGAGTGCAGAGGAGAAGTTGTGGCTAACTCAATATTAGTTGTCTATTATAAAATTGTAAGAATGTAACCAATTTCCTGTGTTGTCATTTTTTAGGCTGGCATGGTCAGAACTGTACTGAGGACATCAATGAATGTACCAACAGAACAGAGTGGTGCTTGAATCAAGGTGTATGTACAAATACACCTGGTTCTTTTATATGTACTTGTAATGGCACTGGATTTGAAGGTATGTTCATTTTATAAAAAAATGTTAATTCAACCATCATTTGTCTTCTTTGATTATTGTCTGGCAGCATTGTCTGTTTGAATACTTCAAACATTCACAGTATCATCACCATCATCATCATTGCCATCATTACCACTGTCATCATAATCATTACCATCATTACCACCACCACCATCCCATCACCACCACCATCCTATCACCACCACCATCCCATCACCACCACCATCCCATCATTACCACCACCATCATCATTACCAACATCATTATTACCACCACTATCATTACCACCCCCATCATCACCTTCATCATTGCCTTCATTACCACTGTCATCATAATAATAATCATCATCATTATTTTATGTCTACTTTATATGCTGGTATATATTGGAAGGTCATTAATGCCCATGTCAGTTCTTATTCAGAGTTACTGCCCTCCTAATTAGAGATGCCTTTCCTAACACCAACCATGTTACACAATGTACTGGTGGTATTATATTATGTCACCATCACTACAGAAATTGTCTTGTCTTTGGTGCTACTAAACAGTCCTCTTGTACAGTTTTTGGCATGATTTCTATTGTTGGATGCTCTTCCTAACATCAACCACTTTGCAGTTTACTTGGTTAATTTTATCATGGCACGAGTACTAGAGAGTTTGCCATGGTTAAAATAAAATATAAAATAAACCAAGAAATGCAAAGAATCAACAGGTACAAATTAATGCACATTGTAATTAATCCATTTAAAATTCTTAAAATACTTGTACAGAATACCTGTAGCATGTATAATATATTATCATGCTAGAGTAAGTTGTACAGGTTGTCACTGACCAAGTTAGTACTAACTCTGTGCCAGGGACTGCATTTTACTCATTTTCATTCCTAAACATTACAAGTACTACGTTTGGTAAATTTTCTGCAGCTGGATGCCATTCTTAACACCAGGTACTTTACAGAGTATACTGGGTGCATTTTATTGTGGCACCAGAACTAGGGATGTGATGTCATAGATACAACTGAAGGATTCTCTCAATTTTCTGTTTGGTGTGTATAAATAGGATGAGAATTAAACAAAGAAAAGTTTTTTAAATAGCCATTGTTCAAGAACCTAAATAAAGAGTTTGGTGGCTGTAGTAAATGGTTTGGTAGTTGTAGTAATGGTTTGGTAGTTGTAGTAATGGTTTGGTAGCTGTAATAAATGGTTTTAGTAGCTGTAGTAAATGCTTTGGTAGCAGCTGTAGTAAATGGTTTAGTAGCTGTTGTAATGTTCTGACTGATTTTTATTTTCTCCAGGTTATCTTTGTTCAGAAGATATAGATGAATGCCATGATAAAGAAAACAGTCCATGTCAACATAATTCCACATGTGACAATACTGTTGGTAGTTACTTCTGTGATTGCATCCCTGAGCTAGGCTATGAGGGCAAGAACTGTGACATTCCAAGTTGTCATAACATTCAGTGTTACTATGGCAGTGAATGTATTGTTACAGATGATGCCTGGTTCTGCCTCTGTCCTAAGTATTTTGAAGGTAGCCTTAAAATCTTGCCCTGCCCTTCTTGTGTAGCACCTTCTAGCTCCTTAAATGTTATCAAATTAATATAAGACACACAGAAACTCTTCCCTGTTCTAGACTGTATATTTTAGCATTTTATTGCTCTCCATAGCTATTACAAATGCATTGTCATACTCTGTATATTAGTTCTTTATATAAATATGCCTTTGTCAAGGGTTGTGGATTGACAGAATTGGTAGAGCATCAGATAAAATGTCATTGTGGTAGTTGTTCTGGCTCTTTACATTCTGAATTCAAATCCTGCCAAGGTCAACTTTGCCTTTCATTCTTCCAGGATAAAGTAAAGTACAAGTTTATTTAATCAACTGTGCACTTCCCTTAAATTTGCTGGCCTCGTATCTAAATTAGAAATCAATATTTATCTCCTTGCTATATGTGATTATTTGATGTATTATCCCAATGACCAGCCTCCTAGGAGCTATTTTCTTCTTCACCAATATAATAATCTTTCTACCATCAACAGTAGTGAATAAAGATGTTGTTTAGTATTCAAACCTATATGTGGCACCAATATCACTTCTTTCAAGCTTTATTCTTGTGCATTACCACCACATACCGTATATACTCAAATATGTCTGAGAAATAGGCAAAAATCCAAACTTTATTTACTTAGAATTTGAAGTTAAGGAAAATCGTCAAAATATTAACCCTGAATATAAGGTAACCCTCTTCTGTCATTGATTTTTTTTGGTCACATATTCCTCTGCTTATATTTGAGTATATATAGTAAATGTTCTTTTTTCTTCATGTTCTGAAGAACTAGCATTTATCACAATGTGTGCTTGTGTTGTTTTCGTGTGTAAAGTTGTTTAATATATCCTTGCAGGAGAAATATGTAAAGTTTGTTCTGTGAATGCGACTTAATGTTTAGAATAACAAAACTATTTAATTGTATAGCTTCTCATTTTAGTATTTTTTAATTTTATTTATTTATATTTAAATTTTTATTTATTTATTTATTTTTTGCTGAAGGAATCTATTGTCAGTGTAAAGGTCCCTGCATTACTGAACCATGTGGAAATGGTACATGTATTCAAAATTGTACTGATCAGTCATATACGTGTGAGTGTACAGAAGGTGAGTAGTATTCTTTTATCTTTCATTTCATTTACTAAAGTCTTCAATGAAGAAAATTGAACCTTTTTAGAGACTTTAGAGACTTTGTCATTGTTGACAATTTAAACATTTTATTACTATATTTCTTTTAATTTACTGTACATAATGAATCATTAGAGTAGAACTTGGCTTTGGGTCGGCAGAGTTGGAGGTTAGTCAAGAGAGTTGAGATACAACACAAAAGATGTGATATTGGGATGGGGGAGAGTTAGTCAGGCTAGCTGGGATACAACACAACATGTGTGGTATTGGTGGGGAGAGGATGTTAGTCAAGCAAGCTGGGATACAACACAACGTATATAATATTACGGTGGGTAGGGGGAGGTTAGTGAAGCTAGCTGGGATACAACACAACAGCACGTGCTATTGGGAGGAGGTTAGTCAGGCTAGATGAAATACAACACAACAGATGAGATATTGGTTGGGGGTTAATGAGCAGGAACACAACCTAACAACAGATGTGATATTTTGACTTTTGTCCATGTTGTATTTAGTTCAATACCTTAATTTCATGACCATATTGCTTCATGAAGAACTCCTAACCCTTTCATTTCCATATTTTTAATTAAAGACACTGCTTATGGTTTTCAAATAGTTTTGAAAATATGAACATACAAGACTTTGGGGTGGATTTAGTATGATATAACTAAGTTTCTCATTATTAGGCTGTTGTTTGGAACATAACTTAACAAAGGTTCTTACATAAGATTATGATGGAAGATTTTTAGATAAATATTAATACTTTAACCTATTGTTACTATATTTCTAATTAAAGACACTGCCTATGATTTTCAAATAATTTTCAAAATAATCAGGAATTTGGAAATATTTATAATATTTATTAATATTAAACTTTCTCATTATTGAGTTGGTGTTTGAAACATAGTTTAACAAATATTCTTACATAAAATTACCATAGAACCAGGGATGTTATGAAAAGGATTAAAATTAGAAAACTGAAGTAAAACATTGAGTTACTAGAAAGATGTTATAGTGTTCATAAGTTGAAGGATTATGGTGTTTCTGGATGGATTTTCAAACTGATTCAATCTTTATCAAATCTCAAACTGAAGGTTTTTTAAATGACCAGTTTTTTAGGTCTTTCCACATTAATACAGGGGTCCCTCAAGGCTCTATTCTGAGTCCTATACTCTCCTTAATTTTCATCAATAACCTTTCCAATAGCATATTTTCTGGGCTTGGTATCTATGCTGATGACAAAACTCTCTATTCTTGTCTTAATGGTAATTCTGATATATTTGATAAAGTTGAATTGGCAGCTGATCTTGAATATATGTTGTTGACTGGGGCAAGAAATGGCTTATTACCTTTAATGCATCTAAGACTAAACTGCTATTTTTTAATCACCATAGAGAACCACTTTTGTTTTCCATTTGTTTTCCGACTCTATGTGCTTTCTTGGTCTGACATTTTCCAATGATTTCAGCTGGAATGATTATATCACATTGATTGCTAAGTCTGCTGTCTAGAAAGTTGGTTTGCTCTGTTATGCTAAAGAACTTTTCACACTTGAAAATATCTTATCATCATCACCGTTTAATGACTATTTTCCATGCTAGCCTTTATAAATCTACCATATGTTCTTGTATTGAATACTGTTGCCACATCTGGTCTGGTGCTTCTCCTGTGGATCTTGAGAGTCTAGATACAATCTAAAGAAGAATCATCAACATTATTGGTCTTGACTTGACATGTCAGCTTCAATCACTGTCATACTTTGTTCTGATGAACTTTTCCTTTTTGTTGCCTCATATTCACAAGCTGAAATGGAGCACCAGATTGGTAGCTAAGTCTTATCCTTTTACAGATGAAATTCCTAAATGCAAATAAGAAATTCTATTCTGATAATTTCTTTCTGAGACATTTTGCTTATGGAATTGTTTTCTGGCTTTTTACTTTCCTGACCTCTAACTACAATTTGCAAAAATTCAAAAGCAACATCAATTGTCATCATCTCTCTTCTTGAATTATGTTCTCTCTGTCTTGTCCTTTTCTCTTCTTAGTAACTCCTTCCATTTTAGTAGCTTTATTGCCTTGTTTGGGGTGAGCAAAAATACCAAGCATATTAATGAAGTTATGTAGAAGATATGATTTTCTGTGTGATGGGTCAATAGAGAGTTTTGTGTAGATGTGTATGTGTAAATGATATTTTTTCACTTGTGTATGGTCTAGCAGTTAGATTGTTGTACTCACTGTCATAAAGTCATGGGGTTAGTTGCTATATTGAGCACCACATTGTGTTCTTGAGCAAGATGCTTCATTTCACATTGCTTTTCTTGATAGGATGGTGGTTCCTATCATTAAAACACTTGAGAAACCTCCTATGAGATACAAACATGCAGGAGAACAGTTCAACTTACAAAAATTTGAATTTTAAATTTTATTTCATTTTATTTATTACAGGTTTCGAAGGTAATTACTGTGATCAAGATATTAATGAATGTGATAAACAACCTTGTAAAAATGGTGGCACATGTAAAAATAATGTGGGGAGCTATGTTTGTAACTGTCCAGAGAATTACTTAGGAAACAATTGCAATCTGGAGGACCCATGTTCAAAAAATCCTTGTCAAAATAATGGAAATTGTTCATATCAGCTCAGTCCAGATAGAACCCATCTTTTAAATTCTACTTGTTCTTGTTTTCTGGGTTATAATGGAATAGCATGTACTGCAAAGGTAAGATTTAATATTCATTCTCATTCAGCTATGTGTGCCTGGTTTGGGTTATGTGTATTTCAGTTTAGGCTGTGTGTATTTGGTTTATGAAACCAATAAAAAAAATATTTGTTACACTTGGCAGTATTGGTAGAGGGTCGGATGCCATGCTTTGATGCATAGAGTTACGGCCCTTGCCATTCTGAGTTCAAATCCCGCTGATGTTAACTTTGCCTTTCATCCTTATGGGGTCGATAAAATAAAGTACCAGTAATGCACTGGGTAATTGCTGGCCTTGCGCCAAAAGTAGAAACAATTATTATTTTATGACAATGGTAAAATAATAAAAATAATAATTGTTTCTGATTTAGGCACAAGGCCAACAATTTTTGGGGAGAGGAAAGTCGATTAAGTCGACCCCAGTGTGTTACTAGTACTTTATTTTATTAACCCCTCAAAGGGATTACAGTCGTTTCTGATGTAGGCACAAGGCCAACAATTTTGAGGGAGGTGAAAATCAATTAAATCGACCCCAGTGCATAACTGGTACTTTATTTTATTGACACCATAAGGATGAAATGCAAAGCTAATCTCGGCAGAATTTGAACGCAGAATGAAAGGGCCATAACTATATTCCCCAAAGCATGTTGTCCAACACTCTACTGATACTGCCAATCCACCAACAGAAAAAATGGAAATAAAAGACTAATATTTTGTTTGTTTTAACTTCAGGTAACAAGTTCTGAAACAGATATTTATATATATATCATTATTGGTGTTGTTCTGGTTATATTAGTGATAATCATTGGTGAGTCGATAAAATATTACTTTTTCTTTTGATAATATATATATAACATCAACTGCAAATACTATGTCTGCTTATCTCTCACTCTCTCCCATATACTTAAACACACACACACACACACTTCTATGAGTTGATAAACAACAGTAAGGTATTCAGATATTTATTTAAAGCTCTAATGTGCTTTATCTTTCATCCCGAATAGCGAGAGATATTTCAGGGTATACTTCAGTTGGTATACTTCCAGTCACCTTTGATTTAAATCACAGAGCATATATTAACAAAGAAATAAGTTCAGCAGTTAATACATTATTTATTTGGTCTACATGTGATTCATTCCCTTAGGATATTGCTCACAGTATCCTTATAAAGAAATCGTCAGGATTTACATATTAAAGAGTTTCAGGATAACATATTAAAGAGTTTCAATTACCAATCAATGTATTCTTTAACCACATGCTCCAGCTGTAAATTGTAAAGAAAGTTTTGTCTAAGGTAATGGAAGGTTAGAATTGTCAGAATTATTTAACAATACTCTTCATAAAAGTTGATCTACCTGGTATTACCAGCAGTCCTATTCTGACGTTAATATAATCTATTTCTGTCAATAGTGCAACTATATTAGTAATTACTAAAGTTATAATCAAATTTAACCTCGGTATATAGTTTTTTAAGGGTTAATGTTATGAAGTCTACAGAAGAAAGTAACGGCTAAAAAAAATCAAGGGTTTATCAACATTTATTTTATTTGGTTAGCTATATGCACTGTAGCCGCTAACTATGCCTATTCGTACATAAAACCAAATCATTTCTGCATGGACCCCACATATATACACACTTACATATATGCACATACACATACACACATACATACATATAGACACATATATACCTTTGCATACACACATAGCTTTTCAAGCCTGTTAGAGACTTGCACTCCTTCACACACTGACAAAACTATGGATCTCCCTGGCCTCAGGTCTTGTATCAGGTTGCCTGTGAACCTTCACAATACCATAGAGATCATAGTTCACTGGTTCTGTCTGAACATGGCTACCGACTGTGGCTCCTGAGACCAGATTTTCTCAAGCAAATCTTTCCAACCTCAGGGCACACCAATTCAATGGAGACACCCATACCATAATATATAATAAAGTGAGGAGTGTGGGAGTGTGTCAGAAATGTATTTTTTTATCCCATTAGTAAAATAAGTTTGATTATTTTGAATAAAAAATGAATGAATATTACATAATTTATGTTCTAAATTTCGTAACTCTTGATTAAATATAAATAATTTTATTGCTTATTTCAAGATTCACTTCTTTTAAAATTTTCAAATGATATAATGGACACTATATCATCATCATCATCATCATCATCATTTAACGTCCGTGTTCCACGCTTGCATGGGTTTGGACGGGGGTTTTCCCACTTGAGGCAAGAGTGATTGTCTTGCTCGCATAGGACTGTCTGGCAGGTTTTCTACAGCTGGATACCCTTCCAAACACCAACCACATTTACAGTGTGGGTCTGGGAGGTTTTTACCGTGTTGCCTACACGGCCACATTACAGCGTGGACTGTCTGGCGGGTTTTCTACAGCTGGATGCCCTTCCTAACACCAACCACATTTACAGTGTGGGACTGGGAGGTTTTTACCGTGTTGCCTACAGGGCCACATTACAGCGTGAACTGTGTGTTTTTTTGTCGTGACACCTACACGATCTCATTTGTTTCGGCCTGGATGTTGTGGCACCAACATAACTTTACATTGAAAGGGGCGGTGTGGATGGGGTGGGGGTGGTGGGACGGGGGTGTATTTTGTTAGAGATGCCTACTGACTGTAGTAGGTTTTACTTTGTATTTAGGTAAGGCGGGTCTTCTCTATTACTGAGTACCGCCAAAGGTCTCGGTCCAGTGACATTGTCTTGGAGAGGTGTAAGTGTGTGAGGTCGGAATTTATCAGCTCGTCCCAGGTTTTTCTGGGTCTGCCTATTCCGTGGCTACCGTCTATCTTTATTGCCCTGCACTTTGTTATACAGCTATCGTCTTTCATGCGCATCACGTGACCATACCAACGTAGCCTTCTCTCGAGTAAACATCTGATCCATCTTATTTCTAATTTTTTCCTTAGTTCGTTTATGCTTTGCCGTTCACGTATATTACTATTACACATCCAGCGGAGCATGCAAGCTTCGTTCCTCTCTAGTCTGCGTATATCCTCTGCACACAATGCCCAGGTCTCACTGCCATGCAACATTGCTGTTCGTATGCAGGCATCATACAACCTGCCTTTCATTTTTAGGGAGAACCCTTTAGCGGCTAATAGTGGTATAAGCTCTCTGAACTTTTTCCATCCAGTTCTGACTCTAGCTACTGTACTTTCAGAGCACCCTCCCCCACTGCTGATTTTGTCACCCAGGTAACGGAAGCTGTCCACTATTTCTATAGAACCCTCTGCGCAGTTGAAAGAGCTAGTATTTTGTGGGCACTTGCTGCTACTTATTGCACCAGAGCACCGGCCACATATAAAATCTATGTTCTTAGTTAGCTTACCTGTGATCCCACTACATCTTTTATGCACCCATACTTTGCCTTTGGGGCACAAAATGGAGTTTCTACCTACGCCTTTTCTACACACTGAGCATGGCCACTTCCCGGAAGGGAACGCCGCCTTATTTTCTTTCTTACAAACTAGAACTTTAGTCTTAGCCAGGTTAATTTTAAGGCCTTTTGATTCTAGGCCGTGCTTCCATGTTTGGAATTTCTTCTCTAGCTCGGCCATTGATTCAGCTATGAGTGTTAGGTCATCTGCGTATAGGAGTTCCCATGGGCAACTGGTCTTGAACTCCTCTGTTATAGCCTGAAGGGCAATAATAAATAGTAGGGGGCTGAGAACAGAGCCCTGATGGACGCCAACTTTTACGCTAAACTCTTCACTATATCCGTTGTTAATTCTAACCTTGCTGACTGTTTCTTTATACATGGCTTGTATAGCTCTCACAAGCCATTCGTCAACACCTAGTTTTCTAAGAGCCCACCAGATATCACATCACTTATATAAACATTCATATACTTGCATCGTTATATAAAGTTTATATTTCTGTCGCTAATTTTCTCGTTTTTCATTTTCATAAAATTTTGCTATAATGCAGTTTATATATAATATTGTCTTTTTTAAATGTATATATATTTGTGTATAATATAAATATGCACACTTCACATGCTAGCAAAAAACCAACCAAACTACATATATATATATAAAATTGAGTAAAATGACAGGAGGCCAGACTGATGAAATTCCTTTAAAGATTTAGTATAGCAAACACTATGTACATTTCAGTGGCCAAGTTCCGGAAGATCCTGGTGACATCATCAGGTATTTATTGCATAATAGTTATATAATAAAGGAATAATGGTAAAACAAATCAAAATGATTTTGACTCAAATGCGATCATGAGAGCCAGTTGTTGTCAGTTTGGCTGACGAACGAGCTACACATTTCTGTAAGAATCGTGTAGTTTCTCAAAACCTTCGGTAATGGAATAATTATATTGTGTTGGTTATCAGGTAATTAAATAGCTCTGTACAATACATACAGCACTCTTCTTTCATTTACCTTTTCTATGGATATACTTAACACACACACTTATATTTATCATCATCATCATCATCATCATACGTCCATTCTTCCACACTAGAATGGGTTAGATGGGTTATCCTGTTTTCGGCAATGCCAGGTCAGGTGAGCATGTCTTGCTCATACAGAACTGATTTTCTCTTAATTGCTACAGCTAGACTAACACCAACCTCATTTACAGTGTGGACTTGGTGCTTTTTTTCTCATGACACCTACACGATCACTTTACAGTGAGAGTGGGGTGCATACTGTCTATATGCTTCAGCTTTGGCTTGTACCCTTGGAAAATCTGGTCTTCTGTATTACTGCGTAATGCCAGAGGTCTCGCTCCTGTGTCATTGTGAGAGGTGCAATTGGGTAATATAAGCTTTTATCACCTCATCCCAGGTCTTCTTGGGTCTCCCTACTCCATGGCTTCCATCGATATTTAGTGCTCTGAACCTTTTTATGCAGCTGTCATCCTTCATACACACCACATGTCTTTAGCAGTATTAGTTATAGAGTAGTCGCCACTTTAACAGGGTAGATGATTGAAGGTCGTGAGTTGCCAGTGTAGTGATAGTATCCTCGTTGGATTATCTTGTTGACATAGACGTGAGGGAAGGTCCCTCGATCTATTTACCATCTATTTACAATATTTCCTTTCGTCAGGTCGCCAATTCCAGCAGCATGGGTTATATATGTTATTGAGACACGAGTAACATAATAATGATTTCAACAGCAGTAATTAGAGATGAAATGTATGTTTATTTTTGATGTAGTACAAACAATGTTTGTTAACTTATATGGTTGAAGTTACAGATAAAAAGAGGTTACAAAAGGGAATGTGCCATTGCGCCGTTAAGCCGGCGAGGCTAGGGTGCAAAATCTCACCATTACATTATGCGTGTTGCTGGCTTGAAGTTTCTGGTACAAGAGAGAGATTCTTCAAATCTTCGCGGGGAATTTCTTCCTCAGGGCGCGCAGGGATACATCCTCTTCTACTGGCGCTGATTGGCTGAACTGAGCCAAATCATGCACAGAGAATGTATGTGAGCCCGCGGAATAGGTCACTACATCACCTCTGACCAGATTTTCAGCAGAAAATCGATAACGAAGAAACCAAGGACCCACATATTATTGAATCAGCAAGAACAAATAGAGCACATCAGTGAAAAAATAATTGAGCAGAAAGATTCATGCAAGAACAAAAAAAAAAATAGGCGCGACAGGCCGTGTTGAGCCGCTGTCAAATGACGAGCTGTTTTGTAGTTTAAACGAGACCCTCAAGGGCCTACCAGAAAACAGATAAAGTCTGACATGGGCGAAGTTGCTGTTCTTGCATTAAATGTTAATGGTAAGCGTTGTACCAGTAGCTGTGAACGAAGCTATTATGGTAGTTTACCAGTGCTGGCGAGAAAATGATGGCCCCCAGATGTATTGTCGAATGTGCTGTGGAGCCAGGAAAAAATGTCTGGTTGCTTTGTAAAGAAAAAAAAGCAAGTTTAATCTGTAGGTGGGCTGCAGTGTAAATTCCATAATTCGGGCGAATCCACAGAAGTGGCCGAAATGCTGATAAGTCCAGTTCAATTTGTTGCTTTCCCAGCGAGTCGGGCAAAAACAACAAGACGGATGGCCGTCATGGATGATCAGTGTGCAACGAGATGCGAAGCTGTTTGAGTTCAGCTGCAATTAGTATTCTCGTGTTGCGGTGCCTGTTTGAATCCAGTGGATTAAGCTCTGTGAGCTGCCAGCATGTGACAGCATCTCAACCAGGTGAAAAGGGACTCGCAGAATATTACGTTTGAAGAACATATACCAAGAACAACATGTTGGTGTGTGATAAAAAAAATGTGTGCATATGCAGGCATGTAAAACAGCAAAGAATGTGAATGAACAAAAACCATTAGCAAGCACATAGCAAAAGAGCACAAAACAAGTAAATGCATTCTACAAAGAAATATGTGAATGTAAGAAACTGATAATTCAAAGTCAATCTAAGGGAGCAGAGAAATTGCCCAATAAGTTCAAAGTTTTTCAAAGTCAAATAGTTCACACATCACCAGTGTACAGACACTAGTTCTATCTGAAAACTGAAAAAGAAGTTTGTTAATGCCGTTAGGGGTTAGATGTATGGTGTTTTTGTGAGATTTCGTGGCCATCTTGTGTGGCATAAGGTTGTGTTGCTTATTGTTAAAGCAAAGTCAAAGAATCTTCTGTAGAGTAGCGGTCACCAAATATGGCAGCCACGTCTGACGCCATAATGGTGAGAAAACTACTGTCTCAATTTCTTGCGTCCCTGTGGTAACAAGACAGAAGGTATGGTGGTTGCGTCGGTAAAGTTACAAGCCGTTTTGAAATTTCCGATGTGTGGTGGTTTGCGTCGGTAAGGCTATGAAGCTGCCACTCACTGTTCCCCGTATTGGTCAGTGGTTAAACAACGCTGTCGCTGCTGCTGTCGTTGTTGTTGTCAAGTGTAGCCATGACATTTCGGTAGCCATCTTGAAATTTTTTCATGGCGAAAAATTCTTTGAAATACTGCCAATTTTTCAAAAAAATTTTGAAAGGAATATATTGAATTTTCGCAAGTTGAATATATTGAATTTTCGCATTTCAGAACACCCACCTCCGCTGCTAATTCTGTCATCCAGGTAGCTGAAGCTGTCTACTGTTTCTACAGAACCCTTCCAGAGTTTGGTAGTGCTTGTTTCCTGTGGCCGTTTGCTGCTTACTGTCCTAGTACAACTGCTACATGTAAAGCCTACATTATTAACTAAACTTCCTGAGATCCCACTACATTTCTTGTGTACCCATTGTTTGCATTTGGGGCAGAGGATGGAATTTCTACCAACACCTTTCCTATATACTGAGCAAGGCCATTTCTCTGAGAGGATCTGGGTTCTGTTTTCTTTTCTACTTATGAGGGCCTTAGTCGTTGTCAGGTAGACTTTGAGACCCATTCTTTCTAGGCTCTGCTTCCAATTTCTTCTCTAGTTCCACCATAGATTTAGCTATAAGTGTAAAATCTGGTCTTAAATTCCTCTGTTATAGCCTTCAATATGATAATAAACAGGAGAGGGCTAAGAACAGAGCCCTGGTTGACACCAACCTGTGTGTTAAATTATTTGCTATAGTCACTGTTAACCCTAACTTTGCTGACTACTCCCCTATACATGGCTTGTACAGCATTCACAAGCCATTCATCTACTCCTAGTTGTTTATGAGCCCACCAGATTATAGCGTAGGACAACCTGTACCAACATAACTTTACAGAGAGAGGGTGGTGTTGGTCGGGGTAGAGTAGTGGGATGGGGGGTGTATATTTGGTTAAGAGGTGCCTACTGACTGTAGGTTTCGTTATGTACATAGGCAAGGCGGTTCTTCTGTATTACTGAGTAGCACCAAAGATCTTGGTCCAATGACATTGTCTTAGAGAGGTGAAAGTGTATAAGGTCGGAATTTAAGAAATCGTCCCAGGTTTTTCTGGGTCTACCTACTCCGTAACTTTCATCAATTTTGATCGCCCTACACTTTTTTATACAGCTGTCGTCTTTCATGCTCATCATGTGACCATACCAACGTAGTCTTCTCTCAAGTAAACAGCATCTGATCCCTCTTATTCCTAATTTCTCACTTAGTTCATTTATGCTTTGCCGTTCGCGTATATTACTATTACACATCCAACGGAGCATGCATGCTTCATTCCTCTCCAGTCTGCGCAGCTCCTCTGCACACAATGCCCATGTCACACTGCCATGTAACATAGCTGTTCGTATGCAAGCATCATACAATCTGCCTTTCATTTTTAGAGAGAAACCTTTAGTGGCGTAAGCTCTCTGAACTTTTTCCATCCCGTTCTGACTCTGGCTACTGTACTTTCAGAGCACCCACAACCACTGCTGATTTCGTCACCCAGGTAACGGAAGGTGTCCACTATTTCTATAGAACCATCTGGGCAATAGAAGGAGCTAGTATCCTGTGGGCACTTGCTACTTATTGCACCTGGAGCATCGGTCACATAAAATCTATGTTCTTAGATAGCTTACCTGTGATCTCACTATATCTTTTATGTACCCATAGTTTGCATTTGGGACATAAAATGGAATTTCGGCCTACTCCTTTCCTACACACTGAGCATGGCCATTTCCCAGATGGGACCAGTGCCCTATTTTCCTTCCTACTATTTTCCTTCCTAACTAGAACTTTAGTCTTAGACAAGTTAACTTTAAGGCCTTTTGATTCTAGGCCATGCTTCCATGTTTGGAATTTCTTCTCTAGTTCAGCCATTGATTCAGCTATGAGCGTTAGATCATCAGCGTATAGAAGTTCTCATGGGCAGCCGGTCTCAAACTCCTCTGTTATAGCCTGAAGGGCAATAATAAATAGGAGGGGGCTAAGGACAGAGCCTTGATGAACACCAACTTTTACACTAAATTCTTCACTATATTCGTTGTTAATTCTAACCTTACTGACTGTTTCTTTATCCATGGTTTGTATAGCTCTCACAACCATTCATCAACACCTAGTTTTCTAAGAGCCTACCAGATAATGGAGCGGGGGGACTCTGTCAAAGGCTTTCTCCAAGTCAACAAAAGCTAAGTAGAGGGATTTACTTTTAGCTAGGTACTTGTACTAGGTGTTGTACAAGGAAAAGAGCATCTGTGGTACTTTTACCTGACACAAACCCAAACTGCATTTTATCTAGATCAATTCGCTCTCTGATTAGTTGCACTATACCTCTTTCTGTGACCTTCATGACCTGGTCAACTAATTTAATGCCTCTGTAGTTTTCCCTATCTAGAGCCTTTACTCTTGTAGCAGTTAACGATGATGTTGCTACGCCAGTCATTTGGTATGACCCCATTCTGTATTACTTGGTTTACTATCCGGGTGACCATAGTGTGTCCCACCATTCCAGATGCTTTCAGCATTTCAGAAACTATATCTGGAGGCCCAGCTGCCTTGCCTGTTTTCATATCTTTGATTACCTTACTTATTATACTACCTTTAACTTGCACCGCTGGTCCCTCTATTGGATTGATTTGGGGCAGACTATCTTTTTCCTATTTAGTAGTCTCCCATAGTTACACTTCCAAGCTACCTTCTTATCAGCATCAGTGATGGCAAGTACACCATCATCATTAAGGACACACTTCTCCCCGACAATATCACGGTTTTCCTTGGCACATTGTCTTGCAATCCTGAACACCTCACGTTTTTGGTCCTCGCGTTGTAGAACATGCTTGAACTTTCTTTCCTCTGCTTCCCTTCTTGCACTTGATAGTGTTCTCTACTTCCCCCATCCTGCCATGCTTTCCAAGACTGCTTGTTGGCCTTGATTAACTCCTCCACCTTACTGTTCCACCACCAAATTACTCTCCTCCTGCCTCGAGGTGTGCTCCAGCCACAGATTTCTTCTGTCGCCTTCAGCAGGTTAACTTTCAAGAATCCCCACTGTTCCTCTATATTGTACATCTCTAATTGCTCTTCCTTACTGTCAAAAGCATCAAGTAATATGCTTTTAAATTTGTCACTGGCTGTGGGGTCCTTTAACTTCCATATTCTTCTCCTCAGCGTAGTCCTCCTCTGTTGTCGAGTACGTCTAGTCCTCACTAACTATGAGGTCACTAACTATGAGGCTATGTTGGGAGGTGCATTCTTCACGGGGGAGTGATTTAGTGTTTACAAAAGACACTTTGTCACGTCTTCTGGTAAGGATATAATCTATCTGGCTGGCGTGTTCCCGTGATCTATAGGTGATCAAGTGATTTTCTCGATTTTTGAAGTTTGTGTTACAGATAGTTCAGGTTTCTGAAGCCTTCCTCATTTCTAGTACCAAACCCATAGTCTCCATGGATTCCATCATAGCAGTCACAATGTTGTTCAACATGACCATTTCTCTCCAGCCATTGCATATCCTCTGCAGTTGCTGCCCATGTCTCACTACCATGCAGTATCACGCATCTCACAAAGGCATCATATAACCGTCCTTTCGTATGCAGGGAAAAACCCTTCTTTGTCAGCAGAGGAAGCAACTCCCTAAACTTCTTCCAACCCGTCCTTATTCTAGATACTATGGCCTTCGGAACCCCCCCCCTCATGCTAATCTGATCACCTAGGTACCGGAAGCAATCAACCACTTCTATAGAACCCACCTGATTGGAAAAATGTGTCTATCACTGCGATTACTACTGCCAACTTTCCCTGTACATCTACTGCATACATAGTTTTCCCTACCTGTTAGATTGCCTGCTATCCCACTACATCTCTTGTGTACCCAAGATCTGCATTGCGTACATTTTATGGAATTTATGCCAGTTCCTTTCCTACATATCGAACATGCCCATTTCCCTGATGGAATCAGAGTATTGTCCTCTCTTCTACTTATCAACACTTTTGTCTTAGCTATGTTCACTCTCAGTTCTCTTGATTCCAACTGCTGTTTCCATAGCCAGAATTTTTCGTCATACACGTCTCGAAGGGCTTTGCTAAATTTATATTTTAATGGAAGGTCTTTTAGCTTCTAAACTTTTCTTTTCCACACCTTCCTGTATGTCTCATTCTTTCTCATGCTTACTGAGATGTCAATAACGACTAACCTATGCTGTGGGTACATTCTTCCCCAGGGTATGCCTTAGTATTTGACACCATCTGTCTGTCTCTCGCTGTCTAACTAGCAGGAAGTCAATCTGGCTTCTGTGCTCGCCCGATTTGTAGGTTATTAGGTGGCTGGTAGGCTTCTGGAAGTTAGTGTTGCAAATGGTTAGTGCATTTGCATCACAAAATTCAAGAAGCCTCACTCCTTCATTTCTTGAGCCGTAACCGTGCCCAGCATGTACCCCAGTGTATCCAACCTGGAGCTGTCCAACATGTCCATTGAAGTCTCCTGCTAGCATAATGATGTCTCTGTCCTCTGTCATTAAGGCTGTTTGTAAAAGTTGTTCGTAAAAGCAATCTTTCTCTTCTCTATGCCTGCCTGGGGAGCATAAGCAGAGATGATTGTCAGTAGTCTCTTGCCTACAACTAATCTAAGCTTAATTATTCTATCACTAACTCTAACTACCTCTATTGTCTTATTGATCCATCTCTCAGCCAATAATATGCTCACCACACCTAACCCATTATCATTACCCACCCAGAAAAGCTTATAACTACGATGTTTGCCTGTGTTTAGTCTTGCAGAGGCACCTCTCCATCTCACCTCTTGCACACATCCACATGCCTTCTCTCCAGCATCTCTGCTATCTCACCAGATCTACCTGTTAGAGTGCCAACATTTAGTGTGGCAACTCTGAGATGCGACATCTCGTTCTTTTTCCTGTTGTGTGATTGCTTGATGACGGTCGTGGGGTTCTCACACATGGCCTCACTAGCCACCCCACTACCATGCGCAGCCCTAACATGGTTAGTGTTATTGCTGTTTACACAGTTGGTTTTGTGCGATTGCTTGATGCCAGCAGCACTAGAGAGGTCGTCTTTTTGGACTCAGGGGCCCTATCCACCCCCCCATTTTACAGCATGGACTGGGTGCTTTTATTCGTGCCACCAGCACTAGGGAAGTTGTCTTACTGGACTTAGGGGACTTCTCTACCCCGCACCAATTTATTCAGAGTGGTAGCTCTCCTAGACGGGTTGCCTGCACTACGGCTTAGAGAGCCTCCATTCACCCCTTGTCTGCTCAATAATATATTCATAAGGGAGTGGTTATCATACAGCGTCGGGCATGTATACCAAACGTGCGGTGGGTGGACGTGAAATGAGAAGGAAATATGGCTATACGCACACATATATACACGTGCACACATATATACACATATATACACATATATACAAATATACACATATATACATATATATATATATACACACACATACACACACACACACACACATATATACATACATATATAAATATATATATATAAATAGTCACTTTACGCACGTCATTTGTCGTACCCTATAACTACCATTATCCCTTCTTCTTTCTACCTATTAGTTATACTCTTTCTACACACACATAATCTTTTTTTACGGGAACCCTATTTCTACTTTTCAGATATATTCTTAACTAGCAGTGGTACCCGGTGTTGCACGGGATAAGGTATTGTGAAATATATAACCGCCTTAGCTAAGCTTAGTATTGCCACCAGCCACGGCTGGCAAAGAACTAAGGGTCTGGTGGTATGTAAGTAAGCAACAATGTGCCTTAAAACGTGAGGAAGAAGTTGTGTGCACTTACCAACTGTTTGGGAATGAGTGTGAGATTTGTCTTGAGCAAGGGTGGCAGAATAACTGGAGGCAGCAGACATACAGACAGATATTATAAGGGCGCGTCGAATTGTAGGAAGTGACGTAATGCAGACAGCCAGCCAAACATACAGTCAGATATTATAAGGGCGCGACGTTATATGTATGTATCTATCTAAAAAGAGAAAGACTAAGAATTATAGAGAGAGATCGCTAAATTGGCTAATGCGGTCCCTAGGGCATTGAAAATTTGAATTTTTTTTTTGCTCAGAACACTCCCTGAAACATAAGTATTACATGTGTAAAGTTTGAAAACAGTCGGTTGGGTGGTTCTCTAGTTTTAGGGATTCAAACTCACACACACACAGACATCCATCCTCAGTTTTATATATATAGACTAGCAGAAAACTGCCCACGGGTGGTTTTCTGCTAGTATATATGTATATTACACACACAGAAATGTATATATATTTCTGTGTGTGTATATATATATATTACACACACCGAAATGTATATATATTTCTCTGTGTGTATATATATATAAATTACACACACAGAAATGTATATATATTTCTGTGTGTATATATATATATTTCTGTGTGTGTATATATATATATATTACACACACACAGAAATGTATATATGTTTCTGTAGCACTCTTCAATTCCCCCCTCTCTCCCTCCCGCTATCCCCCTCTTGTAGTCTGTCTCTTTCTTTCACTCTTTCTCTACGCGTGCGCAAAAAACATTTGCACGCGCGCACATGTTTTTGCGTCTATTCAATCTCTCTCTCTCCCTCCCGCTATCCCCCTCTGTGATATATATATATATATATATATAGAAGTTATATTTAATTTGTTGGGATACAAGCAAATATTTTTATAACTGATATAAAGCACTCAACAAATTTTTGGAGTAAAAATACAATATATTAACAAATGGAAACTATATTTATAAAACCATATTTATTTCATTATACATATTTCAAGGACACCAAAGCAAATTATGGTGCGCTTTCATCAGATAAAATATAATATAGATCAGTTTTATAAACAAATATTGACATACCCTTAAATGAATGCGACCATGTCTGTTGGAAGCTCCCGGATAGTGGGGTTACTAATTTTATTATTGGTCTATTATGCAAATTAGTGTCGGAGAGGTTTAAATCCCATACATTTAAATTAAGCCGTTGGAATAGGAAAAAAAAAGAAGAGAAAAGGAGAAAGAAAGAGCAAACCCAAAGGAGGAGAACAAAAGAAAAGAAAAGGAAAAGGAATAGAAAAAACAAAAGAAAGAGAGAAAACCCTAAGTGAGAGAGTGATTGTATTAACGTAATTTTATGAGATGATGAAGCGAAAAGATAAATATATAGTGGATGAGTTAGTGTGGATAGATAAATAAATAAATAAATAGATAGTAGTAACCGAAGAAATTCATCTAATGTTTAAATTTGATTAAATTATTGAGATCTATAAATTAAAAATCGAGATCTATATATTATTAAAAGAATATATATATACACACTCATATATATATATTTATATATATATTTTTTTATTTTATAGAAGGAGCTTCTACAGGACTAGTACTGTTTCATTCAGATGAAATCTTCAGGAAGCTGGGTGTCATATTAAGTTCTGGTATTTATACATTTAGGTAGTGGCAAGGGAGGGGTGGTGGATGGGGGGTATTTAGATACACAGGACCACTTCATGGCACAGGCCGTTTTTTCTATGGGGAGTGGTCAATTAGCCAGAGTGCTTTTGGAAATAAGTAAATAAATAAATAAATGAATAAATAAATAGATAAATGAATAAATAAATAAAATAAATAAAGAAATAAAGAAATAAATAAAAAAAAAAATAAATAAATAAATAAAAAAAAAATAAAATAAATAAATAAATAAAAACCCCAAGAATAGTAATTCAACAGATATATAGTAGGGAAATTTTTTAGGTGGGTTGGTAATAGAAATTAAACATTTAACAAGACCGAATCATGGCACAGACTGGGGTGAGTGGTCAAGTTAACATACAAGCCACAGGTGGCCAGAGTGTTTTAGTAAAATTGACCACTCCCCATAGAAAAAACGGCCTGTGCCATGAAGTGGTCCTGTGTATCTAAATACCCCCCCCCCCCCCATCCACCACCCCTCCCTTGCCACTACCTAAATGTATAAATACCAGAACTTAATATGACACCCAGCTTCCTGAAGATTTCATCTGAATGAAACAGTACTAGTCCTGTAGAAGCTCCTTCTATAAAATAAAAAAATTTTACTCTGCCATGTATTGAGTACCTTACTTACTGTGGTTATCCCCGACTCAACCCGGGACCTACGTATTTATATATATATATATATACTATCAAAAAATATATATACATACTATCAAAAAATATTATTAAAATATATGTTATTATTATATAACCTTACATAAATTTATTATTAATCATCAACCAACAATTAATTATTAATTTTTCAATTAACAATAAAACTCATAAGAAATAACAAAACATATGTTTAAAATATAGGAATGTTCAGAGATTTTACTGAAGAAAAACTCTTCTTAGTAATAGCAATACAGCGTGAGGGAAAATTAATTGATTTATTTGTAATGTAGATAGTTCTATTGATTAAATGTTATAAAAGTTAAGATGATAAAAAAATGTTAAGATTATAAGAGAACCTTATATTATTTATAGTAAGTTATAAAATTTATATATTTTATAAATCCACCTGTTATACAGTTGTGACTGTTAAAATATAACTTTGTTTACTATAACGTCTTAATGTTTAAAGTTTTTCTTAAGAATATATCTAAAGCATACACCGTAAAACAACCCTTTTAGATGAGTTCATTCATAGAATGTATTCAAATTATACATTTCGATATATAGAGACCCACATATACATAGACATGATGGCTGCCCCCTCGTTATCGAGTATGGCCATTGCACGAGGAGAAAAAAAAAAAAAATTAATTAATAAATAAATAAAAAATAAAATAAAAATAAAAAAAAGAAATATATATATATATACACACACATATATATATATATATATATATATATATATATATATACACATACACACATACATACACATACACACACACACACACACATACATTAATAACAATAATAATAATAACAACAATAATAATAATGACAACAACAATAATAATATACATATACATATATATATATATATACACACACCCACACACATAAGCATATCTATACACACACACACACACACAATAGCAACTAACAGTGCTGCGATCGAATGTGGCTTTTTAGCCCAGCCAATGATCTAAAATGTCTTGCACAGAGTCGGCAACCAAAACATTCACTGGGAATAGTCGGCTGTAGTTGGAGTTTGTGTACTTTTGCATGTCGCTTGAGCCCTCCTGCTGATTTACATTCTCTACCACATGTTTGGCAAGTATGATGAGTAGCATCTCCAACAGCAGCCTGGTAGTCAACCACTGGTCTTACTTTATGACTGCGAAGATGACTTTCGAGTCCAGCTTTGCTTAGGCAGAGTCTCGCACAGACGCTGCATGTCAGCACCATAGGAGGACCCTCGCCGTCTGGAAGTGCAACAGCAATGCCCTTCCTCACATCCCGCTTTACTTTCTCGTATGCGATTCGAGATGCCTCAAAGGCAACTTTTCCCTCATATACAGTCTTTCTCCATTTATTACGATCAGCAGCAATATTTTCCCATGTATCAGCAGAGATGTTAGCGTCTTTCAGAGAGGCTTTCAAGGAATCCTTATACCTCTTTTTTGGTTTATGTGGCGGTCATTTTCCTTTAACCAACTCTCCATAAAAGAGTTGTTTTGGTATTCTAGAATCCTTCATCCTGGCAAGGTGACCACTCCAACGGAGTCGTTGCTTAAGCACAAGAGCTTCTATACTGTCACACATAGAGCTTTCCAAAATCTCGACATCACTGATGTGGTCCCTCCAGTGAACGCCATGGATCCGTCTGAGACACATCTGATGGAAACGCTCCAATTGCTTAAGGTGGTGTCGATATGTGACCCAGGTCTCGCAGGCATAAAGAAGACAAGAGAGCACACATGCCCTGTACATCTTTACCTTTGCCCTCCTGCATATGTCTCGCCAACCCCAGAGTCGCCTTTCTAGCTTTCTGAAAGCATCACTTGCTTTCCTAATCCTAAGTGAGATTTCACTGTCAAGGTTGCTGTATCGATTGACAGTGCTTCCCAGGTAGACAAACTGATCAACCACTCCAAATCGTTTGCCATACACATAGATGTTTGGTTCAGTGTACTGCTTACCAGGGGCAGGTTGGTACATGACGACGGTTTTCTTGAGACTGACAGTCAATCCTAGGGCAGTGCAAGCGTCAGAAAATGCATTCAAAATGTGCTGCATATCACTCTCTGTGTGCGCTACAAGATCACAATCATCTGCATACAAGAGGTCTCTTATGATTGATGTAAATACTTTTGTCTTCGCAGCAAAGCGCCTGATGTTAAATATGCTGCCTGAGGTTCGATATCGGATGTAAACACCATGCTCGCAATTCCTGAATGCAATACAGAAAACCATTGCAAAGTATATGGCAAACAGGGTCGGTGCTGGAATATCCCCCTGTTTCACTCCATTTTTTTACTGAGATAGGCTCCGACATGTTACCTCCGATATTAACCCAAGCCTTCATGTCGTCATGGAAAGACCTAACTAAAGCAAGGAACTTATCAGGGCAACCAAGTTTCTGGAGAACCTTCCATAATGCATCTGTTAACAGTATCGAAAGCTTTTGTCAGATTGACAAAAACCTGATACAGATCCAAGCCTTGTTCCATGCACTTCTCCTGGAGCTGTCTAGCTGAGAAGATCATATCAGTAGTGCCGCGTCCAGCACGAAAACCAGATTGACTTTCAGGAAGAACACAATCTGCAATGTGTGTCAGCAGATGGTCCAGAAACACCCTACATAAAACTTTCCCTACGACAGAAAGCAATGATATACCTCTGTAGTTCCCACAATCATTCCTGTTACCCTTTCCCTTGTACAAGACCACCATTACTGCATCTCTCCAGTCCTCATGTACGGATTCATTAGCCCATATCCTGCCAAACAAAGAGTGAAGATGTTGCAGGAGTCTCTCACCACCATATTGTAGGAGCTCAGCATGTATGCCATCCATACCTGGAGATCTTCCACTGTTCAGCTTCGAAATAGCCACTGCAACCTCCACAAGCGTTGGAGGTTCTGCGAGAGCTACTTTCACAGGACTTTCTGGAATGAGATTGAGGAAATCTTCACTGACGACAGACGGCTGATTCAAAAGATCATCAAAGTGCTCTCGCCACCTTCGTAGAATTCCTTGTGAGTCACGAAGAAGTTCTTTGCCATCCTTGCTGCGAAGCGGTGTCACCAGAGAAGAAGACGGTCCATAAACCTCACGCAAGAGACTGTACAACAGCTTTGTGTTATTGGAATCTGACGCAGTTTGTATCTCACCAGCCTTCTCACTCCACCACTGATCCTTCATCTGAGAAAGACTCTGCCTAACACGTGATTTTACATCCCTGAGTTCCTCATGCAACGTATTCCTCTCCTGTGGTTTTGCCGTCAAGTAGCGTGACAGAGCATGCCTCTTATCAGCCAACAAGTCTTCTATATGTACATCATTCTCATTAAACCAGTCCTGATGTTTTCTCTGCACCAATCCCAGAACACGCCTGCCTACATCATAAACTGACTTTTTAAGGGTCGGCCAATCCTCACCAAGATCTGCAGCCTGCATCTCTTCTTCCAATGTCCTCTTCACATTTTTATCCTTAAGACGAGCAACATTCAATCTTTTGGGCAGGGCAACACCAGGAGCCCGGATTTTACGTTTAGTGATTAGTTTCACTTTTGCGCGTACCAGGCGGTGGTCCGTCCAGCACTCAGCTCCACGAACACACTGCACATCCTGTCTGTCACGCATCCTGACTAGGACATAGTAAAAAAGATGCCATTCCTTAGATGCAGGATGCATCCATGTGGTCTTGAATTTGTTCTTTTGTTGGAACATGGTGTTGGTAACACACAGATCCAGCTCCTCACACATCTGCAGCAGGAGCATACCATTGCTGTTACACTTTCCCACCCCATGCCTTCCGATTACATTCCATGTGTTAAAATCCCTACCCACTCTAGCATTAAAGTCACCAAGCACGATGACTTTGTCTGCCTGAGGGATATTTCTTAAAACATCTTTCAAGGCATGGTAAAAGGACACTTTTTCTTCATCGACAGAATTCATAGTTGGAGCATACACACTCACCAGGGTAGCATATCTTCCTTTGTCCAGCGGAACTCTCATGGACATAAGACGCTCACTAATCCCTACTGGGAATTCTTCTAATTTGTAGTACATTTTGGTAGATTTATCTACATACATATATATATATATATACACATTCAACAGCGAGTAGAAAGTTTGACAACAGGTCGATGACTTTAGTCTAGATAGGGTAATGACATGTGATGGTGGGGGGAGAGTGTAGACGTTATTGTGGTGGCAGGGGACAGTGAGATGAATCTAGTTCAATTGTCCGTTTTCTTCTCTTTGCAAAATTTGTATGAGGGAGCTTATAGATAGGACAACACGCTGTCTTTTCGTGGGGTAAGTTTTTAATTAATTTTTGTATTCTGAAACATCAAAATACAACAATTTGTTGGTCACTGGACTCGGGAATGTCTCTACAGAAGTTTGTGGAAGTTACACAAATATTTTAGTATATTTTAGCAGAGCAATCCTTATTTATATTTTACATTTACTTACATCTCAATATAACATGGCTAAAATTCAAATACATAGACATACATACATGCATATATACGCATATATACACACACATATATATATATATACATATATATACATATACGCACATACATATACACATATACATATATATTTAAATACAAAATACATACTATAAAATAAAATATGAGTTATAATTTTAAAAAGGATTATAATTTTAAAAGGAATTACAATTTTTAAAAAATACAATTATATAATTTTAAAAGGAATTATATTTTTAAGCAATGTAATTTTTAAGCAATATAATTCTAAAAATATGTAATTTTTAAAAATATAAATAAGAATATATAGAAAAAACCCAGTATAAAATATGAATTATAATTTTTTATATATCCATCAGAGGAATTAACTAAACCCCCCCTTTTTTTTTAGAAACTTTCAGTATGTTTATCTTAATTTTTTATATATATCCATTTTTTTAAAAAACTTTAAGTATGTTTATCTAGAAGAATTTTCAAGGAAAAAATGTTTCTTCATTTAAGAGAGTTTTTGGCAGTCGTACGAAGGAATCTAGTGATTTATCAATAGGTTTAATAAGATAGGTTATATGTTACATTTTAAATTTAGATTTAAACGTTGAATTTAATTTATGTTTGCAGCAACTGAAAAGATTGTTCCTTAGATTCACAGAATTTTTGCTCTTTAATATAAAGAATATTTCCTCTATACAAAGAGCACAATTTTCTGAAGAAGAATTGAATGGAGGAGCTTTGGAGATAATATTCCAAAGTAAAGAATAGTTAATGTTCTTTAATTTTAGGTCCCATAGTAAGCTAGATAGAGAAGTTGAAGATTTTTTATTTATATTTGTAAAAGAGCATTTATGGTTATTAAAACGAGATTTGAAGTCTATGGAAGTAGAACCTACATAATTAAATGAATTTAAATTAGTTTTTACATTACAATTATATACTATATTTTTAGCTAAACAATTGTTATTTAACGGACAGTTATATTTGTTTCTACAGTTACATTTATCAAAATTCAAGTTACTAGGAGCCGTGTTATTAAATTGGATATTGCTGGGGTTGTTAATGGTATTCTGGTTAGGTTTTAAGTTTCTATTATTAATTCTATTAATATTCTGCACTAAATTACTGGTGGTTGAATAAGTTAATTTTATAGTATGTCTATTAAATATTGAGTAATATCTATGTGTTCTAGGGAAGCATTTGTCAAGAGCTTTAAAGAATAGTTTAGCTATAGGAGTTTTAATATTTAATGAGAAAGGAGGAGCGAACCATAATATATTCCTAGTTCTATTTCTTTTTTTGTTTTTCGAATTATTGTAAGGTTTTCTTTTATAGTTGTTAAAATTATGGTTAGTTGTTATATTATTATTATCAATGTATTTAATTTTATTACTATATCCAGCTCTACCTAACGCTTCATTGTAATATTGTGCTTTATCATCAAAAATATTCTTATTGGCTGAAATTCTAGAAATGCGTTGCTGTACAGAATTTACTATAGTATTTTTAACGGATCTGGTGTGATTGGAGTTAAAATTAGCGTAGTTTAAGTTCTCGATTAATTTGTGAAATGGATAATGAAGACATGTGTTAAGCTTTAAGGTTACATCTAGAAAGTTAACTATTTTATAATTATTCACTATTTCTACTTTAAGATTAAGGTAATTAAAAAATTGAATAATTTCTTTTCTTTTCCTATTTAATTCACAGTTATTATTTTCGATAAGTAATAGCATATCGTCGTGATATAAACCTCATATATATATGTGTGTGTATGTTTTTTTTCTTATATTGTATATGTGTGTATATATGTGTCTATGTATATAGCTGTATATATGCATGTATATATATATATATATATATATATATATAAGTATGTACACGTACATACATATATGTATACAGACGTACAGTAGTATGTATATATATATACATACATGCACACATATATATATGTACGTATGGATTCACCGAACATTTATTATAATGCTCGGTGTGTTTGTAAACAAACATCCCGTATTAAGCCGTAGTGTCTAGCAACCATCGTTGCTCGTTTGTTCAACACTTACAAAGGAACGCTGTACTAGTTTCAAGCTTATTAGCTATCGTCAGCAACGTATACCTTCCTGCCAGATTGTTGAACGTCTGAAAGTATATACTTTCCTTATGCATATTAATGGCTGAGTAGCCAATTTGCATATCGAGTGGGTTAATCGGCCGGGTGCACCGAAAACGATAAACGGAAAAAAATGAAACAAAATTTCATTTCCCACTGTGAATCCATACGTACATATATATATATGTGTGCATGTATATATATATATATACATACTACTGTACGTCTGTATACATATATGTATGTACATGTACATACTTATATTTAAGTAACAGCCGTACTAAGAGTGGGAAATGAAATTTCGTCTCATTTTTTTCCGTTTATCGTTTTCGGTGCACCCGGCCGATTAACCCACTCGATATGCAAATTGGTCAATATATATATATATATATATATGCTGTAGGGTCCTAAGGCCAGAATTTATCTATCTAATCTCTCTTTAAGGCCAATTTGTCGATGTAAGCAAAACACTTGTCTTTCTATTTTTCCGTAGTCCATTTGATGACCAGTGTCATTTAAACTTTTATTTATGCCCGTTTAGAATCTAATCTCTCTTTTTTCTCTCGTATTTTCAATTAATATTTCACTTGTTTTTAATAATATGCCTCATTCTGTTTGAACCCTTCCTAAAACTAACCTTCTCCTAAAGTTACCCATTTCCTGCCTTCCCACCCCCACACACCTCCATTGCTATTTGGTCCAATCAGTGGTTTATAGTAAGTTCTCTTACAAATCTGAATAGCAAAGCTACCACCTCGGTTATTACACCCTAAGTTTAGACCTGGTTGTTTTTTGGTTTGCTAGGTGGTCTGCAGAATTTGGAAAGTCTGAACACTCAATGACAATGTCACAGATAAAAATAAATTCACCTCACGCTGCAGGACGAGAATACAAGGACCCCTGTTTATTTCAAACATGGATGACCAACATAATTCCGTCTCCCCCCCCCCTGCCCCTCCAACCCATCCATTCCACACACCCAACTTCAGAGTTGGTACCATGAACGTAGGCACATTCATAGCCGCTCAAATGAGGTTGTAGAGATGCTTGAACGTAAGGAAGTTGATGTTTGTTGTATTCAAGAGACTAGGTGGAGAGGTGGGTCTGCTAGATTCATTGTGGCTAAAAAACGATCTATA
>OZ024740.1:252457913-252470413 GCA_964016885.1 Eledone cirrhosa | reverse complement strand
TATAAATGGGTATTCTCCCTGCGAAGGGTTCCAGAGGGATGTCGTTGTTTGTGTTATAATGGATCAGTTAGTGTTGGGTATGTAGTATAAGGTGTGTCTCTGGTGTTTGATGCTAGATGTGGTGTTAGGTTCCAGTCCGACCTTGCTATATATTGGGCTTAAAGTTTTGGAAGGAATGTCTGAGGCGGTGCTGGCAAGTTGCAAACACCTCAGATTTTTTGTTAAGTAGGTTACGGTTGGAGAAGATAATATTGTGTGTCTCTAGTATACAGAGGTTACAGAATTTATTAGGTGGTTTGTACGAGGTCGCGCTGCCTATCACTTCCCATTTGAGTGTGTATGGTTTATTTTTAGATTTTAGATAGTGTATGTAGCTAGAAAGTGAGGTGGAGTTGGCTAGGCTGTGCTTTTTGAACGAGTGGATGTGCGAATTATATCTGATTTTGAAGCAGTTAGAAGTGGAGCCTACATAGGTTTCTGAAGAGTTATTAGTCGTGACGGTGCATGAGTATATGACATCCTTGGTTAGGCATTTTTTATCTAAAGGGCAGGTTCTATTAGCTCTACAGTTACAATTATCCTGTGCGTTAGTCCGCTGGTTATAATGCAATGCGGAAGTCTGTGTGGTAGATATAGGATTTTGGGTGTTCGGGTTGACAACCCTGGTGTTATTACTTATACTAGTGTTATTTCTATTGTTACTGCCGTTGCTATGGTTGCTTGCTACAGTGGTATTTAGAGGGTTTGCATCCCGTTGTGATTTTGTTTGTTGGAAGTAAGAACTAATTTTACTATTATTGCTGCTAGCTATGTGGTATGCTAAGTTAGGCGTCGTAGAGTATGAGATTTTAATGGTGTTTTTGTTTAAGAGGTTGTGGTACTTGTGTCCTAGAGGGAAGTTTTTATCTAGTTTTTATCAATTTGATATCAATTCGTACTACACCTCTATTTCCCCTATCCTATTAAATAAGGCACTTATCATGGCCATGACCAATAGCGACCTGACTAGAGCCCAGGTTGATGTCATCCTTGCGGCCCGTAAAACCATAATTACCTTTGAGGACCAACTATGGACACGCAAGGATACGCACAACAACTTCAACATAACCATGGGATCTAGTGACTCGGCGCAGGTCACTGATTTGGTCGGCCTATACCTCCTCAATGAAATCCATAAGGACCTCCCTTACCTCAACGGTGGTTTGTACCGCGATGATGCACTTCTACTTATAGAATATAAAAAATTTAATATAGAAAGAACTAGAAAACAACTGCATAAGACATTCAAAAACTTTAACCTTAGTATCACCATGGACAAAAACACTAAAAATGTTAACTTCCTAGACGCCACACTATACCTAGACTCAAAAATATATACACCTTTCCATAAGCCTAATGAGAAACTTATTTACGTAGATACCAAGTCTAATCACCCTAGATCAATATTAAACTCTATCTCTAAGGGGGTGTCCAATAGAATCTCTAGTCTGTCCTATGACGCAAACATATTTAGCAAAAACTCACAATATTACAATCAAGCATTAGCTAGCTCCGGCCATAATATAGAAATTGAGTTCCTACCTAAGAAAACACATAGCTACAACATCATCTCGCACAACATGTCCATGAGGAAATCTAATAATAGGAATAGCAACCACAAGTACACCAAAGCGGAGGGTGCCACCAGAAGTAACCATTACCATGGAAACTACTGTGGGGCCTTAGGAGGAAGCAACACACCAAACACTAAAAGCAAAAATAGAAGAAGAAATAATACATTTTTCAACCCTCCTTTCAACCTTAATGTCTCCACCAACATACCTAGGGCTTTCTTCTCACTACTAGATAAAAACTTCCCTCTAGGACACAAGTACCACAACCTCTTAAACAAAAACACCATTAAAATCTCATACTCTACGACGCCTAACTTAGCATACCACATAGCTAGCAGCAATAATAGTAAAATTAGTTCTTACTTCCAACAAACAAAATCACAACGGGATGCAAACCCTCTAAATACCACTGTAGCAAGCAACCATAGCAACGGCAGTAACAATAGAAATAACACTAGTATAAGTAATAACACCAGGGTTGTCAACCCGAACACCCAAAATCCTATATCTACCACACAGACTTCCGCATTGCATTATAACCAGCGGACTAACGCACAGGATAATTGTAACTGTAGAGCTAATAGAACCTGCCCTTTAGATAAAAAATGCCTAACCAAGGATGTCATATACTCATGCACCGTCACGACTAATAACTCTTCAGAAACCTATGTAGGCTCCACTTCTAACTGCTTCAAAATCAGATATAATTCGCACATCCACTCGTTCAAAAAGCACAGCCTAGCCAACTCCACCTCACTTTCTAGCTACATACACTATCTAAAATCTAAAAATAAACCATACACACTCAAATGGGAAGTGATAGGCAGCGCGACCTCGTACAAACCACCTAATAAATTCTGTAACCTCTGTATACTAGAGACACACAATATTATCTTCTCCAACCGTAACCTACTTAACAAAAAATCTGAGGTGTTTGCAACTTGCCAGCACCGCCTCAGACATTCCTTCCAAAACTTTAAGCCCAATATATAGCAAGGTCGGACTGGAACCTAACACCACATCTAGCATCAAACACCAGAGACACACCTTATACTACATACCCAACACTAACTGATCCATTATAACACAAACAACGACATCCCTCTGGAACCCTTCGCAGGGAGAATACCCATTTATACCTCTACGGCAGGCGTGACAACATCCACCCACTTGAACGGCACTACACCGCTCTAAGGGTAATTTGAGCATGAATTGATTGGTCGGATAGTGTTGTGCAGAGGAAACACCTTCCTTAGACGGATGTAAAATGATTTAATCGAGTAGCGCTGTTGACCAGTAGGACCGGACTGCTGAGCGCAGTGAGTGAATGCATTGCAACTGCCGGGCGGGTTGTACGTATATGGATGATCTGACGGTCAGAGAGGGGTCGTGAGGACTGCGGTTTGACCTTTGGCCGGCCTGGGGATGATTTTCTTTCGACATCAAATGTAGCAAGCGATGACCCAGATCTTACCAGAGATCATTGGGTCCTGAAGCAAGCCTGCAATCACCGCGCCTGGTCATATGAGCAGACTACAACCACAGAGATCATTAATTTAGAATCCTCGCTCATCATCTATAATTTCCATTTGTGGCACCTTAAGATGGGTTAATCCACCATAATAATATGACCACCTTCAGCATAACTTAATTAAACTACTCTATAGTTAATACACTTTATGCTTTAAAAATCTCTCTTGGAGGATGCGCATCACCATAGAATTTAGAGTCTATATTGGGACACATTTTAATGGCTAGATATAGAAACCCCAGAGTTACCTCCCCGCACGCATTAACTCCCCTTTGCCACACACACACACTTCCGGGCGGTATTCAATGGCGTTTCTAGAAACGTAACAACCTCCTGTATCGAACTAAAGAACACCAGACTACGATCTCTAACTGGATTGTCGTGGATTACGTGAAGGGCATATAATCGAAAAATACACTCCCCTGACCATGAAAATGCCGAAGTACATGAAATACTTGACATCCCTGCGCTGTGCATCTCCATTACTTATAACACTTTTAATGCTTGCACTATCTTTAATGCTTATAATATTTCTCCACACACAGACTATATCAATCATATAAAGAATTTGCCACCAGATCTACCAACCTAACACTCTTATTTACCTACCTAAGTGCCTCTACCACACATATCTCTCTGCCACACTATATAATCAAGACGCACATGCGTGCCACACATATAACATTTGCACTATATAACCGCTTATCTTCATGTTGTATTTTAACCTATATTTTTGATTTTTGATTGTACCTATTAATATAAATGTAATCTCGAAGTGTGTACTGCCACTCTAAATTCTGTAATGAATGTTGACCCACAATGTTTGAATATGTATCAATGTTTGAATATGTATTGGTATGTCTCTCGGCTGAAGGGGAGGTCATATAACTGTCCATGCATTAATAAATTGCTCCGAAGAATCCAAACCTCGGTTTGGAGGAAACAGCTGTAAGCACAATAATGTTTTGAACAGTTCTTTGATTCTTATATTTCATATGTATATATATATATATGTATATATATATATATATGTATATATATATATATGTATATATATATATATGTATATATATATATATGTATATATATATATATGTATATATATATATATATATGTATTTATATATATATATATATGTATTTATATATATATGTATTTATATATATATATATATGTATTTATATATATATATATGTATTTATATATATATATATATGTATATATATATATATATATATGTATATATACAATATTAAATAAATGGAAAACTATATTTATAAAACCATATCTATTTCATTATATATATTTCGGGGATATCATATTAACAATATGCTATGCCTTCATCAGACAAAATATTGTAAATATACTCCAAATATTTGTCGAGTGCTTTTATATCAGTTATAAATATTTACTAGTTGTAACCCAACAATTTTAAATATAACTTTACATATATGTATATATATATATGTATATATATATGTATATATATGTATATATATATATATATGTATATATATATGTATATGTATATATATATGTATATAAAACCTACTACAGTCAGTAGGCATCTCTATCAAAACACCCCCCCGTCCCGCCACCTCCACCCCATCCACACCGCCCCTTTCAATGTAAAGTTATGTTGGTCCCACAACATCCAAGCCGAAACAAATGAGATCGTGTAGGTGTCACGATAAAAAAACACACAGTCCACGCTGTAAATGTGGCCGTGTAGGCAACACGGTAAAAACCTCCCAGCCCCACACTGTAAATGTGGTTGGTGTTAGGAAGGGCATCCGGCTGTAGAAAACCCGCCAGACAGTCCACGCTGTAATGTGGCCGTGTAGGCAACACGGTAAAAACCTCCCAGCCCCACACTGTAAATGTGGTTGGTGTTAGGAAGGGCATCCAACTGTAGAAAACTCGCCAGACAGTCCTATGCGAGCAAGACAACCACTCTTGCCTCAAGTGGGAAAACCCCCGTCCAAACCCATGCAAGCGTGGAACACGGACGCTAAACCTGATGATGATGATGATGATGTATATATATATGCATATATATATGTATATGTATATATATATGTATATATATATATGTATATATATATATATATATATATATATATATATGTATGTATATATACAGTATTTTCCGTAGTGTTGTAATATAAATATTACACACAGTAGATGGACAGCTCACGTAGAGTTTGCTCGACAGTTGTAGATAGCAGCTGTTTTCAGGTTATGTAACTGTTATAGAAACACGTGTCAATAAATTCCTTTTAACTAAACTTAAAATCCTTCTATGTATGTATCATCATCATCATCATCATCAACGTTTAACGTCCGTGTTCCACGCTTGCATGGGTTTGGACGGGGGTAGTCCCACTTGAGGCAAGAGTGATTTTCTTGGTCGCATAGGACTGTCTGGCAGGTTTTCTACAGTTGGATGCCCTTCCTAACACCACCCACATTTACAGTGTGGGTCTGGGAGGTTTTTACCGTGTTGCCTACACGGCCACATTACAGCGTGGACTGTGTGTTTTTTTGTCATGACACCTACACGAGCTCATTTGTTTCGGCCTGGATGGCGCGGCACCAACATAACTTTACATAGAACGGGGTGGTGTGGATGGGGTGGGGGTGGGGGTGGTGGGACGGGGTGTATTTTGTTAGAGATGCCTACTGGCAAGGCGGGTCTTCTCTATTACTGAGTACCGCCAAAGGTCTCGGTCCAGTGACATTGTCTTGGTGAGGTGTAAGTGTGTGAGGTCGGTGTTTATCAGCTCGTCCCAGGTTTTTCTGGGTCTGCCTATTCCGTGGCTACCGTCTATTTTTATTGCCCTGCACTTTGTTATACAGCTATCATCCTTCATGCGCATCACGTGACCATACCAACGTAGCCTTCTCTCTAGTAAACAACATCTGATCCCTCTTATTTCTAATTTTTTCCTTAGTTCGTTTATGCTTTGTCGTTCACGTATATTACTATTACACATCCAGCGGAGCATGCAAGCTTCGTTTCTCTCTAGTCTGCGTATATCCTCTGCACACAATGCCCAGGTCTCACTGCCATGCAACATTGCTGTTCGTATGCAGGCATCGTACAGCCTGCCTTTCATTTTTAGGGAGAACCCTTTAGCGGCTAATAGTGGTATAAGCTCTCTGAACTTTTTCCACCCAGTTCTGACTCTAGCTACTGTACTTTCAGAGCACCCTCCCCCACTGCTGATTTTGTCACCCAGGTAACGGTAGCTGTCCACTATTTCTATAGAACCCTCTGCGCAGTTGAAAGAGCTAGTATTTTGTGGGCACTTGCTGCTACTTATATCCCCAGAACACCGGCCACATGTAAAATCTATGTTCTTAGTTAGCTTACCTGTGATCCCACTACATCTTTTATGCACCCAAACTTTGCATTTGGGACACAAAATGGAATTTCTACCTACGCCTTTCCTACACTCTGCGCATGGCCACTTCCCGGAGGGGACCGCCGCCTTATTTTCTTTCTTACAAACTAGAACTTTAGTCTTAGCTAGGTTAATTTTAAGGCGTTTTGATTCTAGGCCGTGCTTCCATGTTTGGAATTTCTTCACTAGCTCGGCCATTGATTCAGCTATGAACTCCACTGTTATAGCCTGGAGGGCAATAATAAATAGTAGGGGGCTAAGAACAGAGCCCTGATGAACACCAACTTTTACACTAAACTCTTCACTATATTCGTTGTTAATTCTAACCTTGCTAACTGTTTCTTTATACATGGCTTGTATAGCTCTCACAAGCCATTCATCAACACCTAGTTTTCTAAGAGCCCACCAGATAATGGAACGGGGGACTCTGTCGAAGGCCTTCTCCAAGTCGACGAAAGCTAAGTATAGGGGTTTACTTTTAGCTAGGTACTTCTCCTGTAGTTGTCGTACAATGAAAAGAGCGTCTGTGGTACTTTTTCCTGACACAAACCCGAACTGCATTTCATCTAGATAAATTCGCTCTCTGATTAGTTGCGCTATAACTTTTTCCGTGACCTTCATGACCTGGTCGATTAATTTAATGCCTCTATAGTTACTCCTATCTAGGGCATCTCCTTTACCCTTATAACAGTTAACGATAATGCTGCTGCGCCAGTCCTTCGGAACAACCCCATTCTGTATGACTTGGTTGACTATCCGGGTGACCATGGTGTGTCCCACCGTACCAGATGCCTTCAGCATCTCGGCAACTATTTCCGAAGGCCCAGCCGCCTTGCCTGTCTTCATATCTTTGATTGCCTTACTTATTATACTACCCTCGACTAACACTGCTGGTCCCTCTATTGGGTCGATATGGGGGAGACTGTCTTTCTCCCATTTATTCTCCTCATTTAGTAGCCTTTCATAGTGACACTTCCAAGCTACCTTCTTATCGGCGTCGGTGATGGCAAGTATGCCGTCATCGTTAAGTACACACTTCTCCCCGACAATATCACTGTTTTCCTTGACACATTGCCTAGCAATCCTGAACACCTCACGTTTTTGGTCATATATATATATATATATATATATATGTGTATATATATATATATATGTATATATATATATATATATATATGTATATATATATATATATGTATATATATATATATATATATATGTATATGTATATATATATATATATATATGTATATATGTATATATATATATATATATGTATATATGTATATATATATATATATATATATATGTATATATATATATATATATATATATATATATATATATATATATATATATATGTGTGTATATATATATATGTATATATATATATATATATATATATATATATGTATATATATATATATATATATATATGTGTATATATATATATGTATATATATATATATATATGTGTATATATATATATATATATATATATATATATATATGTGTATATATATATATGTATATATATATATATATATATGTATATATATATATATATATATATGTATATATATATATATATATATATATATATATATATATATATGTATATATATATATATATATATATATATATATATATATGTATATATATATATATACACATATATATACATATATATATATATATCTTTCACTCTTTTACCTGTTTCAGCCATATGGCTGAGGCCATGCTGGGGCACCGCCCTTGTTGCTACACATTTTATCTCCAGCCTGTATAGGTTGGCCACTGGTGTAAGAGGGAGTTTGTTGCTGCTGCCCTTAGGTTTCCCTCGTGTCTTGCTGTGGGCTCATCCGGGATCCTGGACAACAAGGTGTCGAGATGTTTCTTAAAGACATCCACCTCCACGTCATGCAAGTCTCTCAGATTCCTCGGCAGCCTGTTGAAGAGTTGAGGGCTCTTGAATCCCTGGCTATTGCAATACCTGCTCCTTATTCTAGATGTGGAAGACGGGACCTTTGGCACCACACAGTGACGTCCTGTTCGACGGTTGGTCCAGCTCCCAATGCCAAAGTTTGGTGCTAGACCCTCCAGGATTTTCCACATGTAGATCACTGCGTATCTCTCCCGTCTTTGCTCCAAGGAGTAGAGGTTCAGTTCCTTTAGCCTCTCCCAGTAGCTTGTCTCCCTCATCTTGGCAATCCTCTTGGTGTAGCTTCGCTGGATTGGCTCAAGCTCCGTGGTTAGTTTGACACTATGGGGTGACCACAACTGGGAGTAGTAGTCCAGGCGGCTTAGGACAATAGTCCTCCACAGTGCCAAACATGGTGTCTCGATCTCTTGTCCGGAAAGTCCTCAAGATCCAGCCAGTGAGTCGTCTGCACATTGTCGCCACTTTCATGATGTGTGAAGAAAAAGATGCATCATCGCTCATGTCTATGCCCAGGTCTCGTATCGATTTTGACACGAGGATATCGGTCCGTCCTGTGTAGCTGTGTTCCACTATAGTTGTGTTTGTGTTTGCAGGTTTGTATTGTAGGGCTTGGAATTTGCCAGCATTAAACTGCATGTTGTTTTCTTCCGCCCATCTGTATATGGCATCCAGATCCTGCTGTAAAAGGGCAGCGTCAGCCGGGTTTTTGATTGCCTGTGCTACCTTAGTGTAATCAGCATAGCTAGTGAGGGATGTTGTTGCATGCACCACAGAGGGCATGTCCGAGAGAGCCACCAAAAACAGTAGTGGTCCCAGGAGTGTCCCCTGGGGCACCCCACTTGTTATCGGTGTTTCCCTCGTGAGGGCCCCATTTGCTGCGACTGCCTGGCTTCTGTCCCTTAGGAAGCCATGCAGCCACTCACCTACTTTTCCAGTTATGCCGAGTCCGTGTAGTTTGTGACATATCATTCCGTGGTCGACCTTGTCAAAGGCCTTCGCAAAGTCAAGATATATCACGTCTACATGTGAGCTGTCTAGTAGTCGTCTCAGTACCCAGTTGTAGTGATGTAGCAGCTGTGTAAGGCAGCTTCTTCCTGGGCGGAAGCCATGTTGCGTGCTAGTCAGGCGGTCATTTTCTTCGAGGAAAGTGATTAGTTTATTTCTGAAGACTCGCTCCATGACCTTATTGATATGCGACGTCAGGGAGACTGGCCTATAGTTCTTGGCCTCCGCTCTACTACCTCCTTTATGGATAGGGCATATTGTGCCTTCTTTCAGCTCCCTGGGTAGTACACCGCTAGCCAAGGAGCTTCTGAAGAGCATCTTCAGTGGAGTTGCTAAGGCCCGCTTACATATTTTTAAGAGAACTGCTGGGAATCCATCAGTTCCAGCAGCCGAGTTTGTTCTAATTTCATCAATGGCGTACACCTCATCCTCCTCCGTTATGTCTATGTGGTTGATCGTTGCCATTTCTTCATGTAGTGTTGTGGCATCAAAGAACTCCTCTGGCTTCGTTATTTGCATGTGCCTCAGTGGACATGTGAAGACAATTTTGTACTGTTTGTTCAGTATTTCACATATCTCTTGGGGGTTTTCGGTTAATGAACCGTGAGTGTGGAAGAGTGGCCCAATCTTGCAGTGTACTGAGGCAGTTTCTTTTGCAAATTTAAAGAAGGCCTTAGGGTTTGTTTTAATGTTTTCTATGGCCCTGTTCTCTTTCTTTGCTCTCTCATTCTCATGTGAAAGTTTGAGTGCAATCTCGGTGTCAAGTAGTGCACGTTTCAAATAGGATTCCTTCTTGATTTTGTTTTATTGACTATTCAACTGGTTTGAGAGTTTAGTTCTACGTCTCATAAGGATTTTCCTATCTCTGGGAATAAGATTTTTGTGTCTGTTTGCCTCTTTCTCCGGGACACATTTTTTGCATATGGTGTGTATCGTTGTCGTGAAGTGTTGAAATTGTGTGTTAGTGTCTTGTGTGGCGGTGTTTTCACTCCATGTTTGCTTCCGGATTTCACTCTTAATCTTTTTCTAGTTAGCCTTGTAGAAGTTAAGGCTGGATAGCGTCCCGGAGCTTCTTGGTGGTTTTGTCTCTGTTGGTTCTCTTGGACCACATATCATTAGCTCTACTAAGTTATGATCCGAGAGAATTGTTGGTGTCACCTTTACATTGTGGATGAGCACTTCGTTGTTTGTAAAACAGAGGTCCAGGACATTTTCGCCTCTTGTTGGGAGGAGTATTGCTTGCTCCATGAACAGCCTGTGTGTGAGGGCCAGCAGGGATTCTGTCTGTCTCTGTTCTATTGACGTCATTCCAGGGAGGAGGTGGCCCTCATGCCATTTGACCTTTGGTAGGTTGAAGTCTCCCAGCAGTAGGATGTTGAGACCCTGGTCCAGTTTGTCAAGGACCTCTTCTATCCTACTTAGGCTATCCTCAAATTTACCCTCATGACTGGGGGCATCGGGCGGCCGATATGTGACACATATTACTGTCTGTAGTTTCTTCATATCTATTATCAGTGTGTCACAGACTGAGTTTGAATGTGTCAATAGTACAATTGGTGTGACATCTTCACGGATATACAGAGCAACCCCACCATCAGTTCTCTCCTTCCTGTCTGAACGAAATACAGTATATTTTGGTATATGTATTTCTGCAACTGCTATACTGCTTGTCAGGTGCGTTTCGGTTAGTGCCATGCATAGTGCTTGATTGCTTATGGCTAAGTCTCCCATGTAGGAAATTTTACTCATGTTACTGAGTTTCACCAGGCCTCTGACATTCAGCAGCAGCACTGGTGTGACTTTTGGGGTGCCAGTAATGGCTGTCGGTATGACACCTGGTTTGGTGTCAGCGGCGGCCACTCTGGGTCCTTTAACTGCGGTGGTCTCGAGTGCTGGTGTGGATGACCCTGGCTCTGGAGACGATGCAGCCAGGTCAGCTGTCCCACAATCTTCTCAGCCATCACTAAAAAATTTTTCTGATCTGCTGCTGCCATCTGTATCTCGTCGGCATGTGCGTGCCTTCTCCTTGTTGGTGCGGCACGCGCGACATCAGCATACTTCTGGAGCGGCTTATTTCAGCTTTGGCTGGGGCATGTTGCGCGAGTATGATGGGCATAGTTCGTTTGAGACCTAGGGTGGGCGAATCTGCATCCCATCCCTGTCTCTCCATGCCAGCATGTCCCGTTCTTGAAAAACTTGCACATTACTTGGGTTTTTTTGCTCCCAGTGTCTCGGTGCTTTCTGTTCTTCCTTTGAACAGTTGTCCACTGGTCCCTCTGCACTTGGTTCTCCTTCGGAAGGTGATTTCGCTTTTTACCTTTGCCCTTTGCTTGTTGGTTGCCCGGCCTGCCCTCCCTGCCTGTGGCGGAGGGTATATCATTTTCTTTCAGGTCCGTGCTTGTGCTCTCCTCCTTTTCTTTTTCCTTTTCCTTTTCCCTCTCTTTCTCCTCATCCCTCTCTTAGGTTTTCTCCTCCCTGAGGACACGGCTTAGCATCGCCATATGTGGCGCTATGAGGACATACGCCTTCTCAATTTCTTTTCTCTTTCTCTCTATCTGTGCCAGGGTCCTCAGAAATCCATGGCTCTTCAGGTTCTCCGCCATCTTTTTGCTTGGTGGTAACAGTGTGTAATAACTGTAGTTATATATATAACAGTGTAATAACTGTAGTTATATACATAACAGTGTGTAATAACTGTAGTTATATATATAACAGTTTAATAACCGTAGTTATATATATAACAGTGTAATAACCGTAGTTATATTTATAACAGTGTAATAACTGTAGTTATATATATAACAGTGTGTAATAACTGTAGTTATATATATAACAGTGTAATAACTGTAGTTATATAATAACTGTAGTTATATATATAACAGTGTAATAACTGTAGTTATATATATATAACAGTGTAATAACTGTAGTTATATATATAACAGTGTAATAACTGTAGTTATATAACAGTGTAATAACTGTAGTTATAAATATAACAGTGTAATA
>OZ024740.1:252434670-252442170 GCA_964016885.1 Eledone cirrhosa | reverse complement strand
AAAGATAAATAAAGTAAAACGTAAAGAGAGAGAGAGATAGTGATAGAGTGAGAGAAAAAGAGAGTGAGAGAGGGGATGGGATAGAGCAACAGTGAGAGAGAAAGTGAGATAGAAAGACTACAGTTTCCATTTTGAATGTGTATCATCAGTGTTGACACACGGACAGATTAAGCAAGTTCAAGGGAGACATAGGTCGGCTATAGAGCTGAATTACAAGCAAACTTCCTCTTTGACAGGAAACTAAAACCTTATCATTTATGTCATACAGTGGGAAATGTAATCAATTGATGGCCGATTATAATGTTGTATAATATGGCATGGGGAAGGTGTAGAGTGAAATATATGTGTGTATGTGTGAGCGTGTATAATATATATGTAATGTTGTATAATATGGTATGGGGAAGGGGTAAAGAGAAAATATATATGTGTGTGTGTGAGAGCGTGTATAATATATGTAATTATAATTGTTTCTACTTTTGGCACAAGGCCAGCAATTACCCAGTGCATTACTGGTACTTTATTTTATCGACCCCGTAAGGATGAAAGGCAAAGTTAACCTCGGTGGTATTTGAACTCAGAACGTAAAGGGACCTAACTCTATGCTGCAAAGCATGGCGTTCGATCCTCTACCGATACTGCCAATCCACCGCAGGGACTATAATGTCGAACAATATGGTATGGAGAAGGGTGTAGAGTGAAAATATATGCGTATGTATGAGCGTATATAATATATATATATATATATGTGTGTATGTATGTGTGTGTTTATATGTGTGCGTGTGCATCTGTTCTGAGAATGTAATTGCACGTGTGTGGTTGTGTGAGTGCATGTGTGCACATCTGTGTGTGTAATGTGTTACCTTCTGAGAATGTAACTGCAAGTGTGTGGGTGAGTGAGAGTATATGTGTGCGTGAGTGTGAGCGTGTGTGTGTGGGGGGAGGGGTGTATGTGTGTGCATGTTTCAGAGAATATAACTGCAAGTGTGTGGGTGAGTGAGAGTATGTGTGTGTATATGTGTGAATGTGCGTGTATGTGTGAGTGTACGTGTATGTGTGAGTGTGCATGTATGTGTGAGTATGCGTGTATGTGTGAGTGTGCATGTATGTGTGTCTGTCAGTTTGTGTATGTTTGTGTGTGTGTGATGTGTTGTGTGTCTATCTGTTTCTGAGAATGTAGCTGCACGTCTGTAGGTGAGTGAGAGTATGTGTTTGTATATGTGCGTGCGTGTGTGTGTGTGTGTGTGTGTGTGTGTGTGTGTGTGCGCGCGCGTGTGTATGTGTGTATGTGTGTATGTATGTGTGTGTGTGACTTTTGTATGCGTCAGTGATTATGTGTTTGTGTGTGGATTTGCATGTGTGGATAAGCGTTAGAAATACAGGCGTTTTGGAAAATTATGTAAAATATGACGGTTATTAAAAATCAATGCCTTCGAATGCCCAAAACTAGGCCATATACAGACACACGTACACACACTTACACACTTACACACTTACACACATACGCATATACACTCGATGCATTGGTTGCAGACACTGACATGTCTGCACCTACCATATATTGACCAAACCGCCAGACTACAAGAGGCATCAAAATTGTGACCTATCTTTAGACACTTATACAAGTTTATAAGATACCGTTGCCTGCTAAAAATGTTAGCTTACGAAAAAAACTTTATGCGCTTTTGTTTCGTGCATGAACATTAATAAAATAATTGTTTCTACTTTTTGGCACAAGGCCAGCAATTATCCCAGTGTATTACTGGTACTTTATTTTATCGACCCCGTAAGGGTGAAAGGCAAAGTTAACCTCGGCGAGATTTGAACTCAGTCCGTAAAGGGATGTAACTGTGCTACAAAGCATGGCGTCCGACCCTCTACCGATACTGCCAATATGTATAGTACCAAGAAAAAACAGGAATGACTAGGCAGGAAGAAATGGTTAGGAGAAAATTTATTGAGAGTTAGCTCCTTAACATATGTTCCTGTACAATATCAGTCTACTAGCGCTGAATGCATAATCGCATGTTCAATCGCAAACATTACGTAAAAATATTGCACTTTATCAGAAAGAGTAAAATGTTTATAGTCCAAGGTGAGGTTGCTGCATTTCGTAGACTAATGTTCTCTTAGGTGGTGCATAGAGACGTTCTCTGGCAATGAACGAAAAAACGAAGATAATACGTCATATGTGGAGCGTGGAGAACAATAGCACGCAAAGACAAAACCACGTAAATGGTATAGCAGAAGACGTAGACTAAAATTCTAACTAGGAGACCAAATGAATCTCCGCTACAGAGTTAAGAACAAAGTAAATAAATACAATACAGAAGTAATAGAAATAAATAAATACATACACGCAAACAAATACGTACATACACAAGCATACGCAAAAACTTACCATAGGTATACAAAACCCCGCACATATAAATATGTGTGTGTGTGCATGCGTGTATACAAATAAATAAATAATTATATAAACGTATATAAATAAATAAATACGTATATAACAAGCGCACACACATACCTACATATAAATACACGAATGTTCGGAGACGTAAGTCAACCAAAACATGAAGTACACATATACACACACCCACCAAACTTATGAACCTGCATACTCACACAGACGCAAAACTCCCGTATACACATAGCCAAACCATATGTACCAGAATATATAAAATTATACGCCATAACAATCAAATATACGTACGAGAAGGTATACGTACCTTCACAAAACATACGGGTAAAATATATTTACCTATGCAAATAAGTAAAGGTATAAACAAAACATATACTTAGCTCCCACATCAAGACGTAAAATATCCACGTATAGATCGTCCTATCCGTTAGGGTATAACGTGGGGCTGTAATACAGGAAAGTTTTGTGCAATTTATGTTTACAAGCCGAAATTGCCTCAGATTTTTTGTTTAAGATGTGGTCTGTGGCGTAGAGTATTTCCAGGGCCTCAGCGGCGCAGAGGTCACATGGTCTTTTATTTCCGTTATACGATCTAGCCCTAGCTAGGATCTCCCAGTGTAACTTATATTGGGTGTGGTTATCTTTTAGACTCCAGATATAAGCTGAAAGTGACGTCATATTCCTTCTTAGAGGGTAACGAAAAGAATGGCTATGCATGTAAAGACGTTGCTTGAAACTATTGGCTGTTAACCCTATGTAGGCCCTACGGGACGTGGGTGTTACAACCTTACATTTGTAGACAATGTTGCTAGAGAGGCATTTCCCGGATAGGGGGAAATCAGCCCGATTCCTACAATTACAGTTAGTACTAACTACAGGGATGCACGTATTCCTACGGCTAGGTAGTTTAGCTAAATTTGAAGCTGTGATATTATGTGCAAGGTTAGGAGTCGTAGAATAAGAAATTTTAATAGTATTTCTATTAAAAATGTTACTATATTTATGTGTAGGGGGAAAATGCTTCGTAATAAGGGAAAGAAAGATCTTAGCTAATGGTGTGGCCACCTCCATATTATATGGTGGGTTATACCAACAAATGCGACGGGGTCTATTACTTCTAGGTCTATTTTCGTACTCTGTATATGCTACCATATCGACAAATCCACTTCGAGCAAGAGCTCCATTGTAATAAGTGGAATGGTCGTTGAAAATACGCTCGTTGGTGGAAAGACGGGAAAGCCTCAACGAAACGTTTCGTACCAGGTTCTTGGTTATGCTGGCAGGATGGTTGGAATGCTTACTTATGTAATTAAGCGTATCATTCGGCTTTCTATACGGATAATACAACCCATTCAATAAATTGAGGGTAACGTCGAGGTAATTAACGACCGAGAGATTGGCCTCAACCTGTATAGAGAGGTTGAAGCCTTTAAAGAAGGCTGTGAGTTCTTTACTGAACCTGTCGCAAGCACGAGGTCCGCACTTAGTCATGGTCAAAAGACCATCGTCACGGTACAAACCACCGCCCGCGTTGAGAAATTCGTCCTTGATAGAGAAAAGAAGGAAAATGCCGATAAGATCAGTAACCTCCGCAGAATCACGATGGTGGTTGAATAAATTTCGACAAGGGGATTTTAACTTGGAAGATGGCCACCGCTGTAGGCATCCTATCTCTTTTGATAATGATACGTTGAAAGCCACTATTGAAAAGAGAAACATGCAACTGTTAGAGTATTAGCAGAAGAGGGTAATTCAGCGTTATCAACCGTTTATTGTCATTTACAGAAACTTGGAATGGTGTCTAACATTGGAAAGTGGATTCCACAAGAACTGGGTGAAGACATCGACGAAAACACATTAACATCTACACTGCTCTTCATTCTCGAATGTGTAAGTCACCATTCTCCTGACCTTGTTCCTTCAGAGTATTATTTATTCCGAAGTTTACAACATTTTATTAATGGAAAAGAATACAATTCCTTGGACATATGCAACTTTTTCTCCTCAAAATCGTCTTATTTCTATAGGAATGACATAAGAAAGCTTTTACAGCGTTAGAAGAATGTTGTTGACTTAAATACGGAATATATACTTGTTTAAATTAATGTCTAACTTGTGTTTTTTTTTCGTCACTTCAAAACCTACCACAAGCATACATACATAATTACATGATGATGGCTGCCCCCTCGTTATCGAGTATGGCCATTACACGCTATAACATTGTTAATAATTATTAATTAATTCTATCGCGCAATGCTTCGGCATGAAGATTTTTTTTTTAAAGTGAGGAAAGACTGTGCACTGAGCCAATCCCACTCTATGAGCGACAGTAGCTATAACCCGAAAAGAAGAAAAGATCAACATCATCGGTAACTACTGAGCCGTAGGTTCTATGTCAGAGTTATCCCAGTTTCCTGAGTTGCCTTCTCCTGGAAGAATACTCTGACAAAGGCTAGGGATCCTTCATTCCCAGTGGTTTAACCGCACGATCGGATATCCAGCCAGATTATTTCTATGTACCCGCACATATATACACATATGTATACATGTATATACATATATACATACACACATATATATATATATATGTATATACATATTTACACATTTTTGGATGGCTGTTGACTCATGAGTTCTTCCGTCCTTTCTCAGGTTTTGTTTTTTGTCCTGCAGGGTGTCCAATATCACCCTTCACACCAAGTAAACTTGGTGTGGTTGCCGGTTTCGTCGCCGAGGATCCGACCATGCAACATGTTGTACTGGGTTACCAGTAGCACTTAAGAGTGACCCGACATAATACACACACACACACACACACACACACACACACACACACACACACACACACACATACATACATACATACATACATACATACATACATACATACATACATACATACATACATACATGGTGGCTGCAAACTCACGCTGAGAGAATTGCAATTGCTTGTCAAATTCACTTGTGTGACGCTCGGATATGGCATTTCAAGCCTGCTAGAGATTTGCATTCCTTCGCACATTGACGACAACTATGGATCTCCCTGGCCTCAGTTCTTGCATCAGGTTGCCTGTGAACCTTCACATCCCACTTCAGTCCTGCTACTGATCGACATTCTTTGCCACATTCATTACATTTTGCAATACAGTGGAGATCATAGTTCACTGGTTCTTTCTGAACATGGCTGCCAGATTTTCTCAAGCACACATTTCCACATTCAGAGCACACCAATTAAATGGAGACACCGATGATTTCAAGAGATACACCAGGGCATTGCTGACACCAATTCAATGGAGACACCGATCATTTCAAGAGATACACCAGGGTATTGTTGACGCACATCCCGTTTGATCTTCTCGCGCTCTATGCGTCTGTTCTAAAAATGATGAACCCCATCATTCACCATTCACTCCATACATACTTACATACATACAAGGAAACAGTGAACATCACACACGTTCTTCAAAAACCAAATCCAAACCTTCCTGGCAAACCAACCACAGAAATACACCAATGACTGGTATAGGGTGACAGACATCATCAGGCTGCAGTCATTGTACTACGAAATTTCTATGTGCTTATTGTTGATACTATTGAAGCAGCTAATGACGAGATTAATATTTCCCCGGTCATAGGTTAGTGGCTTTCATAATATTATAGTTAAGATTATTTAAAATATTTATACTAGCTAATGCTATTTTTTCGAATTAGCAGAGTTAATTGACACGAGTTTAGGTTTAAATGTGAAGGTACCGTGAACAAATCCACAAATCCATTTAAACAACAAACAACATTCTTCCAACGCTATAAAGTTTGAAATTCTACTGTTTTTCAGTTCCAAAACAAACCCACTATCATGATTATTTAATTACCGTGCATAAAGCGGGGTTCTAGTATAGGGTTATATATATAAAAAAAGAATAAGTTAAAATACGGGGGGCTCTGTTAAGTAACTGCTTGTATAACTAGTAGGTATTCTTCACACTATTAAGTGCACAGAATTATTGACTGGAAACTAAGTTAATGTGGGAGATGACATTTTAGGCTCTGACCCAAATTGGTTCAAATACTACTACTACTACTACTACTACTACTACTACTACTACTACTACTACTTCTACTACTACTACTACTACTACTACTACTACTTCCTTAGTGTTCCACCTTTTGCAACTCATAGCCTACTTACACGAATCTAATATATACATATGCACAGCTACATATAAGGCATATATATATATATATATACGTACAAACTTATGTTCATTTTATATATATATATGTATGTAAATGTTTGACATCCGCATACAAGGTTGCACGCGCGCACACCCACAGATACATGCATACATACATACATACATATATATATATATATATATATATATATATATATATATGTGTGTGTGTGTGTGTGTGTGTGTGTGTGTGTGTGTGTGTGTGCAAGTAGGTAATTATTTAAGCTCTAATGAGGATACGTGGACTCAATTCCCTCGATCTCTATCCAGTAATATACTGCTAAATAAATGGAGTGAAGGATTGCCTTAATGCGAGGGTGGACATATATGTACACACACACACACACACACACACACACACACACACACACACACACACACACACACATATATATATATATATATATATATATATATAAATATATATATATATTAGGGCGGTGGATTGGCAGTATCGGTAGAGGGTTGGACACCATGCTTTGCAGCATAGAGTTACGGCCCTTTATGATCTGAGTTCAAATCTCGCCGAGGTTATCTTATATATATAAGTTTATCTCGGGTTCAATCGGGGGTAACCACAGTAAGTAAGGTACTCATTTCTCCCGAATGAAACAGTTCTAGGCCTGTAGAAGCCATTTGTATATTAAATATATATATATATATATAAATTAATATGTATGCGATGAAACACAGATACCAACACATCTGTATATATATTGCAAAAGAAAAATTTAGCCAGATTGAAGTATACTAATTATTATACTACAGTTTGTCCATATCGATTTAAAATAATAAATCAACGGAGACGAACTGAATTGCCAAAAGGCCGTGATGTTTAGACACATT
>OZ024740.1:252274670-252427170 GCA_964016885.1 Eledone cirrhosa | reverse complement strand
ATGGAAATAGCAATATATATATATATATATATATATATATATATATATATATATATATATATAATGTCAATCATTGTAAGTTTGAAACTGAAACGCAAAAACATATATATATGAATAAAGTATACATATATATAAAGTATACATATATATAAAGTATACATATATATTAGTAATATTTAGGGTAAACTTGTCAATCTTATGGTCCTTTGGTAACAACCTATTATTCCTATGTGTGTTTAACTGTTGAATTAATTTAATTTGATTATTTTAGCAAACAAATAATATATATATATATATAATGCCAATCATTGTAAGTTTGAAATTGAAACGCAAAAACATATATATATGAATAAAGTAAGCCCAAATCATAGTAGATTCAAACATCACAGATAGGAAGAGAGAGAGGTAGGGAAGATGAGGTGCAACAGAAATGAAACATGGATTACAGGTTAAAATATAGTGTAGATAGAGGAGAAACAAAACGTGGATTTAGTTTATGGAACACCCAAATGATTTAGAAGTCGACCTTAAGTAGGAGCGATAGTATTAAGAAAGACATGAACGACACCACAACACATCGTGTTGAACATTTTGAAAGTAGGTTTCTAAGTATGAATTTTCATAAGATTTTCGTAGTTGTCTCTGTGGCCTAGTGGTAGGTACTAGAGATGGCGGATATCCTGGCCTTGGGTTCAATCCTGGTTAAGAGGTACATGTAAAGTTTTTATTTTACAACCAATAGAAAAAACTGAAAATGTTTACCGGGAACCCTACTCCCGACCAGGATCACCACCGTCTATGATTCCTCCAACTAGGCCACTGAGACAGCTACGAATGTATAATGAAAATTGATAATTATAAACCTACTTTCAAAATCAAAATTAAAAGGATGCGGTGTCGTTCATGGCTTTCCCTGAGTTATGAGTAATATTTAGGGTAAACTTGTCAATCTTCTGGCCCTTTTATTCCTATGTGTGTTTAACTGTTGAATTAATTTAATTTGATTATTTTAGCAAACAAATTATATATATATATACATACATTTTGAAAATGAAACGCAAAAGCATATATATATATATATGAATAAAGTAAGCCCAAATCATAGTAGATTCAAATATCACAGAGAGAGAGAGAGGGGGAGAGAGAGAGAGAGAGAGAGAGAGAGTGGGGGGGGGGGTGCATCACAACACTTCGTTTTGAAAATTTTGACCAGGATCACCACCGTCTATGGTTCCTCCAAATACGCAACCGAGACAGCTACAAAAGTATAATGAAAATTGCTAATTATAAACCTACTTTCAAAATCAAAATTAAAAAGATGTGGTGTCGTTCATGGCTTTCCTAGAATTATTAGTAATATTTATGGTCGACTTCTGGTCATTATTGAAAGTCTCTAGATTTCGCAAAATACATATTCTTTATTGGAGAAGGTAAGATCATTTTCCGCCAAAATTTTATTGCACTGTTTTGTTTACACTCTTGCATTTTTCGTAAATGTTATTTATTCATTATAAATATTAAATGATAGCATTCTATATGTAGGTGGGCCCCTTTCATCTCCTGGCAACCAATATTTTTAGACCCAGTCCGCCACTGCATACATGCAAATACTAGGCTTAGATGCATAGAGAGGACATATATACGAGCGATATTTTGTTCGCGTCGTATCTACACAAAACAAATGAAGGCATGGTAGAACCCGGTCCCATAACTCCTGAGGGAAACGTAGAGGCGCCGTACTAACATACGGTGGTGATAGTGGTGGTGGTGGTGCTGGTGGTGGTGTTTTTCTGTATGCGCAATATTATAAAATCAATTAACAGTACCAACACATATATACATACCCACAGATTTGGTATTTTTAAGTACCATAATTTCCAGCAATTTATATTACCATTTTTAATAATTAGGTAGCGAAATTATTTAAATACCATACCCATTATATACACTAGTCTCGTGAAGTAGATTGGCACAATTAAGTATTCAGCCACGATTACCTCCCTTGTTTGTCATAGTCATGCTGCAATAGTAATTAGTAAACATCTCTCTCTATATATATGTATATGTGTGTGTCTGTGTGTGTGTGTGTGGGGGGGGGGGGGGGTAAACAGAAATAACAAAAATAACCGAAAAACGGCACAGTACATGGAAGAAATATATTAGTTTAACACTTGAAATAGTAGGAAGGGAGTCTTAACATTTCTAGTCCTTCATCAAAAGATAGAGTTAGAAATAGAAGATAAATAGAAAGTAAAGAATGATAAAAGGAAGGAACGGGGAAAAAAGGAAGAAAAGATGGGGGAGAAAAAGAAACACATGTGCGTATTCAGTCGGCCATCTTGGAGAATGTATATGTATATATATATATACATTACATGTAGATATACATATAGATATACATATAGACATACACGTACACGCATATATATGCACATACATATATATATATATATATATATATATATATATATATATATATATATATATATATATATATATATATATATATATATATATACATGTAAAGTTATATTTAAAATTGTTGGGTTACAACTAGTAAATATTTATAACTGATATAAAAGCACTCGACAAATATTTGGAGTATATTTACAATATTAAATAAATGGAAAACTATATTTATAAAACCATATTTATTTCATTATATATATTTCGGGGATATCATATTAACAATATGCTATGCCTTCATCAGACAAAATACAATATAAACAGTTTTATAGATAAATATATTCGACATACCGTAATAAACATCAACTTCATTTGAAGAGGTTTACGCTAGCAGGACTGTATGTCGAATATATTTATCTATAAAACTGTTTATATTGTATTTTGTCTGATGAAGGCATAGCATATTGTTAATATGATATCCCCGAAATATATATAATGAAATAAATATGGTTTTATAAATATAGTTTTCCATTTATTTAATATTGTATATATATATATATATATATATATATATATATATATATATATATATATATATATATATATATATATATATATATATACGTATGTATGGAGTTCCTACGGTGCGAGGAACATATATACATATATACATACATACATACATATATACATGTGTGTGTGTGTGGTGTGTGTGTGTGTGTGTGTGTGTGTGTGTGTGTGTGTGTGTGCGTGCGTGCGTGCGTGCGTGCGTGCGTGCGTGTGTGTGTGTGTGTGTGTGTGTGTGTGTGTGTGTGTGTGTGTGTGTGTGTGTGTGTGTGTGTGTGTGTGTGTGTGTGTGTGTGTGTGTGTGTGTGTGATGGCAAACGCATATATCTCTATAGAAATATACACGCATGTATATATACACACAGGAAGCTTAAATAAAACCAGGTCCCACATTCTGATTACATTTGAATGAAATAAAATTGTACACATACTATTGAAAAATATATTTGCTAAAAGATAATACTGTTAGCTTGCAGTAAAACGTAATCTGTGGAACATACTGTTGTTTCGACCTACTGAATTTCATGAGTCGTACAGAAGTATCACATTAACGCAATGATCAGCAACAGTTTGGTCGCAATCCTCCCCTGAGCCCCTCTTCTGATGGCCTTAGATCTTTTCAATTTTTTTACATGTAAGATAACAAAAATCTAAATTGGACAATTACAAAAAGAATTTGCTCATCACTACACTACGTATAACGGTACCTATATATCTGAATGTGAGCTGATCTACTGAAATAATATTTGCCGAGTAATGGAAAGGAGTTACCGGTAATAAAGTACAAGGATTGTCCTGATGAAAATTCTCTTTTGGAATGCTATTTAGCTTCGAAATTGTAAAATTATTTCTTACAAAAAATATGAGCTATTCTCGGTAACCTCAGTGTGCTCTGAAAATCATCCCTATCAGAGAATAGAAAAGAGAAGCTTTTCGCATGTCATTGCTGTAGAATCAATGCGGTTATACGAGTTCATTTCTTGGATATTCATGAACCACCAGAAGGCAAGGTTTGATTGTGCTTATATCCAACAAGTTACAGACCATCTTTAATGTTGCTTGGGAGGAGCATCGAGTCAAACTGACACTGTATAGCAATACTTTTGCAATCACTGATGCCATTACGGTTTGCAGGACATTGCTGGATAGCTAAGCAAGAACATCTTAGCTACATCATGGACACACACAGATCAGCCTTCCAACAAAAACCTTCATCGACTGGCTTTGTACGTTAACCTAAATCTTTTCCTACTGTCATATCTAAGTATTCCTGGCTGAATCCTTTGGCAAATATCTGTATATATATCTATACATACATATATATATATATATATATATATATATATATATATATATATATATATATATATATATATATATATATATAGCAATTTAATATGGAAAAGGCTTTTTCGGGAGAAATCATCAGGAAGGCCGAATGAGACAGTTCTAGTCCTGTAGAAGCCTTTTCTATATTAAATATGTAAACTCTGCTTTGTATTGAGTACCTCACTTTGCGTTGTTACCTCTGATTGAACCCGGGATAAACTTATATATATATATATATGTAAGTATGTATGTATACGTACATACATATATGTATACAGAGGTACAGTAGCATGCATATATATATATATATATATATATATATATATATATATATATATATATATATACATACAGTTACACATATATATATGTACGTATCAGTTAAGCGGACGTTTATTATAACGCCCACTTTGTCCGTTTGTAAACAAACGGACAGCCTGATTTATGTCGTACGGTGTTAAGGCAACCACGTCACCTTTCTGTTCAACACTGACACAGGAACGATGTACTAGTTTCAAGATTCTTAGCTATCATCAGCACCGTATACCCTTCTGCCAGATGGTTGAACGTTCGAAAGTATATACTTTCCTTATGAAAATTAACGGCTGAGCAGCCTAATTTGCATATCGAGTGAGTTCAGTCTGCCAGGCGTACCTAAAACGATAAGTTGTAATATAATGAAACGAAATTTCATTTCTCACTCTTAGTACGGCACTTACTTAAATGTAAGTATGTATGTATACGTACATACATATATGTATACAGACGTACAGTAGCATGCATATATATATATATATATATATATATATATATATATATATATATATATATATATATATATATATATATATATATATATATATATATATATATATATATATATATATATATATATATATATATACATATACATATATATATATATATATATATATATATATATATATATATATATATATATATATATATATATATATATACATATACATATATATATATATATATATATATATATATATATATATATATATATATATACATATATATATATACATACAGGTACACATATATATATATGTACGTATCAGTTCAGCGGACGTTTATTATAACGCCCGCTTTGTCCGTTTGTAACTGATACGTACATATATATATATGTGTACCTGTATGTATATATATATATATATATATATATATATATATATATATATATATATATATATATATGCATGCTACTGTACGTGTATACATATATGTATGTACGTATACATACATACTTACATTTAAATAAGTGCCGTACTAAGAGTGAGAAATGAAATTTCGTTTCATTATATTACAACTTATCGTTTTCGGTACGCCTGGCCGACTGAACTCACTCGATATGCAAATTAGGCTGCTCAGCCGTTAATTTTCATAAGGAAAGTATATACTTTCGAACGTTCAACCATCTGGCAGAAGGGTATACGGTGCTGATGATAGCTAAGAAGCTTGAAACTAGTACATCGTTCCTGTGTCAGTGTTGAACAAATAGGTGACGTGGTTGCCTTAACACCGTACGGCATAAATCAGGCTGTCCGTTTGTTTACAAACGGACAAAGCGGGCGTTATAATAAACGTCCGCTAAACTGATACGTACACATATATAACGAAGGAAATGTGGTAAGGAACCAGGTGGACCATAACGCACCAAAGTACTCAATACTTAGGGTAGTAGAGTGAATAATAGGAACGAGTAGGACCGTCGAAACGGCTTAAGCTCAGCCGTCGGGGTCCTACTCGTTCCTATATATATATATATATATATATACATACATATATATGTGTGTGTACATATATTTTGGCTTGGTTTCGCTCCCAAAATTACAGTTTTTTCTCATTTAATTTTAACATATAATAAACGTATATATACATACATATATATATATATATATGTGTGTGTGTGTGTGTGTGTGTGTGTGCGGGCGCGTCTGTGAACATGTGCGTGTATGTCTGTATATATATATATATATGTGTGTGTGTGTGTTTTATCTTATCTTCTTGTAAAAATTATATAACAGTTGGGAGTGAATTCAATATACCATTTTCCCTTTCTTACAAATATTGGAGCTGCTACAGTAAAAAATATATTCTATACCTACTCATGATACCTATTATTGAAATCCTACTGCATTGAAGTGAAGTAACTTAGATAATAGCAACAATACTTCCATATCCGTGTGACAGCACAAAGACAATAAGACTTTCGGCTGGGAAACTGACCCTATTTAATTCACTTGTTGTAAATGAACAAAAGATATACAAGTATTTTTTTTTATTTCTTCATCAATTATATATAATTATGGATATTTGCAAGGAAATGTTATGAAAACATATTACTAAATACCAACAGTATCATTCATATTTCATTTACTCCCACACACAATTTCTCCCATTTATTGTTTTCAATAAATATCTTGTTTTTTCTCTTAATTTTTTTTAAATATTTTTCTCGGCCTATATCGTCCTCGTTTTCCAACTCCTTTTTCAAAATAGGATATATATTAAGAAATGCGCTGGTAGCCAAAGTGTAAACATGCCAGAAAATACAAATTACCCTGTAGATTGAAATAATGATTATTTCAATTCATAGGGAAATTCGTATTTTATGGCATGTTTACATGTCTACGTATTACGAATGTATATATTTGTATACACATTGTTGCAGTCTTGGTTACACACTCTGTATTTATACATATATAATTTTATTTCTTAGGATGTAACAGTACCTAAGTCTGTCTTAAGCCAGAAGGCTCGTTTTGCCTGTGCTTATCCCGGTTTCATTGTGTGAAACGACTGAGAGTACAAGACTCCTCCCCTGGACCGTACGCCAGTTATTACTGGTACTCATTTTCAGCTGAGAATACTAGAGCAACGTGAAATGAAGTGTTTTGCTCAAGAACACAACACACAACCCAGCCCAGCTCAGGAATCAAACCCATGACATTATGATCGTAAGTCCAACACCCTTACCACTAGGCCACGCGCCTCCACAAACAAATGAATACAACAGTAAATGTACGCATAACCGATAATTATGGGAACAGCTCATTAATTGTATCTCTTTAGTAATAATTAGTTTCCTCACTAATATAGCTCTCTTATAAATAATTATGCAAACAGTTCCTCAATTGTGTTCCTTTGAGACTACTTAACTTTCATCGAGACTAATTATAAGGGGCCACAAATCGAACCAAGTGTTATAAGTGAAATTAAGTAGAGCGAAACTATATGGAGTTGGTTGAATGGATTGTACCTGCAATTCAAAAGGTTACAGTCTTGTGATAAAATGATTATGTCAGGAAATTATGTTATGTATGCAAGTGTGTGAATGTGTGCCTCTGTCTTTGTGCGTGTGTGTATGTGTGTGTTTGTATGTGTGCGTTTTTTGTGTGTGTGTTTGTGTGTGTGTGTGTGTGTGTATGTGTGTGTGTGTGGTGTGAGTGTGTGTGTGTGGAATACTCAACCATATGCACGGTTAATTCACAAATCTGACATTCATTTCATTGAAAGACTGAATGTTCATCCTCGAAATTGACGGAGGATTATCTTCTTCCTCCTCATCCCCATCCTCATCATCATCCTCATCATCATTATCATCAACATCATCATCCTCATCATCATCATCATCACCATCAACACCATCATTATCATCATTACCATAAACACCATCATCATCATCACCATCATCACCATCAAACCATCATCATCATCACCATCATCATCGTCATCACCATAAACAACATTATCACCATCATCATCATCATTATCCTCATTATCATCATCACCACACCATCAACACCATCATCATCATCATCATCATCATCATCAACATCATCATCATCACCATCATCACCGTCATCATTATCCTTATTATAATCATCACCACTGCTATCATCACCATCACCATTGTCATCATCATCATCACCATCACCATCATCATCATTATCATCATCACCATCACTATCATCATCATCACCGCCAAGATCAACACCGTCATCACCACCACCATCATCATCATCATCACCAACATAAATATCATCATCATCATCCTCATCACCATCATCATCATCATCATCACCACCATCATCCTCATCATCATCATCGTCATCACCATCATCATCATTATCATCATCATCATTATCATCCATATTGGGTGAACTGAATTTTAAAATCTGATTGTAGTGTAACCCAGGCTGCGAAATTGAGTTACTTAGAAAATACCTACATGATTGTTTGTGCAAAGAATAACTGTTTCTACTTTTTGGCACAAGGCAAGCAATTACCCAGTACATTACTGGTAGTTTATTTTATCGACCTCGTAAGGATGAAAAGCAAAGTTAACCTCGGCGGGATTTGAACTCAGACCGAAAAGGGACATAACTCTATGCGTCAAAGCATGGCGTCCGACCCTCTAGCGATACTGCCAATCCACCCGCAAATATCCCAGCTACAGGTATCTATAAATGAAGGAATCACAAACACAAGGTTCTAAATACCTTCGCTAAGTACAAACCACTACCTTCCTTCGGACAACTGACGCAGCACATCAGGTCCGAACACAGAAGAGCCGAACTCTCACTGTCATCGCCTCCATCTCTCTCGCCCTCCCCATCTCTCTGTATTATGAGCAAATGAGGTCGCACGTGCTGGCCGCCCCACGGCCCCGGCGGACAGAAAGGAGAAGGCTTTCCCCGGAGGATGGTAAAGGAGATGCGCTGAAGGAACTCATTTGAAATGAAAGATGGCGATATCTCAGTGTATATGTTATCACTGATATAGAAATATATATTGGCAGAAGTGAATTATCTCGGACAAAAAAAAAATACAGAACCTCTTATATATTTGTGAGTGTAGTGTGGTGTGGTTTTGATGAGTGTGTGATGTGGTGTGGTGAGTGTGTGATGTGGTGTGGTGTGGTGTGTGTGTGTTGGGCTGGTGTGTGTGTGTACGTGATGTGGCGTGTGTTTCTTTAACATATATTCCATATATATGTATGTATGTATGTATATATGTATATATATATATATATATATGTGTGTGTGTGTGTGTGTGTGTGTAACTATATATATATATATATATATATTGAGAGAAAGAGAGAGGGGGAGGAGAGAGATTGATGGATGGATTCATTGATTGATTGGTTGACAAAACAGACATATATATATATATATACACACATTTGTTCTCGCTATGGTGAACTAACTGTTGTGGAACTACTTCTCTCTCTATATATATATAGCGAGAGAGAGAGAGAGAGAGAGAGACAGAGAGACAGAGAGAGATAGCGAGAGAGAGAGAGAGAGAGAGAGAGAGAGAGAGAGAGAGAGAGAGAGAGAGAGAGAGAGAGAGAGAGAGAGAAGGCTACTGAGGGAGAAAAAAACTTTATATTAGATGGTAGGTCTAAATAAACGTACAGCTAATCTGAACCAAGAGATGTTATGGTAAAAATGAGGTGAAAATAAATTATATGGGAAAATAGAGAAAGCAATTTGTAAGAGGTGTTAAAAGAAATGAGAAACGACCATATGTTAATAGGGATGTAGAATTTTGTCTATCTCGATGTGATTGGTGTTGAGGTCTGACGGGAGTCCAATATCTTCTTTAATTGATGTCAAAGATGTTGTGTTGCCTTTATCGGCAACCAATAGGTGAGGGAGATGGATCAAGTCGTTGAATCAACACAAAGATGACAATAGCTTTTCACCTGATAATCAATATCGATCTTTGAACTGAGCTTGCAGAAAGATTTTTATTGGTTGTCAGAGTCAAGAAGCTTTTTTGGATCAATGAAGATTCAATTAACAATGTTTAATATTCAAGTTTTTATTTTTACATTACGTGTGTGTTGACAGGGAGCATACACACGAATACGCACACACGAACGCTCATACACACACATGTGTATATATATATATGTATATATATATATATATATATATATATATATATATATATATATATATATATATATATATATATATATATATATATATATATGAAAGATATATACATATATATTATTTATATATATATATATATATATATATATATATAAATAATATATATGTATATATCTTTCACCGTATTTTTGACTAAAGGAATTTTACCCTGATAATGAGGTTTAGAACCCTCAGATAAATACTCATCTTTTTCCATTTATCTGAGGGTTCTAAACCCCGTTATCAGGCTAAAATTCCTTTAGTCAAAAATACGGTGAAAGCTATATATTTTCTAATTTCAAACCTGCTCACTGTTTCAAAACATACTTATATGTATGTACATATATATATATATATATATATATATATATATATATATATATATATATATATATATATATATATATATATATATATATATATATATATATATATATATATATATATATTTATATATATATATATATATATGTATGTATATATGCATTCACATATATATACATATATATATATGTGTGTGTGTGTGTATATATATATATATACGATATTAAATAAATGGAAACTATATTTATAAAACCATATTTATTTCATTATACATATTTCAGGGATACCAAATTAAAATATGGTATGCCTTCATCAGACAAAATACAATATATAAACAGTTTTATAAATAATTTTGACGTACCCTATTAGATGCGACCATTATTTTTGGAAGCTGTCTGGATAGTGAGATGTTTATAATTATTTTATTAGTTATAGTGTTAAGCACAGTTAGAAAAAGACGGAGAGAAAGAAAAAACGGAGAGAGAGAAGGAGAGAGAAAAAGAAGGAGAGAGAGAAAAAAAGAAGGATAGAGAGAAAAAGAGAACCTGGAGAACTACCGGAGAGAGAGAGGAATGTATGCAGAAAAGAAAGATATAAATAGATAGGAGGAAATGAAAAAGAAAGAAAGAAGGAAGAAATAAGAAAAACAAAAGAAAGCAACAGAGAGATAATAATTCATCATACAGATAGAGAAACTCAAGAGAGAGGAAATACTATATAGAGAGAGGAGGATATAGTGACAACTTTACGTCATGTCATATTAAGTTGAGTTAACAATTCATATGAAATGAATAATAAAAATGTAAATATCATTATTCATGAATGGGACATAGATATATAATATGAGAAAATAACATTGTTCAATAATGACCATATGTTTAGTTTAAAACCTTGAGGTCAATATACCAAAATCTGAGTTAAAACCTTTAAAAAAATACCTTATTTATAAAAATACGGATACATATATGTATATATATATACACGCATATGTACGTCCTGAAAAAAGAGAAATTATGTCTACTCCAGTCAATAATATAGACACACAAATGATTTCACTTGATCACTTCTATACATTTCTTGTGTTATAAAAATTTCACAGTATATATACATAAAAATACGATTAATATTCATGTCCTCATATATATGATTACCGTTCATGTATTTAATATTATGCATATCTGCAACACACATCAACATATACACACACAACCATACATACACATACATATGTATAAATAAATATCTACGTGAGTTTTCCAGCATCGTTATGCATATATACAGACATATATACGAACACATAAATAAACCCTATAAACCTTTTATATGCATGTTAATACACATATATGGCCCTTGTATAGAGATAATCAAATATCAATATATTAATATAGAAATATCAAAGCATTAAATATCTTTAAAACACTATAGGGTATCTCAAGTTAAAATAATATGTTTTATATATTTATTATAGAAATCTGTCCTACCTATATCTCAAACAAGATATTGCAAGGGTAGACATATGAAAGTTATTAGAAGCTATCAAAATAAAAAAACAAATAAAAAAATAAAAATAATTTAAAAGATTTAGAAGACCCAGTGATTCTACGGATGCCCTTATATTTAGTATAGAAATTTATCTTACGTAAATTTTATTTAATACATTGGGAGCATATACATTTTAGAGTAGTTTATTATATCCTTGTTTATATTTAGGAAGAAAGTTTAAAAAGAAAAAGGTGAAGGAATCTAATGATTTATCGTCAGGTTTCATATATTAACTAAAATTCTTAATTAATTATACTACATTTTAAATTTATATTTATATTTAAACGTTGAGTTCAATCTATGTCTGCAGCAACTGAATAAATTGCTCCTTAAATTAAGGGAATTTTTGGACTTTAATATAAAGAATATTTCTTCTATACAAAGATCACAACTCTCTGAAGAGGAATTAAAAGGAGTACCTTATGAGACAATATTCCAAATCATCGAATATTTAACATTATCTCGTTTAAGGTGCCAGAGTAGGCTAGATAGCGAAGTTGGGGATTTTTTGTTTGGATCTGTGAAAGAATTCTTATGATTATTGAAGCGAAGTTTAAATTCTGTCGAGGTGGAACCAACATAGTTAAAAGAATTTAAATTAGTTTTAACATTACAATTGTACACTACATTTTTAGCTAAGCAGTTGTTATTTAACGGACAGTTAGATTTATTTCTACAGTTACAGTTATTTAATTGAATATTGTTTGGGTTATTATTGGTATTTTGGTTAGGTTTTAAATTCCTATTATTAATTCTGTTAATATTTTGTGCTAAATTTTTGGTGGATGAGTAAGTTAATTTTATAGTGTGTCTATTAAAAATTGAGTGATATTTATGTGTTCTAGGGAAGCGTTTGTCAAGAGCATTAAAGAATAGTTTAGCAATATGGGTTTTAATATTTAGTGAGAAAGGGGGGGGGGGCAAACCATAATATATTTCTAGTTCTATTTCTTTTTCGGCTTTTGGAATTATTGTAATGTTTTCTATTATAGTTGTTAAAGTTGTTACCGTAATTAAAATTGTTATTATTTGGGTTAGTTTGCTTATTATTATTATCGATGTATTTAATTTTATCTCTATATCCTGCTCTAGCTAACGCTTCATTGTAATACTGCGCTTTTTCATCAAAAATATTTTTATTAGATGAAATTCTTGAAATTCGTTCTTGAACAGAGTTCACTATAGTATTTTTAACAGATCTGGGGTGATTAGAGTTAAAATTGACATAATTCAAGTTCTCATTTAGTTTGTGAAATGGATAATGAAGACATGTGTTGAGATTTAGTGTTACATCCAGAAAATTGACTATTCTATGGTTATTCTCTATTTCTATTTTTAGATTAAGGTAATTAAAAAATTGTATAATTTGTTTTCTTGTTCTATTTAGTTCACAGCTATTATTTTCAATAAGTAAAAGCATGTCATCACGATATAATCCTCCGGTTACACCTGGTATTTTTCTATGTAGCGAATTAATTATAAATAGGCCCACAAGGTCCGTTACCTGAGCTGAGTCTGATGTTCCCATAGTTATGTCGAAATTATTATCTCTATCTGCCCTAGTCCATAGTTGGTTATTAAATTCTATCAATGTTTTCCTTGCCGATAATATAATGTGCATTTCATTGCTAGTTAGGTCAGTATGTTTAAATGCGTAATTTAGTGCCTTATTCAGTAGATTAGGAGTGATAGATGAATAGTAGTTAGCAATATCCAGCTGAATAAACTTATTATTATAGTTATATTTAATTTATTTAAACCACTCAATAACCTCACCAGTCCCCTTCCATAACTTTAAGTAAGGTAAATTATGTAAGTTTTTAATTTGTTGTATTACCCTGTCTAGAATGTTTTTGCTAAGTTTTCCCAGGTCAGATTTTGATGGTGCAATTAATCTGACTGGCAAATCATTTTCAAAGTTTCTTTTGTGATCTTTCATATTGATCTTGGGTTTCCTAGGCATGAAGGGTTGTGTTTTATTCTCAATTTCTAATTCATGCATTATACAAGATGCCTCTGTATTCATTTTTTCCAGTTCGTCCTTACTTGCTACCTTGTACTTTTTCCTTAGTTCTTTCAATATAAGGCCGTTATACATGTCCTTTTGTACTCCATAAAGGTTATTAGTTTTGTCCGCTTTCACTAAGACTTTCTCTGTTTTTTCCAAGCTTTCAATATTATCCTTAATGCATCTTAAGTAGTCCTGGCCTTTGAAGTTTCTCTTGAATTTGATGCCTTGGATGATAGAAATTATATCGTCTTCAAAATCCATTAGTAGTTTGTCGGGGGGGGGGGGGATTTGTTGGGGGGGGGGGATTTTTTTCTCTCTCTCCTTCTCTCTCTCCGTTTTTTCTTTCTCTCCGTCTTTTTCTAACTGTGCTTAACACTATAACTAATAAAATAATTATAAACATCTCACTATCCAGACAGCTTCCAAAAGTAATGGTCGCATCTAATAGGATACGTCAAAATTATTTATAAAACTGTTTATATATTGTATTTTGTCTGATGAAGGCATACCATATTTTAATTTGGTATCCCTGAAATATGTATAATGAAATAAATATGGTTTTATAAATATAGTTTCCATTTATTTAATATCGTATATCTACTCCAAAAACTTGTCGAGTGCTTTATATCAGTTATGAAATATTTACTTGTTGTATCCCAACAATTTTAAATAGAACTTTTGCATATATATATATATATATATATATATATATATATATATATATATTTATTAAAATAACAGATTAAAGTTTAAGCAAAAAATCGCTGCTTTCACCCTTAACGGGATCTTCTGAAAGTCAATCTGTAAATGCAGAACTGGATATTTCAAAAAACGTTGCAACCGGAGGAAGACAGGAAGACGATACTTTGGTTCATGGTGACGTTCGCTGGCAAAGAACGGGAAAAAACGAATAATACGTCATTAATAGGAGCGGTGAAAAACAATTACGTGCAAGGACAGAACCACGTTTATGGTATAAAAGAGGTCGTAGACTAATGTTCTCTAAGTGGTGCATAGAGACGTTCTCTGGCAATGAACGCAAAAACGAAGATAATAAGTCATATGTGGAGCGTGGAGAACAATAGCGTGCAAAGACAAAACCACGTAAATGGTATAGCAGAAGTCGTAGACTAAAATTCTAACTAGGAGACCGAATGAATCTCCGCTACAGAGTTAAGAACAAAGTAAATAAATACAATACAGATATATATTTTCCTTATCGAGCCCTCTCTGGATTTTAGTCTTCAATTTTATTATTATTACTATATATATATATATATATATATATATGAAAAGAGTGTCCTGACTCTTTTCATATTACCCAATCTACTACCCTAAATATCGAGTACTCTGGTGCGTTATGGTCCACCTGGTATCTTACGACACCTTCTTTGTTATATATGTATATATGTACATATATATATATATATATAACCTAGCAGTCCCCTCAAGCACTGGTGGTGATTATCGCTAAATATTGATATTGATTTAGTTTGGGTACCCACTGAAGATTTATAAGGGCCCACTTGAATAAGTATCTGTTGATGGTATACAAGCTCCTACATAACTTGGTATAATTTCACCCAAGTTGTAGAAATCTTATAATGAAACGAGTCGTCTGGGAAATGATATATTTGATATATCTCATATGAAATTATACTGCCAATTATCCACACAATACAATATAGTTAGCACCCCAAACGTTTAATTGGGAATATACTCAGGTATTTCGTAATGTTTGTTGAGTGAGTTGGAATTTGGCCGGAGTATCGCTTTTAGCTTTCTCCGATTATGTATTTATATATATATATATATATATATATATATATATATATATATATATATGCCTTTTTTCTCTCTCTCGTCTACGATTTCACAGAACTTATGTTCACCGAATTCACAGACTAGATTCATTCTTCCTCCCGTTAGACCTGTACGGAATTCCTTCCTTGCTCACATTCCAACCAGGTTTGATGGTCTTTATTCTCTCTCGTTCACGATTTCACCGAAATTATATTCATGGAAATTTGGGACTTGACTCGTTCTTCCTCACTTTTCGTTGCTTCACCACCTTTGTTTACACTCTCGCTGTCCCCTTTATTTACGTGTCCCAACGACTTTTTTTAGCCGTTGCTCGCACCAACCGGAGGTATATGGTCTTTAAAGCGAAGAAATACCTGTGATGGTTGGAAGATCACTGATGAGGACCACTTTATTCATATATATATATATATATATATATATACATACATTATATATATCAATGAATGTGTTTGTGGGGCGACACAAACATTCATATATGAACATACATTCATATATATACATATGTGCGTGTGTACGTGTGTGTGGGTGTGTGTGTGTGAGCATGTATATGTATGTGTGTGTGTGTGTGTATGTGTAGACAGATGTAAATAGCTTGTCTGTATATATATATATAGTATCTTCTTGGACTCAAACGTTGAGGCAAGTGTACGCCGGATTAGTAACAATCTTGCGCAAGGATTTCATCCGCGACAGAGCATCATCTTTAATTGTCCACAGAGTCACTGCTTATAAACCCACTATTACGAAGGGCTTAAATAAATGGGTTAAATAAATTTGCATATATAACGTATTATTGGGTACTAGTTCGACTAATATATTACTGGTTTTGTTTCAAGAATATATTTATAAATTATTAGGTAACATTATATGTAATAATAGTTACGTCCCTTTACGATCTGAGTTCAAATCCCGCCGAGGTTAACTTTGCCTTTCATCCTTACGGGGTCGATAAAATAAAGTACCAGTAATGCACTGGGTATTTGCTGGCCTTGTGCCTAAAGTAGAAACAATTATATGAAATAATGGTCTGAGTACAAATGCCGCCGAGGTTAACTTTGCCTTTCATCGTTACGGGGTCGATAAAATAAAGTACCAGTAATACACTGGGATAATTGTTGGCCTTGTGCCAGAAGTAGAAACAATTATATGTAATAAACAGATAGAAACACCTTAAAAAGTACATATAGATAGTCACATAAATACATACATACATATGTACGTACATGCATACATACTTATATACCTACCTACATACCTACCTACATACCTTCATATGTACGTACGTACGAACATACATACAGAGAAAGGCCACTCAGTTAATCGGTTTAATCTCTTTCTCTCTGTGATAATTTCCAAAACATGCTCTCTCCTCCCTAAAACTCTTTCGCCGTTATGACAAAGTTCTCAGTTTCTCTGGGCTTGCTGGACTCATGTCATCCCCCCCCCCCCCCATCCTCAGGCACTTCCGATTCGTCTTTTCTCATCTCATTACACATGTTGTGCCTAACCAACTAGACTTCGGATTGACCACTATACCTAGACTTTCTTGCCAAACACATCGGCTCTTGGAGCTCCCGCCCTGCTCATGTTCTTCCTATAGGAGTGAACTTGCAACACTTTAATCAGAACATCAACAACATCAATCTCTCCAGACGTGAAGATCTTAGGCACTTCACTTTCCTCAAGAGAAACCAAGTAGAAAAAAAATGTGTATATTGAATACGAAACTAAAACTGAACACTCTCCATGCAATGGCTCGAGTTCCTATTGCAGTATATTTTCCACATTACTTTAAGATTGTACATATATTATATACGAGAGTCGGATGAAAGTTCTTAGGCTGACTATGAAGGAGTGACGCTAGAGCTATGAAATTTTACATGCATTAATTTCAACTCTTCTTATTAATAGCTCCATTTGGTAACATTGATTCCAGAGATTATGTTGACAAAAACCATAACCCTCATTTGAGTATCTTGGCCAGCCTATGAATTTTTCAGCTGACCCTCGTATGTTCCGATAATTTAACATATACATACTCAGTAGATATTTCAGTAAATTGTCAGTTGATATTAAATATGCCTAAATATAAAGAGGACAGTTATTGAAGCTCCCTTTCAACGTGAGCAGACTTCACACAGTGCGTAAATACGGATCTTAATTTACAGAGAGATTGTATCCAATAATCAAGTGAGCTTTTGCAATATTGAGTGGAGAAGTGCATTAATGGGGGAACCAATGAGAGATGACAACATATTTCCTTCCCATATCTGAAATCTACTCACCAATTCACTGCTATTTAAATAATTATATAAATACTTAAAGGAAAACACTTGTAAAAAAAAATGTTGTTTTCTTTAAAGACGTTTCAGACTTAATTCACATGTATCTCTTCTTTTATGATCTATTTTGAAATCTTTCTGGGAACGGCAAACAAAGTTACTCTTGTAGTTTGCTAGTGTTACTGCTACTGCAAGGAATGTTATAGTCATTGTTATTGCTTTTATTGTTGTTGAGGTGTAGCTGGTCCTTTTCTGAAAATGTCTATTGTACTTTCTGTGAGAAAAGCAAACAACAGCATCCCTGTTAAATTAGTTGACCTTTTACTATAAACTACATCAGTTACCCCCGAACTCCGACAGGATAATGTCAGCTGAACGAAATATGAAAAAAAAATTAAATAAATAAAACACAATGAGAGCAAACGCTGCTTAGACATTTGTTGACGATGTAGTGTTGGTGGTGGTGGTGGTGGTGGTGGTAGCGTTGGTGGTGTGAGTGGTGGTGTGAGTGGTGTTGGTGGTGTTGGTGGTGTTGGTGGTGTTGGTGGTATTGGTGGTATTGGTAGCGTTGGTGGTGTGAGTGGTGTTGATGGTTTTGATGGTGTTGATGGTGTTAGTGGCGTTGGTGGTCTGTGTGGTGCTGTTGGCTTTGGTGGTGTTGGTAGCGTTGGTGGCGTGAGTGGTGTTGGTGGTGTTGGTGGAGTTGGTAGCGTTGGTGGCGTGAGTGGTGTTGGTAGTGTTGAAGTGTTGGTGGTGATAGAGGTGTTGATGGTGTTGGTAGCGTTGGTGGTGTGAGTGGTGTTGGTGGTGTTGGTGGTGTTGGTGGTGTTGGTCGTGTGAGTGGTGTTGGTGGTGTTGGTGGTGTGAGTGGTGTTGGTGGGGTTGGTAGCGTTGGTGGAGTGAGTGGTGTTGGTGGTGTTGGTGGTGTTGGTGGTGTTGGTGGTGTGAGTGGTGTTGGTGGTGTTGGTGGTGTTGGTGGTGTGAGCGGTGTTGGTGGTGTTGGTAGTGTTGGTGGTGTTGGTGGTGTGAGTGGTGTTGGTGGTGTTGGTGGTGTTGGTGGTGTTGGTGGTGTTGGTAGTGTTGGTGGTGTTGGTGGTGTTGGTAGCGTTGGTGGTGTGAGTGGTGTTGGTGGTGTTGGTAGTGTTGGTGGTGTTGGTGGTGTTGGTAGCGTTGGTGGTGTGAGTGGTGTTGGTGGTGTTGGTGGTGTTGGTGGTGTTGGTGGTGTGAGTGGTGTTGGTGGTGTTGGTAGCGTTGGTGGTGTGAGTGGTGTTGGTGGTGTTGGTGGTGTGAGTGGTGTTGGTGGGGTTGGTGGTGTTGGTGGTGTGAGCGGTGTTGGTGGTGTTGGTAGTGTTGGTGGTGTTGGTGGTGTGAGTGGTGTTGGTGTTGGTGGTGTTGGTGGTGTTGGTGGTGTTGGTGGTGTTGGTAGTGTTGGTGGTGTTGGTGGTGTTGGTGGTGTTGGTGGTGTTGGTAGCGTTGGTGGTGTGAGTGGTGTTGGTTGTGTTGGTGGTGTTGGTGGTGTTGGTGGTGTGAGTGGTGTTGGTGGTGTTGGTGGTGTTGGTGGTGTGAGTGGTGTTGGTGGTGTTGGTGGTGTTGGTAGCGTTGGTGGTGTGAGTGGTGTTGGTAGCGTTGGTGGTGTGAGTGGTGTTGGTGGTTTTGGTGGTGTTGGTGGTGTTGGTGGTGTGAGTGGTGTTGGTGGTGTTGGTGGTGTTGGTGGTGTGAGTGGTGTTGGGGTGTTGGTGGTGTTGGTGGTGTTGGTAGCGTTGGTGGCGTGAGTGGTGTTGGTGGTGTTGCAGTGTTGGTGGTGATAGTGGTGTTGATGGTGTTGGTAGCGTTGGTGATGTGAGTGGTGTTGGTGGTGTGAGTGGTGTTGGTGATGTGAGTGGTATTGGTGGTGTTAGTAGTGTTGGTGATGTGAGTGGTGTGAGTGGTGTTGGTAGTGTTGGTGGAGTGAGTTGTGTTGGTGGTGTTGGTAGTGTTGGTGGTGTGAGTGGTGTTGGTGGTGTGAGTGGTGTGGTGGTGTGAGTGGTGTTGGTGGTGTGAGGGGTGTTGGTGATGTGAGTGGTGTTGCTGGTGTTGGAAGTGTTGGTGATGTGAGTGATGTGAGTGGTGTTGGTAGTGTTGGTGGTGTGAGTGGTGTTGGTGGTGTTGGTGGTGTTGGTGGTGTGAGTGGTGTTGGTGGTGTTGGTGGTGTTGGTAGCGTTGGTGGTGTGAGTGGTGTTGGTAGCGTTGGTGGTGTGAGTGGTGTTGGTGGTGTTGGTGGTGTTGGTGGTGTGAGTGGTGTTGGTAGTGTTGGTGGTGTTGGTGGTGTGAGTGGTGTGGGGGTGTTGGTGGTGTTGGTGGTGTTGGTAGCGTTGATGGCGTGAGTGGTGTTGGTGGTGTTGCAGTGTTGGTGGTGATAGTGGTGTTGATGGTGTTGGTAGCGTTGGTGATGTGAGTGGTGTTGGTGGTGTGAGTGGTGTTGGTGATGTGAGTGGTATTGGTGGTGTTGGTAGTGTTGGTGATGTGAGTGGTGTGAGTGGTGTTGGTAGTGTTGGTGGAGTGAGTAGTGTTGGTGGTGTTGGTAGTGTTGGTGGTGTGAGTGGTGTTGGTGGTGTGAGTGGTGTGGTGGTGTGAGTGGTGTTGGTGGTGTGAGGGGTGTTGGTGATGTGAGTGGTGTTGCTGGTGTTGGAAGTGTTGGTGATGTGAGTGATGTGAGTGGTGTTGGTAGTGTTGGTGGAGTGAGTTGTGTTGGTGGTGTTGGTAGTGTTGGTGGTGTGAGTGGTGTGGGTGGTGTGAGTGGTGTGGTGGTGTGAGTGGTGTTGGTGGTGTGAGTGGTGTTGGTGATGTGAGTGGTGTTGCTGGTGTTGGAAGTGTTGGTGATGTGAGTGATGTGAGTGGTGTTGCTAGTGTTGGTGGAGTGAGTTGTGTTGGTGGTGTTGGTAGTGTTGGTGGTGTGAGCGGTTTTGGTGGTGTGAGCGGTGTTGGTGGTGTTGGTGGTGTTGGTGGTGTGAGTGGTGTTGGTGGTGTTGGTAGTGTTGGTGGAGTGAGTTGTGTTGGTGGTGTTGGTAGTGTTGGTGGTGTGAGTGGTGTTGGTAGTGTTGGTGGAGTGAGTTGTGTTGGTGGTGTGAGCGGTGTTGGTGGTGTTGGTGGTGTTGGTAGTGTTGGTGGAGTGAGTTGTGTTGGTGGTGTGAGTGGTGTTGGTGGTGTGAGCGGTGTTGGTGGTGTTGGTGGTGTTGGAGGTGTGAGTGGTGTTGGTGGTGTTGGTGGTGATGGTGGTGTGAGTGGTGTTGGTAGTGTTGGTGGTATGAGTGGTGTTGATGGTGTGAGTGATGTTGGTGGTGTTGGTGTTGTGAGTTGTGTTGGTAGTGTTGGTGGTGTGAGTGGTGTTGATGGTGTGAGTGGGGTTGGTGGTGTTGGTGGTGTGAGTGGTGTTGGTGGTGTTGGTAGCGTTGGTGGAGTGAGTGGTGTTGGTGGTGTTGGTGGTGTTGGTGGTGTTGGTGGTGTGAGTGGTGTTGGTGGTGTTGGTGGTGTTGGTGGTGTGAGCGGTGTTGGTGGTGTTGGTAGTGTTGGTGGTGTTGGTGGTGTGAGTGGTGTTGGTGATGTTGGTGGTGTTGGTGGTGTTGGTGGTGTTGGTAGTGTTGGTGGTGTTGGTGGTGTTGGTAGCGTTGGTGGTGTGAGTGGTGTTGGTGGTGTTGGTGGTGTAAGTGGTGTTGGTGGTGTTGGTAGCGTTGGTGGTGTGAGTGGTGTTGGTGGTGTTGGTGGTGTGAGTGGTGTTGGTGGGGTTGGTGGTGTTGGTGGTGTGAGCGGTGTTGGTGGTGTTGGTAGTGTTGGTGGTGTTGGTGGTGTGAGTGGTGTTGGTGTTGGTGGTGTTGGTGGTGTTGGTGGTGTTGGTGGTGTTGGTAGTGTTGGTGGTGTTGGTGGTGTTGGTGGTGTTGGTGGTGTTGGTAGCGTTGGTGGTGTGAGTGGTGTTGGTTGTGTTGGTGGTGTTGGTGGTGTTGGTGGTGTGAGTGGTGTTGGTGGTGTTGGTGGTGTTGGTGGTGTGAGTGGTGTTGGTGGTGTTGGTGGTGTTGGTAGCGTTGGTGGTGTGAGTGGTGTTGGTAGCGTTGGTGGTGTGAGTGGTGTTGGTGGTGTTGGTGGTGTTGGTGGTGTTGGTGGTGTGAGTGGTGTTGGTGGTGTTGGTGGTGTTGGTGGTGTGAGTGGTGTTGGTGGTGTTGGTGGTGTTGGTAGCGTTGGTGGTGTGAGTGGTGTTGGTGGTGTTGGTGGTGTTGGTGGTGTTGGTAGCGTTGGTGGCGTGAGTGGTGTTGGTGGTGTTGCAGTGTTGGTGGTGATAGTGGTGTTGATGGTGTTGGTAGCGTTGGTGATGTGAGTGGTGTTGGTGGTGTGAGTGGTGTTGGTGATGTGAGTGGTATTGGTGGTGTTGGTAGTGTTGGTGATGTGAGTGGTGTGAGTGGTGTTGGTAGTGTTGGTGGAGTGAGTTGTGTTGGTGGTGTTGGTAGTCTTGGTGGTGTGAGTGGTGTTGGTGGTGTGAGTGGTGTGGTGGTGTGAGTGGTGTTGGTGGTGTTGGTAGTGTTGGTGGTGTGAGTGGTGTTGGTGGTGTGAGTGGTGTGGTGGTGTGACTGGTGTTGGTGGTGTGAGTGGTGTTGGTGATGTGAGTGGTGTTGGTGGTGTTGGTAGTGTTGGTGGAGTGAGTTGTGTTGGTGGTGTTGGTAGTGTTGGTGGTGTGAGCGGCTTTGGTGGTGTGAGCGGTGTTGGTGGTGTTGGTGGTGTTGGTGGTGTGAGTGGTGTTGGTGGTGTTGGTGATGTGAGTGGTGTTGGTGGTGTGAGGGGTGTTGGTGATGTGAGTGGTGTTGCTGGTGTTGGAAGTGTTGGTGATGTGAGTGATGTGAGTGGTGTTGGTAGTGTTGGTGGAGTGAGTTGTGTTGGTGGTGTTGGTAGTGTTGGTGGTGTGAGTGGTGTTGGTGGTGTGAGTGGTGTGGTGGTGTGAGTGGTGTTGGTGGTGTGAGTGGTGTTGGTGGTGTGAGTGGTGTTGGTAGCGTTGGTGATGTGAGTGGTGTTGGTGGTGTGAGGAGTGTTGGTGATGTGAGTGGTGTTGCTGGTGTTGGAAGTGTTGGTGATGTGAGTGATGTGAGTGGTGTTGGTAGTGTTGGTGGAGTGAGTTGTGTTGGTGGTGTTGGTAGTGTTGGTGGTGTGAGTGGTGTTGGTGGTGTGAGTGGTGTGGTGGTGTGAGTGGTGTTGGTGGTGTGAGTGGTGTTGGTGATGTGAGTGGTGTTGGTGGTGTTGGTAGTGTTGGTGGAGTGAGTTGTGTTGGTGGTGTTGGTAGTGTTGGTGGTGTGAGCGGCTTTGGTGGTGTGAGCGGTGTTGGTGGTGTTGGTGGTGTTGGTGGTGTGAGTGGTGTTGGTGGTGTTGGTAGTGTTGGTGGTGTGAGTGGTGTTGGTAGTGTTGGTGGAGTGAGTTGTGTTGGTGGTGTTGGTAGTGTTGGTGGTGTGAGTGGTGTTGGTGGTGTGAGCGGTGTTGGTGGTGTTGGTGGTGTTGGTAGTGTTGGTGGAGTGAGTTGTGTTGGTGGTGTGAGTGGTGTTGGTGGTGTGAGTGGTGTTGGTGGTGTGAGTGGTGTTGGTGGCGTTGGTAGTGTTGGGGGTGTGAGTGGTGTTGGTGGTGTTGGTGGTGTTGGTGGTGTGAGTGGTGTTGGTAGTGTTGGTGGTGTGAGTGGTGTTGGTGGTGTTGGTAGTGTTGGTGGTGTGAGTGGTGTTGGTGGTGTTGGTGGTGTTGGTAGTGTTGGTGGTGTGAATGGTGTTGGTGGTGTTGGTAGTGTTAGTGGTGTGTGTGGTGTTGGTAGTGTTGGTGGTGTGAGCGGTGTTGGTGGTGTGAGTGGTGTTGGTGGTGTTGGTACTGTTGTTGGTGTGAGCGGTGTTGGTGGTGTGAGTGGTGTTGGTGGTGTTGGTAGTGTTGGTGGTGTGAGCGGTGTTGGTGGTGAGAGGGGTGTTGGTGGTGTTGGTGGTGTGAGTGGTGTTGGTGGTGTTGGTAGTGTTGGTGGTGTGAGTAGTGTTGGTGGTGTTGGTAGTGTTGGTGGTGTGAGTGGTGTGAGTGGTGTTGGTGGTGTTGGTAGTGTTGGTGGTGTTGGTAGTGTTGGTGGTGTGGGCGGTGTTGGTGGTGTGAGTGGTGTTGGTGGTGTTGGTAGTGTTAGTGGTGTGAGTGGTGTTGGTAGTGTTGGTGGTGTGAGCGGTGTTGGTGGTGTTGCAGTGTTGGTGGTGATAGTGGTGTTGATGGTGTTGGTAGCGTTGGTGATGTGAGTGGTGTTGGTAGTGTTGGTGGTGTGAGTGGTGTTGGTGGTGTTGGTAGTGTTGGTGGTGTGAGTGGTGTGATTGGTGTTGGTGGTGTTGGTGGTGTTGGTAGTGTTGGTGGTGTGAGCGGTGTTGGTGGTGAGAGGGGTGTTGGTGGTGTTGGTGGTGTGAGTGGTGTTGGTGTTGTTGGTAGTGTTGGTGGTGTGAGTGGTGTTGGTTGTGTTGGTAGTGTTGGTGGTGTTGGTAGTGTTGGTGGTGTTGGTGGTGTTGGTGGTGTGAGTGGTGTTGGTGGTGTTGGTAGTGTTGGTGGTGTGAGTGGTGTTGGTGGTGTTGGTAGTGTTGGTGGTGTTGGTGGTGTTGGTGGTGTTGGTGGTGTGAGTGGTGTGAGTGGTGTTGGTGGTGTTGGTAGAGTTGGTGGTGTGAGCGGTGTTGGTGGTGTGAGGGGTGTTGGGGTGTTGGTGGTGTTGGTAGTGTTGGTGGTGTGAGTGGTGTTTGTGGTGTTGGTAGTGTTGGTGGTGTGAGTGGTGTTGATGGTGGGTGTAGTGTTGGTGGTGTGAGTGGTGTTGGTGGTGTTGGTAGTGTTGGTGGTGTGAGTGGTGTTGGTGGTGTTGGTAGTGTTGGTGGTGTGAGTGGTGTTGATGGTGTTGGTAGTGTTGGTGGTGTGAGCGGTGTTGGTGGTGTTGGTGATGTGAGTGGATTTGGTGGTGTTGGTAGTGTTGGTGGTGTGAGTGGTGTGAGTGGTGTTGGTGGTGTTGGTAGTGTTGGTGGTGTGAGTGGTGTTGGTGGTGTTGGTGTTGTTGGTGGTGTGAGTGGTGTTGGTGGTGTTGGTAGCGTTGGTGATGTGAGTGGTGTTGATGGTGTTGGTAGTGTTGGTGGTGTGAGCGGTGTTGGTGGTGTGAGCGGTGTTGGTGGTCTTGGTAGTGTTGGTGGTGTGAGTGGTGTTGGTAGTGTGAGTGGCGTTGGTGGTGTTGGTAGTGTTGGTAGTGTGAGTGGTGTTGGTGGTGTTGGTAGTGTTGGTGGTGTGAGTGGTGTGAGTGGTGTTGGTGGTGTTGGTAGAGTTGGTGGTGTGAGCGGTGTTAGTGGTGTTGGTAGTGTGAGTGGTGTTGGCGGTGTTGGTAGTGTTGGTGGTGTGAGTGGTGTTGGTGGTGTTGGTAGTGTTGGTGGTGTGAGTGGTGTTGGTGGTGTTGGTAGTGTTGGTGGTGTTGGTGGTGTTGGTGGTGTTGGTGGTGTGAGTGGTGTGAGTGGTGTTGGTGGTGTTGGTAGAGTTGGTGGTGTGAGCGGTGTTGGTGGTGTGAGTGGTGTTGGTGGTGTTGGTAGTGTTGGTGGTGTTGGTGGTGTTGGTGGTGTTGGTAGTGTTGGTGGTGAGAGTAGATTTGGTGGTGTTGGTAGTGTTGGTGGTGTGAGTGGTGTGAGTGGTGTTGGTGGTGTTGGTAGTGTTGGTAGTGTGAGCGGTGTTGGTGGTGTGAGGGGTGTTGGTGGTGTTGGTAGTGTTGGTGGTGTTGGTGGTGTTGGTAGTGTTGGTGGTGTGAGTGGATTTGGTGGTGTTGGTAGTGTTGGTGGTGTGAGTGGTGTGAGTGGTGTTGGTGGTGTTGGTAGTGTTGGTGGTGTGAGCGGTGTTGGTGGTGTGAGGGGTGTTGCTGGTGTTGGTAGTGTTGGTGGTGTTGGTGGTGTTGGTAGTGTTGGTGGTGTGAGTGGTGTTGGTGGTGTGAGTGGTGTTGGTGGTGTGAGCGGTGTTGGTGGTGTTGGTGGTGTGAGTGGTGTTGGTGGTGTTGGTGTTGTTGGTGGTGTGAGTGGTGTTGGTGGTGTTGGTAGCGTTGGTGATGTGAGTGGTGTTGATGGTGTTGGTAGTGTTGGTGGTGTGAGCGGTGTTGGTGGTGTGAGTGGTGTTGGTGGTGTGAGTGGTGTTGGTGGTGTTGGTAGTGTTGGTGGTGTTGGTGGTGTTGGTAGTGTTGGTGATCTGAGCGGTGTTGGTGGTGTGAGTGGTGTTGGTGGTGTTGGTAGTGTTGGTGGTGTTGGTGGTGTGAGTAATGTTGGTGGTGTGAGTGGTGTGGTGGTGTGAGTGGTGTTGAGGGTGTTGGTAGTGTTGGTGGTGTTGGTGGTGTTGGTTGTGTTGGTGGTGTGAGTACTGTTGGTGGTGTGAGTGGTGTTGGTGGTGTGAGTAGTGTTGGTGGTGTGAGTGGTGTTGGTGGTGTTGGTAGTGTTGGTGGTGTGAGTGGTGTTGGTGGTGTTGGTTGTGTTGGTGGTGTTGGTGGTGTTGGTGGTGTTGGTAGTGTTGGTGGTGTGAGTGGTGTGAGTGGTGTTGGTGGTGTTGGTAGTGTTGGTAGTGTGAGCGGTGTTGGTGGTGTGAGGGGTGTTGGTGGTGTTGGTAGTGTTGGTGGTGTTGGTGGTGTTGGTAGTGTTGGTGGTGTGAGTGGATTTGGTGGTGTTGGTAGTGTTGGTGGTGTGAGTGGTGTGAGTGGTGTTGGTGGTGTTGGTAGTGTTGGTGGTGTGAGCGGTGTTGGTGGTGTGAGGGGTGTTGCTGGTGTTGGTAGTGTTGGTGGTGTTGGTGGTGTTGGTAGTGTTGGTGGTGTGAGTGGTGTTGGTGTGTGAGTGGTCGTTTGTGGTGTGAGTGGTGTTGGTGGTGTGAGCGGTGTTGGTGGTGTTGGTGGTGTGAGTGGTGTTGGTGGTGTTGGTAGTGTTGGTGGTGTGAGTGGTGTGAGTGGTGTTGGTTGGTGTTGGTAGAGTTGGTGGTGTGAGCGGTGTTAGTGGTGTTGGTAGTGTGAGTGGTGTTGGCGGTGTTGGTAGTGTTGGTGGTGTGAGTGGTGTTGGTGGTGTTGGTAGTGTTGGTGGTGTGAGTGGTGTTGGTGGTGTTGGTAGTGTTGGTGGTGTTGGTGGTGTTGGTGGTGTTGGTGGTGTGAGTGGTGTGAGTGGTGTTGGTGGTGTTGGTAGAGTTGGTGGTGTGAGCGGTGTTGGTGGTGTGAGTGGTGTTGGTGGTGTTGGTAGTGTTGGTGGTGTTGGTGGTGTTGGTGGTGTTGGTAGTGTTGGTGGTGAGAGTAGATTTGGTGGTGTTGGTAGTGTTGGTGGTGTGAGTGGTGTGAGTGGTGTTGGTGGTGTTGGTAGTGTTGGTAGTGTGAGCGGTGTTGGTGGTGTGAGGGGTGTTGGTGGTGTTGGTAGTGTTGGTGGTGTTGGTGGTGTTGGTAGTGTTGGTGGTGTGAGTGGATTTGGTGGTGTTGGTAGTGTTGGTGGTGTGAGTGGTGTGAGTGGTGTTGGTGGTGTTGGTAGTGGTTGGTGGTGTGAGCGGTGTTGGTGGTGTGAGGGGTGTTGCTGGTGTTGGTAGTGTTGGTGGTGTTGGTGGTGTTGGTAGTGTTGGTGGTGTGAGTGGTGTTGGTGGTGTGAGTGGTGTTGGTGGTGTGAGCGGTGTGGTGGTGTTGGTGGTGTGAGTGGTGTTGGTGGTGTTGGTGTTGTTGGTGGTGTGAGTGGTGTTGGTGGTGTTGGTAGCGTTGGTGATGTGAGTGGTGTGATGGTGTTGGTAGTGTTGGTGGTGTGAGCGGTGTTGGTGGTGTGAGTGGTGTTGGTGGTGTGAGTGGTGTTGGTGGTGTTGGTAGTGTTGGTGGTGTTGGTGGTGTTGGTAGTGTTGGTGATCTGAGCGGTGTTGGTGGTGTGAGTGGTGTTGGTGGTGTTGGTAGTGTTGGTGGTGTTGGTGGTGTGAGTAATGTTGGTGGTGTGAGTGGTGTTGGTGGTGTGAGTGGTGTTGAGGGTGTTGGTAGTGTTGGTGGTGTTGGTGGTGTTGGTTGTGTTGGTGGTGTGAGTACTGTTGGTGGTGTGAGTGGTGTTGGTGGTGTGAGTAGTGTTGGTGGTGTGAGTGGTGTTGGTGGTGTTGGTAGTGTTGGTGGTGTGAGTGGTGTTGGTGGTGTTGGTAGTGTTGGTGGTGTTGGTGGTGTTGGTGGTGTTGGTAGTGTTGGTGGTGTGAGTGGTGTGAGTGGTGTTGGTGGTGTTGGTAGTGTTGGTAGTGTGAGCGGTGTTGGTGGTGTGAGGGGTGTTGGTGGTGTTGGTAGTGTTGGTGGTGTTGGTGGTGTTGGTAGTGTTGGTGGTGTGAGTGGATTTGGTGGTGTTGGTAGTGTTGGTGGTGTGAGTGGTGTGAGTGGTGTTGGTGGTGTTGGTAGTGTTGGTGGTGTGAGCGGTGTTGGTGGTGTGAGGGGTGTTGCTGGTGTTGGTAGTGTTGGTGGTGTTGGTGGTGTTGGTAGTGTTGGTGGTGTGAGTGGTGTTGGTGGTGTGAGTGGTGTTTGTGGTGTGAGTGGTGTTGGTGGTGTGAGCGGTGTTGGTGGTGTTGGTGGTGTGAGTGGTGTTGGTGGTGTTGGTGTTGTTGGTGGTGTGAGTGGTGTTGGTGGTGTTGGTAGCGTTGGTGATGTGAGTGGTGTTGATGGTGTTGGTAGTGTTGGTGGTGTGAGCGGTGTTGGTGGTGTGAGTGGTGTTGGTGGTGTGAGTGGTGTTGGTGGTGTTGGTAGTGTTGGTGGTGTTGGTGGTGTTGGTAGTATTGGTGGTCTGAGCGGTGTTGGTGGTGTGAGTGGTGTTGGTGGTGTTGGTAGTGTTGGTGGTGTTGGTGGTGTGAGTAGTGTTGGTGGTGTGAGTGGTGTTGGTGGTGTGAGTGGTGTTGAGGGTGTTGGTAGTGTTGGTGGTGTTGGTGGTGTTGGTTGTGTTGGTGGTGTGAGTACTGTTGGTGGTGTGAGTGGTGTTGGTGGTGTGAGTAGTGTTGGTGGTGTGAGTGGTGTTGGTGGTGCGAGTAGTGTTGGTGGTGTGAGTGGTGTTGGTGGTGTGAGTGGTGTTGGTGGTGTTGGTAGTGTTGGTGGTGTTGGTGGTGTTGGTTGTGTTGGTGGTGTGAGTGGTGTTGGTGGTGTGAGTAGTGTTGGTGGTGTGAGCGGTGTTGGTGGTGTGAGGGGTGTTGCTAGTGTTGGTAGTGTTGGTGGTGTTGGTGGTGTTGGTAGTGTTGGTGGTGTGAGTGGTGTTGGTGGTGTGAGTGGTGTTGGTGGTGTGAGCGGTGTTGGTGGTGTTGGTGGTGTGAGTGGTGTTGGTGGTGTTGGTGTTGTTGGTGGTGTGAGTGGTGTTGGTGGTGTTGGTAGCGTTGGTGATGTGAGTGGTGTTGATGGTGTTGGTAGTGTTGGTGGTGTGAGCGGTGTTGGTGGTGTGAGTGGTGTTGGTGGTGTGAGTGGTGTTCGTGGTGTTGGTAGTGTTGGTGGTGTTGGTGGTGTTGGTAGTGTTGGTGATCTGAGCGGTGTTGGTGGTGTGAGTGGTGTTGGTGGTGTTGGTAGTGTTGGTGGTGTTGGTGGTGTGAGTAATGTTGGTGGTGTGAGTGGTGTTGGTGGTGTGAGTGGTGTTGAGGGTGTTGGTAGTGTTGGTGGTGTTGGTGGTGTTGGTTGTGTTGGTGGTGTGAGTACTGTTGGTGGTGTGAGTGGTGTTGGTGGTGTGAGTAGTGTTGGTGGTGTGAGTGGTGTTGGTGGTGTTGGTAGTGTTGGTGGTGTGAGTGGTGTTGGTGGTGTTGGTAGTGTTGGTGGTGTGAGTGGTGTTGGTGTTATTGGTAGTGTTGGTGGTGTGAGTGGTGTTGGTGGTGTTGGTGGTGTTGGTAGTGTTAGTGGTGTGAGTGGTGTTGGTAGTGTTGGTGGTGTGAGCGGTGTTGGTGGTGTGAGTGGTGTTGGTGGTGTTGGTAGTGTTGTTGGTGTGAGCGGTGTTGGTGGTGTGAGTGGTGTTGGTGGTGTTGGTAGTGTTGGTGGTGTGAGCGGTGTTGGTGGTGAGAGGGGTGTTGGTGGTGTTGGTGGTGTGAGTGGTGTTGGTGGTGTTGGTAGTGTTGGTGGTGTGAGTGGTGTTGGTGGTGTTGGTAGTGTTGGTGGTGTGAGTGGTGTGAGTGGTGTTGGTGGTGTTGGTAGTGTTGGTGGTGTTGGTAGTGTTGGTAGTGTGGGCGGTGTTGGTGGTGTGAGTGGTGTTGGTGGTGTTGGTAGTGTTAGTGGTGTGAGTGGTGTTGGTAGTGTTGGTGGTGTGAGCGGTGTTGGTGGTGTTGCAGTGTTGGTGGTGATAGTGGTGTTGATGGTGTTGGTAGCGTTGGTGATGTGAGTGGTGTTGGTAGTGTTGGTGGTGTGAGTGGTGTTGGTGGTGTTGGTAGTGTTGGTGGTGTGAGTGGTGTGATTGGTGTTGGTGGTGTTGGTGGTGTTGGTAGTGTTGGTGGTGTCAGCGGTGTTGGTGGTGAGAGGGGTGTTGGTGGTGTTGGTGGTGTGAGTGGTGTTGGTGTTGTTGGTAGTGTTGGTGGTGTGAGTTGTGTTGGTTGTGTTGGTAGTGTTGGTGGTGTTGGTAGTGTTGGTGGTGTTGGTGGTGTTGGTAGTGTTGGTGGTGTGAGTGGTGTGAGTGGTGTTGGTGGTGTTGGTAGTGTTGGTGGTGTGAGCGATTTTGGTGGTGTTGGTAGTGTTGGTGGTGTGAGTGGTGTTGATGGTGTGAGTGGTGTTGGTGGTGTTGGTAATGTTGGTGGTGTGAGCGGTGTTGGTGGTGTGAGCGCTGTTGGTGGTCTTGGTAGTGTTGGTGGTGTGAGTGGTGTTGGTAGTGTGAGTGGCGTTGGTGGTGTTGGTAGTGTTGGTAGTGTGAGTGGTGTTGGTGGTGTTGGTAGTGTTGGTGGTGTGAGTGGTGTGAGTGGTGTTGGTGGTGTTGGTAGAGTTGGTGGTGTGAGCGGTGTTAGTGGTGTTGGTAGTGTGAGTGGTGTTGGTGGTGTTGGTAGTGTTGGTGGTGTGAGTGGTGTTGGTGGTGTTGGTAGTGTTGGTGGTGTGAGTGGTGTTGGTGGTGTTGGTAGTGTTGGTGGTGTTGGTGGTGTTGATGGTGTTGGTGGTGTGAGTGGTGTGAGTGGTGTTGGTGGTGTTGGTAGAGTTGGTGGTGTGAGCGGTGTTGGTGGTGTGAGGGGTGTTGGGGTGTTGGTGGTGTTGGTAGTGTTGGTGGTGTGAGTGGTGTTTGTGGTGTTGGTAGTGTTGGTGGTGTGAGTGGTGTTGATGGTGGGTGTAGTGTTGGTGGTGTGAGTGGTGTTGGCGGTGTTGGTAGTGTTGGTGGTGTGAGTGGTGTTGGTGGTGTTGGTAGTGTTGGTGGTGTGAGTGGTATGAGTGGTGTTGGTGGTGTTGGTAGTGTTGGTGGTGTGAGTGGGGTTGGTAGTGTGAGTGGTGTTGGCGGTGTTGGTAGTGTTGGTGGTGTGAGCGGTGTTGGTGGTGTTGGTAGTGTTGGTGGTGTGAGTGGTGTGAGTGGTGTTGGTGGTGTTGGTAGTGTTGGTGGTGTTGGTGGTGTGAGTGGTGTTGGTGTTGTTGGTGGTGTTGGTGGTGTTGGTGGTGTTGGTGGTGTGAGTGGTGTTGATGGTGGGTGCAGTGTTGGTGGTGTGAGTGGTGTGAGTGGTGTTGGTGGTGTTGGTAGTGTTGGTGGTGTGAGTGGTGTTGGTGGTGTTGGTAGTGTTGGTGGTGTGAGCGGTGTTGGTGGTGTGAGCGGTGTTGGTGGTCTTGGTAGTGTTGGTGGTGTGAGTGGGGTTGGTAGTGTGAGTGGTGTTGGCGGTGTTGGTAGTGTTGGTGGTGTGAGCGGTGTTGGTGGTGTTGGTAGTGTTGGTCGTGTGAGTGGTGTTGGTGGTGTTGGTAGTGTTGGTGGTGTTGGTGGTGTTGGTGGTGTTGTTGGTGTGAGTGGAGTGGATTTGGCGGTGTTGGTAGTGTTGGTGGTGTGAGCGGTGTTGGTGGTGTTGGTAGTGTTGGTGGTGTGAGTGGTGTTGGTGGTGTTGGTAGTTTTGGTGGTGTTGGTGGTGTTGGTGGTGTTGGTAGTGTTGGTGGTGTGAGTAGATTTGGTGGTGTTGGTAGTGTTGGTGGTGTGAGTGGTGTGAGTGGTGTTGGTGGTGTTGGTAGTGTTGGTAGTGTGAGCGGTGTTGGTGGTGTGAGGGGTGTTGGTGGTGTTGGTAGTGTTGGTGGTGTTGGTGGTGTTGGTAGTGTTGGTGGTGTGAGTGGATTTGGTGGTGTTGGTAGTGTTGGTGGTGTGAGTGGTGTGAGTGGTGTTGGTGGTGTTGGTAGTGTTGGTGGTGTGAGCGGTGTTGGTGGTGTGAGGGGTGTTGCTGGTGTTGGTAGTGTTGGTGGTGTTGGTGGTGTTGGTAGTGTTGGTGGTGTGAGTGGTGTTGGTGGTGTGAGTGGTGTTGGTGGTGTGAGCGGTGTTGGTGGTGTTGGTGGTGTGAGTGGTGTTGGTGGTGTTGGTGTTGTTGGTGGTGTGAGTGGTGTTGGTGGTGTTGGTAGCGTTGGTGATGTGAGTGGTGTTGATGGTGTTGGTAGTGTTGGTGGTGTGAGCGGTGTTGGTGGTGTGAGTGGTGTTGGTGGTGTGAGTGGTGTTGGTGGTGTTGGTAGTGTTGGTGGTGTTGGTGGTGTTGGTAGTGTTGGTGGTCTGAGCGGTGTTGGTGGTGTGAGTGGTGTTGGTGGTGTTGGTAGTGTTGGTGGTGTTGGTGGTGTGAGTAGTGTTGGTGGTGTGAGTGGTGTTGGTGGTGTGAGTGGTGTTGAGGGTGTTGGTAGTGTTGGTGGTGTTGGTGGTGTTGGTTGTGTTGGTGGTGTGAGTACTGTTGGTGGTGTGAGTGGTGTTGGTGGTGTGAGTAGTGTTGGTGGTGTGAGTGGTGTTGGTGGTGCGAGTAGTGTTGGTGGTGTGAGTGGTGTTGGTGGTGTGAGTGGTGTTGGTGGTGTTGGTAGTGTTGGTGGTGTTGGTGGTGTTGGTTGTGTTGGTGGTGTGAGTGGTGTTGGTGGTGTGAGTAGTGTTGGTGGTGTGAGTGGTGTTGGTGGTGTGAGTGGTGTTGGTGGTGTTGGTAGTGTTGGTGGTGTTGGTGGTGTTGGTTGTGTTGGTGGTGTGAGTAGTGTTGGTGGTGTGAGTGGTGTTGGTGGTGTGAGTGGTGTTGGTGGTGTGAGTGGTGTTGGTGGTGTTGGTAGCGTTGGTGATGTGAGTGGTGTTGGTAGTGTTGGTTGTGTTGGTGGTGTGAGTGGTGTTGGTGGTGTTGGTAGTGTTGGTGGTGTTGGTGGTGTTGGTGGTGTTGGTGGTGTTGGTGGTGTGAGTAGTGTTGGTGGTGTGAGTAGTGTTGGTGGTCTGAGCGGTGTTGGTGGTGTGAGTGGTGTTGGTGGTGTTGGTAGTGTTGGTGGTGTTGGTGGTGTTGGTAGTGTTGGTGGTGTGAGCGGTGTTGGTGGTGTGAGTGGTGTTGGTGGTGTTGGTAGTGTTGGTGGTGTTGGTGGTGTTGGTAGTGTTGGTGGTCTGAGCGGTGTTTGTGGTGTGAGTGGTGTTGGTGGTGTTGGTAGTGTTGGTGGTGTTGGTGGTGTTGGTAGTGTTGGTGGTGTGAGCGGTGTTGGTGGTGTGAGTGGTGTTGGTGGTGTTGGTAGTGTTGGTGGTGTGAGTGGTGTTGGTGGTGTTGGTGGTGTGAGTGGATTTGGTGGTGTTGGTAGTGTTGGTGGTGTGAGCGGTGTTGGTGGTGTTGGTAGTGTTGGTGGTGTTGGTGGTATTGGTAGTGTTGGTGGTGTGAGTGGTGTTGGTGGTGTTGGTGGTGTTGGTGGTGTGAGTGGTGTGAGTGGTGTTGGTGGTGTTGGTGTTGTTGGTAGTGTTGGTGGTGTTGGTGGTGTTGGTGGTGTTGGTGGTGTGAGTGGATTTGGTGGTGTTGGTAGTGTTGGTGGTGTGAGTGGTGTTAGTAGTTTTGGTGATGTGAGTGGATTTGGTGGTGTTGGTAGTGTTGGTGGTGTGAGTGGTGTGAGTGGTGTTGGTGGTGTTGGTAGTGTTGGTGGTATGAGCGGTGTTGGTGGTGTGAGGGGCGGTGGTGGTGTTGGTAGTGTTGGTGGTGTTGGTGGTGTTGGTAGTGTTGGTGGTGTGAGTGGTGTTGGTGGTGTTGGTGGTGTTGGTGGTGTGAGTGGTGTGAGTGGTGTTGGTGGTGTTGGTAGTGTTGGTGATGTGAGTGGATTTGGTGGTGTTGGTACTGTTGGTGGTGTGAGTGGTGTGAGTGGTGTTGGTAGTGTTGGTGGTGTGAGCGGTGTTGGTGGTGTGAGTGGTGTTGGTGGTGTTGGTAGTGTTGGTGGTGTGAGTGGTGTTGGTAGTGTTGGTGGTGTGAGTGGTGTTGGTTGTGTTGGTGGTGTGAGTGGTGTGAGTGGTGTTGGTGTTGTTGGTAGTGTTGGTGGTTTGAGCGGGGTTGGTGGTGTTGGTAGTGTTGGTGGTGTGAGTGGTGTTGATGGTGTTGGTGGTGTGAGTGGTGTTGGTGGTGTTGGTGGTGTTGGTAGTGTTGGAGGTGTGAGCGGTGTTGGTGGTTTGAGTGGTGTTGGTGATGTGAGAGGTGTTGGTGGTGTTGGTGGTGTTGGTGATGTGAGTGGTGTTGGTGGTGTTGGTAGCGTTGGTGATGTGAGTGGTGTTGGTGGTGTTGGTAGTGTTGGTGGTGTAAGTGGTGTTGGTGGTGTTGGTAGTGTTGGTGGTGTGAGTGGTGTTAGTGGTGTTGGTAGTGTTGGTGGTGTGAGTGGTGTTGGTGGTGTTGGTAGTGTTGGTGGTGTGAGTGGTGTTGGTGGTGTTGGTTGTGTTGGTGGTGTGAGTGGTGTTGGTGGTGTTGGTAGTGTTGGTGGTGTTGGTGGTGTTGGTAGTGTTGGTGGTGTGAGCGGTGTTGGTGGTGTGAGTGGTGTTGGTGGTGTTGGTAGTGTTGGTGGTGTGAGTGGTGTTGGTAGTGTTGGTGGTTTGAGCGGTGTTGGTGGTGAGAGGGGTGTTGGTGGTGTGAGTGGTGTTGGTGGTGTTGGTGGTGTTGGTGGTGCTGGTGGTGTCAGCGGTGTTGGTGGTGAGAGGGGTGTTGGTGGTGTGAGTGATGTGAGTGGATTTGGTGGTGTTGGTAGTGTTGGTGGTGTGAGTGGTGTGAGTGGTGTTGGTAGTGTTGGTGGTGTGAGCGGTGTTAGTGGTGTTGGTAGTGTTGGTGGTGTGAGTGGTGTTGGTGGTGTTGGTAGTGTTGGTGGTGTTGGTGGTGTTGGTGGTGTTGGTGGTGTGAGTGGTGTGAGTGGTGTTGGTGGTGTTGGTAGAGTTGGTGGTGTGAGCGGTGTTGGTGGTGTGAGGGGTGTTGGGGTGTTGGTGGTGTTGGTAGTGTTGGTGGTGTGAGTGGTGTTTGTGGTGTTGGTAGTGTTGGTGGTGTGAGTGGTGTTGGTGGTGTTGGTAGTGTTGTTGGTGTGAGCGGTGTTGGTGGTGTGAGCGGTGTTGGTGGTCTTGGTAGTGTTGGTGGTGTGAGTGGGGTTGGTAGTGTGAGTGGTGTTGGCGGTGTTGGTAGTGTTGGTGGTGTGAGCGGTGTTGGTGGTGTTGGTAGTGTTGGTCGTGTGAGTGGTGTTGGTGGTGTTGGTAGTGTTGGTGGTGTTGGTGGTGTTGGTGGTGTTGTTGGTGTGAGTGGAGTGGATTTGGTGGTGTTGGTAGTGTTGGTGGTGTGAGTGGTGTGAGTGGTGTTGGCGGTGCTGGTAGTGTTGGTGGTGTGAGCGGTGTTGGTGGTGTTGGTAGTGTTGGTGGTGTGAGTGGTGTTGGTGGTGTTGGTAGTGTTGGTGGTGTTGGTGGTGTTGGTGGTTTTGGTGGTGTTGGTAGTGTTGGTGGTGTGAGTGGTGTGAGTGGTGTTGGTGGTGTTGGTAGTGTTGGTGGTGTGAGCGGTGTTGGTGGTGTGAGGGGTGTTGGTGGTGTTGGTAGTGTTGGTGGTGTTGGTGGTGTTGGTAGTGTTGGTGGTGTGAGTGGATTTGGTGGTGTTGGTAGTGTTGGTGGTGTGAGTGGTGTGAGTGGTGTTGGTGGTGTTGGTAGTGTTGGTGGTGTGAGCGGTGTTGGTGGTGTGAGGGGTGTTGCTGGTGTTGGTAGTGTTGGTGGTGTTGGTGGTGTTGGTAGTGTTGGTGGTGTGAGTGGTGTTGGTGGTGTGAGTGGTGTTGGTGGTGTGAGCGGTGTTGGTGGTGTTGGTGGTGTGAGTGGTGTTGGTGGTGTTGGTAGTGTTGGTGGTGTTGGTTGTGTTGGTGGTGTGAGTGGTGTTGGTGGTGTGAGTAGTGTTGGTGGTGTGAGTGGTGTTGGTGGTGTGAGTGGTGTTGGTGGTGTTGGTAGTGTTGGTGGTGTTGGTGGTGTTGGTTGTGTTGGTGGTGTGAGTAGTGTTGGTGGTGTGAGTGGTGTTGGTGGTGTGAGTGGTGTTGGTGGTGTGAGTGGTGTTGGTGGTGTTGGTAGCGTTGGTGATGTGAGTGGTGTTGGTAGTGTTGGTTGTGTTGGTGGTGTGAGTGGTGTTGGTGGTGTTGGTGGTGTTGGTGGTGTTGGTGGTGTTGGTGGTGTTGGTGGTGTGAGTAGTGTTGGTGGTGTGAGTAGTGTTGGTGGTCTGAGCGGTGTTGGTGGTGTGAGTGGTGTTGGTGGTGTTGGTAGTGTTGGTGGTGTTGGTGGTGTTGGTAGTGTTGGTGGTGTGAGCGGTGTTGGTGGTGTGAGTGGTGTTGGTGGTGTTGGTAGTGTTGGTGGTGTTGGTGGTGTTGGTAGTGTTGGTGGTCTGAGCGGTGTTGGTGGTGTGAGTGGTGTTGGTGGTGTTGGTAGTGTTGGTGGTGTTGGTGGTGTTGGTAGTGTTGGTGGTGTGAGCGGTGTTGGTGGTGTGAGTGGTGTTGGTGGTGTTGGTAGTGTTGGTGGTGTGAGTGGTGTTGGTGGTGTTGGTGGTGTGAGTGGATTTGGTGGTGTTGGTAGTGTTGGTGGTGTGAGCGGTGTTGGTGGTGTTGGTAGTGTTGGTGGTGTTGGTGGTATTGGTAGTGTTGGTGGTGTGAGTGGTGTTGGTGGTGTTGGTGGTGTTGGTGGTGTGAGTGGTGTGAGTGGTGTTGGTGGTGTTGGTGGTGTTGGTAGTGTTGGTGGTGTTGGTGGTGTTGGAGGTGTTGGTGGTGTTGGTGGTGTGAGTGGATTTGGTGGTGTTGGTAGTGTTGGTGGTGTGAGTGGTGTTGGTAGTTTTGGTGATGTGAGTGGATTTGGTGGTGTTGGTAGTGTTGGTGGTGTGAGCGGTGTTGGTGGTGTGAGGGGTGGTGGTGGTGTTGGTAGTGTTGGTGGTGTTGGTGGTATTGGTAGTGTTGGTGGTGTGAGTGGTGTTGGTGGTGTTGGTGGTGTTGGTGGTGTGAGTGGTGTGAGTGGTGTTGGTGGTGTTGGTAATGTTGGTGGTGTGAGTGGTGTTGGTGGTGTGAGTGGTGTTGGTGGTGTTGGTAGTGTTGGTGGTGTTGGTGGTGTTGGTGGTGTTGGTGGTGTGAGTGGTGTTGGTGGTGTTGGTAGTGTTGGTGGTGTTGGTGGTGTTGGTAGTGTCTGTGGTGTGAGCGGTGTTTGTGGTGTGAGTGGTGTTGGTGGTGTTGGTAGTGTTGATGGTGTGAGTGGTGTTGGTGGTGTTGGTGGTGTTGGTGGTGTGAGTGGTGTAAGTGGTGTTGGTGGTGTTGGTAGTGTTGGTGATGTGAGTGGATTTGGTGGTGTTGGTAGTGTTGGTGGTGTGAGTGGTGTGAGTGGTGTTGGTAGTGTTGGTGGTGTGAGCGGTGTTGGTGGTGTAAATGTTGTTGGTGGTGTTGGTAGCGTTGGTGGTGTGAGTGGTGTTGGTAGTGTTGGTGGTGCGAGTGGTGTTGGTAGTGTTGGTAGTGTTGGTGGTTTGAGCGGGGTTGGTGGTGTTGGTAGTGTTGGTGGTGTGAGTGGTGTTGATGGTGTTGGTGGTGTGAGTGGTGTTGGTGGTGTTGGTGGTGTTGGTAGTGTTGGAGGTGTGAGCGGTGTTGGTGGTTTGAGTGGTGTTGGTGGTGTGAGAGGTGTTGGTGGTGTTGGTGGTGTGAGTGGTGTTGGTGGTGTTGGTGGTGTTGGTGGTGTGAGTGGTGTTGGTGGTGTTGGTAGCGTTGGTGATGTGAGTGGTGTTGGTGGTGTTGGTAGTGTTGGTGGTGTAAGTGGTGTTGGTGGTGTTGGTAGTGTTGGTGGTGTGAGTGGTGTTAGTGGTGTTGGTAGTGTTGGTGGTGTGAGTGGTGTTGGTGGTGTTGGTAGTGTTGGTGGTGTGAGTGGTGTTGGTGGTGTTGGTTGTGTTGGTGGTGTGAGTGGTGTTGGTGGTGTTGGTAGTGTTGGTGGTGTTGGTGGTGTTGGTAGTGTTGGTGGTGTGAGCGGTGTTGGTGGTGTGAGTGGTGTTGGTGGTGTTGGTAGTGTTGGTGGTGTGAGTGGTGTTGGTAGTGTTGGTTGTGTTGGTGGTGTGAGTCGTGTTGGTGGTGTTGGTAGTGTTGGTGGTGTTGGTGGTGTGAGTGGTGTTGGTGGTGTTGGTGGTGTTGTTGGTGTGAGCGGTGTTGGTGGTGAGAAGGGTGTTGGTGGTGTGAGTGGTGTTGATGGTGTTGGTAGTGTTGGTGGTTTGAGCGGTGGTGGTGGTGAGAGGGGTGTTGGTGGTGTGAGTGGTGTTGGTGGTGTTGGTGGTGTTGGTGGTGCTGGTGGTGTCAGCGGTGTTGGTGGTGAGAGGGGTGTTGGTGGTGTGAGTGGTGTTGATGGTGTTGGTAGTGTTGGTGGTGTGAGTGGTGGTGGTAGTGTTGATGGTGTTGGTGGTGTTGGTGGTGTGAGCGGTGTTGGTGGTGAGAGGGGTGTTGGTGGTGTGAGTGGTGTTGATGGTGTTGGTAGTGTTGGTGGTGTGAGCGGTGTTGGTGTTGAGAGGGGTGTTGGTGGTGTGAGTGGTGTTGATGGTGTTGGTGGTGTTGGTGGTGTGAGTGGTGTTGGTGGTGTTGGTAGTGTTGGTGGTGTGAGTGGTGTTGGTAGTGTTGGTGGTGTTGGTGGTGTGAGTGTTGTTGGTGGTGTTGGTGGTGTGAGTGGATTTGGTGGTGTTGGTAGTGTTGGTGGTGTGAGTGGTGTTGGTAGTGTTGGTGATGTGAGTGGATTTGGTGGTGTTGGTAGTGTTGGTGGTGTGAGTGGTGTGAGTGGTGTTGGTGGTGTTGGTAGTGTTGGTGGTGTGAGTGGTGTTGGTGGTGTGAGGGGTGTTGGTGGTGTTGGTAGTGTTGGTGGTGTTGGTGGTGTTGGTAGTGTTGGTGGTGTGAGTGGTGTTGGTGGTGTGAGTGGTGTTGGTGGTGTTGGTAGTGTTGGTGGTGTTGGTGGTGTTGGTAGTGTTGGTGATGTGAGTGGATTTGGTGGTGTTGGTAGTGTTGGTGGTGTGAGTGGTGTGAGTGGTGTGAGCGGTGTTGGTGGTGTTGGTAGTGTTGGTGGTGTTGGTGGTGGTGTTGATGGTGTGAGTGGTGTTGGTAGTGTTGGTTGTGTGAGCGGTGTTGGTGGTGTGAGTGGTGTTGGTGGTGTTGGTAGTGTTGGTGGTGTGAGCGGTGTTGGTGGTGTTGGTAGTGTTGGTGGTGTGAGTGGTGTTGGTGGTGTTGGTGGTGTTGGTAGTGTTGGTGGTGTTGGTGGTGTGAGTGGTGTTGGTGGTGATGGTGGTGTTGGTGGTGTTGGTGGTGTTGGTGGTGTTGGTGGTGTGAGTGGTGTTGGTGGTGTTGGTAGTGTTGGTGGTGTGAGTGGTGCTGGTGGTGTTGGTGGTGTTGGTGGTGTTGGTGGTGTTGGTGGTGTTGGTGGTGTTGGTGGTGTGAGTGGTGTTGGTGGTGTTGGTAGTGTTGGTGGTGTGAGTGGTGTTGATGGTGGGTGCAGTGTTGGTGGTGTGAGTGGTGTGAGTGGTGTTGGTGGTGGGTGCAGTGTTGGTGGTGTGAGTGGTGTGAGTGGTGTGAGTGGTGTTGATGGTGGGTGCAGTGTTGGTGGTGTGAGTGGTGTGAGTGGTGTTGATGGTGTTGGTAGTGTTGGTGGTGTGAGTGGTGTTGGTGGTGTTGGTAGTGTTGGTGGTGTGAGCGGTGTTGGTGGTGTGAGCGGTGTTGGTGGTCTTGGTAGTGTTGGTGGTGTGAGTGGGGTTGGTAGTGTGAGTGGTGTTGGCGGTGTTGGTAGTGTTGGTGGTGTGAGCGGTGTTGGTGGTGTTGGTAGTGTTGGTCGTGTGAGTGGTGTTGGTGGTGTTGGTAGTGTTGGTGGTGTTGGTGGTGTTGGTGGTGTTGTTGGTGTGAGTGGAGTGGATTTGGTGGTGTTGGTAGTGTTGGTGGTGTGAGTGGTGTGAGTGGTGTTGGCGGTGTTGGTAGTGTTGGTGGTGTGAGCGGTGTTGGTGGTGTTGGTAGTGTTGGTGGTGTGAGTGGTGTTGGTGGTGTTGGTAGTGTTGGTGGTGTTGGTGGTGTTGGTGGTGTTGGTAGTGTTGGTGGTGTGAGTGGTGTGAGTGGTGTTGGTGGTGTTGGTAGTGTTGGTGGTGTGAGCGGTGTTGGTGGTGTGAGGGGTGTTGGTGGTGTTGGTAGTGTTGGTGGTGTTGGTGGTGTTGGTAGTGTTGGTGGTGTGAGTGGATTTGGTGGTGTTGGTAGTGTTGGTGGTGTGAGTGGTGTGACTGGTGTTGGTGGTGTTGGTAGTGTTGGTGGTGTGAGCGGTGTTGGTGGTGTGAGGGGTGTTGGTGGTGTTGGTAGTGTTGGTGGTGTGAGCGGTGTTGGTGGTGTGAGGGGTGTTGGTGGTGTTGGTAGTGTTGGTGGTGTTGGTGGTGTTGGTAGTGTTGGTGGTGTGAGTGGTGTTGGTGGTGTGAGTGGTGTTGGTGGTGTGAGCGGTGTTGGTGGTGTTGGTGGTGTGAGTGGTGTTGGTGGTGTTGGTGTTGTTGGTGGTGTGAGTGGTGTTGGTGGTGTTGGTAGCGTTGGTGATGTGAGTGGTGTTGATGGTGTTGGTAGTGTTGGTGGTGTGAGCGGTGTTGGTGGTGTGAGTGGTGTTGGTGGTGTGAGTGGTGTTGGTGGTGTTGGTAGTGTTGGTGGTGTTGGTAGTGTTGGTGGTCTGAGCGGTGTTGGTGGTGTGAGTGGTGTTGGTGGTGTTGGTAGTGTTGGTGGTGTTGGTGGTGTGAGTAGTGTTGGTGGTGTGAGTGGTGTTGGTGGTGTGAGTGGTGTTGATGGTGTTGGTAGTGTTGGTGGTGTTGGTGGTGTTGGTTGTGTTGGTGGTGTGAGTACTGTTGGTGGTGTGAGTGGTGTTGGTGGTGTGAGTAGTGTTGGTGGTGTGAGTGGTGTTGGTGGTGTGAGTAGTGTTGGTGGTGTGAGTGGTGTTGGTGGTGTGAGTGGTGTTGGTGGTGTTGGTAGTGTTGGTGGTGTTGGTGGTGTTGGTTGTGTTGGTGGTGTGAGTGGTGTTGGTGGTGTGAGTAGTGTTGGTGGTGTGAGTGGTGTTGGTGGTGTGAGTGGTGTTGGTGGTGTTGGTAGTGTTGGTGGTGTTGGTGGTGTTGGTTGTGTTGGTGGTGTGAGTAGTGTTGGTGGTGTGAGTGGTGTTGGTGGTGTGAGTGGTGTTGGTGGTGTGAGTGGTGTTGGTGGTGTTGGTAGCGTTGGTGATGTGAGTGGTGTTGGTAGTGTTGGTTGTGTTGGTGGTGTGAGTGGTGTTGGTGGTGTTGGTGGTGTTGGTGGTGTTGGTAGTGTTGGTGGTGTTGGTGGTGTGAGTAGTGTTGGTGGTGTGAGTAGTGTTGGTGGTCTGAGCGGTGTTGGTGGTGTGAGTGGTGTTGGTGGTGTTGGTAGTGTTGGTGGTGTTGGTGGTGTTGGTAGTGTTGGTGGTGTGAGCGGTGTTGGTGGTGTGAGTGGTGTTGGTGGTGTTGGTAGTGTTGGTGGTGTTGGTGGTGTTGGTAGTGTTGGTGGTCTGAGCGGTGTTGGTGGTGTGAGTGGTGTTGGTGGTGTTGGTAGTGTTGGTGGTGTTGGTGGTGTTGGTAGTGTTGGTGATGTGAGCGGTGTTGGTGGTGTGAGTGGTGTTGGTGGTGTTGGTAGTGTTGGTGGTGTGAGCGGTGTTGGTGGTGTGAGTGGTGTTGGTGGTGTGAGTGGTGTTGGTGGTGTTGGTAGTGTTGGTGGTGTTGGTAGTGTTGGTGGTCTGAGCGGTGTTGGTGGTGTGAGTGGTGTTGGTGGTGTTGGTAGTGTTGGTGGTGTTGGTGGTGTTGGTAGCGTTGGTGATGTGAGTGGTGTTGATGGTGTTGGTAGTGTTGGTGGTGTGAGCGGTGTTGGTGGTGTGAGTGGTGTTGGTGGTGTGAGTGGTGTTGGTGGTGTTGGTAGTGTTGGTGGTGTTGGTAGTGTTGGTGGTCTGAGCGGTGTTGGTGGTGTGAGTGGTGTTGGTGGTGTTGTTAGTGTTGGTGGTGTTGGTGGTGTGAGTAGTGTTGGTGGTGTGAGTGGTGTTGGTGGTGTGAGTGGTGTTGATGGTGTTGGTAGTGTTGGTGGTGTTGGTGGTGTTGGTTGTGTTGGTGGTGTGAGTACTGTTTGTGGTGTGAGTGGTGTTGGTGGTGTGAGTAGTGTTGGTGGTGTGAGTGGTGTTGGTGGTGTGAGTAGTGTTGGTGGTGTGAGTGGTGTTGGTGGTGTGAGTGGTGTTGGTGGTGTTGGTAGTGTTGGTGGTGTTGGTAGTTTTGGTTGTGTGGTGGTGTGAGTGGTGTTGGTGGTGTGAGTAGTGTTGGTGGTGTGAGTGGTGTTGGTGGTGTGAGTGGTGTTGGTGGTGTTGGTAGTGTTGGTGGTGTTGGTGGTGTTGGTTGTGTTGGTGGTGTGAGTAGTGTTGGTGGTGTGAGTGGTGTTGGTGGTGTGAGTGGTGTTGGTGGTGTGAGTGGTGTTGGTGGTGTTGGTAGCGTTGGTGATGTGAAGGTGTTGGTAGTGTTGGTTGTGTTGGTGGTGTGAGTGGTGTTGGTGGTGTTGGTGGTGTTGGTGGTGCTGGTGGTGTTGGTGGTGTTGGTGGTGTGAGTAGTGTTGGTGGTGTGAGTAGTGTTGGTGGTCTGAGCGGTGTTGGTGGTGTGAGTGGTGTTGGTGGTGTTGGTAGTGTTGGTGGTGTTGGTGGTGTTGGTAGTGTTGGTGGTGTGAGCGGTGTTGGTGGTGTGAGTGGTGTTGGTGGTGTTGGTAGTGTTGGTGGTGTTGGTGGTGTTGGTACTGTTGGTGGTCTGAGCGGTGTTGGTGGTCTGAGTGGTGTTGGTGGTGTTGGTAGTGTTGGTGGTGTTGGTGGTGTTGGTAGTGTTGGTGGTGTGAGCGGTGTTGGTGGTGTGAGTGGTGTTGGTGGTGTTGGTAGTGTTGGTGGTGTGAGTGGTGTTGGTGGTGTTGGTGGTGTGAGTGGATTTGGTGGTGTTGGTAGTGTTGGTGGTGTGAGCGGTGTTGGTGGTGTTGGTAGTGTTGGTGGTGTTGGTGGTATTGGTAGTGTTGGTGGTGTGAGTGGTGTTGGTGGTGTTGGTGGTGTTGGTGGTGTGAGTGGTGTGAGTGGTGTTGGTGGTGTTGGTGGTGTTGGTAGTGTTGGTGGTGTTGGTGGTGTTGGTGGTGTTGGTGGTGTTGGTGGTGTGAGTGGATTTGGTGGTGTTGGTAGTGTTGGTGGTGTGAGTGGTGTTGGTGGTGTTGGTGGTGTGAGTGGATTTGGTGGTGTTGGTAGTGTTGGTGGTGTGAGCGGTGTTGGTGGTGTTGGTAGTGTTGGTGGTGTTGGTGGTATTGGTAGTGTTGGTGGTGTGAGTGGTGTTGGTGGTGTTGGTGGTGTTGGTGGTGTGAGTGGTGTGAGTGGTGTTGGTGGTGTTGGTGGTGTTGGTAGTGTTGGTGGTGTTGGTGGTGTTGGTGGTGTTGGTGGTGTTGGTGGTGTGAGTGGATTTGGTGGTGTTGGTACTGTTGGTGGTGTGAGTGGTGTGAGTGGTGTTGGTGGTGTTGGTAGTGTTGGTGGTGTGAGCGGTGTTGGTGGTGTGAGGGGTGGTGGTGGTGTTGGTAGTGTTGGTGGTGTTGGTGGTATTGGTAGTGTTGGTGGTGTGAGTGGTGTTGGTGGTGTTGGTGGTGTTGGTGGTGTGAGTGGTGTGAGTGGTGTTGGTGGTGTTGGTAATGTTGGTGGTGTGAGTGGTGTTGGTGGTGTGAGTGGTGTTGGTGGTGTTGGTAGTGTTGGTGGTGTTGGTGGTGTTGTTGGTGTTGGTGGTGTGAGTGGTGTTGGTGGTGTTGGTAGTGTTGGTGGTGTTGGTGGTGTTGGTAGTGTTTGTGGTGTGAGCGGTGTTTGTGGTGTGAGTGGTGTTGGTGGTGTTGGTAGTGTTGGTGGTGTGAGTGGTGTTGGTGGTGTTGGTGGTGTTGGTGGTGTGAGTGGTGTAAGTGGTGTTGGTGGTGTTGGTAGTGTTGGTGATGTGAGTGGATTTGGTGGTGTTGGTAGTGTTGGTGGTGTGAGTGGTGTGAGTGGTGTTGGTAGTGTTGGTGGTGTGAGCGGTGTTGGTGGTGTAAATGTTGTTGGTGGTGTTGGTAGCGTTGGTGGTGTGAGTGGTGTTGGTAGTGTTGGTGGTGCGAGTGGTGTTGGTAGTGTTGGTAGTGTTGGTGGTTTGAGCGGGGTTGGTGGTGTTGGTAGTGTTGGTGGTGTGAGTGGTGTTGATGGTGTTGGTGGTGTGAGTGGTGTTGGTGGTGTTGGTGGTGTTGGTAGTGTTGGAGGTGTGAGCGGTGTTGGTGGTTTGAGTGGTGTTGGTGGTGTGAGAGGTGTTGGTGGTGTTGGTGGTGTGAGTGGTGTTGGTGGTGTTGGTGGTGTTGGTGGTGTGAGTGGTGTTGGTGGTGTTGGTAGCGTTGGTGATGTGAGTGGTGTTGGTGGTGTTGGTAGTGTTGGTGGTGTAAGTGGTGTTGGTGGTGTTGGTAGTGTTGGTGGTGTGAGTGGTGTTAGTGGTGTTGGTAGTGTTGGTGGTGTGAGTGGTGTTGGTGGTGTTGGTAGTGTTGGTGGTGTGAGTGGTGTTGGTGGTGTTGGTTGTGTTGGTGGTGTGAGTGGTGTTGGTGGTGTTGGTAGTGTTGGTGGTGTTGGTGGTGTTGGTAGTGTTGGTGGTGTGAGCGGTGTTGGTGGTGTGAGTGGTGTTGGTGGTGTTGGTAGTGTTGGTGGTGTGAGTGGTGTTGGTAGTGTTGCTTGTGTTGGTGGTGTGAGTCGTGTTGGTGGTGTTGGTAGTGTTGGTGGTGTTGGTGGTGTGAGTGGTGTTGGTGGTGTTGGTGGTGTTGTTGGTGTGAGCGGTGTTGGTGGTGAGAAGGGTGTTGGTGGTGTGAGTGGTGTTGATGGTGTTGGTAGTGTTGGTGGTTTGAGCGGTGGTGGTGGTGAGAGGGGTGTTGGTGGTGTTGGTGGTGTTGGTGGTGCTGGTGGTGTCAGCGGTGTTGGTGGTGAGAGGGGTGTTGGTGGTGTGAGTGGTGTTGATGGTGTTGGTAGTGTTGGTGGTGTGAGTGGTGGTGGTAGTGTTGATGGTGTTGGTGGTGTTGGTGGTGTGAGCGGTGTTGGTGGTGAGAGGGGTGTTGGTGGTGTGAGTGGTGTTGATGGTGTTGGTAGTTTTGGTGGTGTGAGCGGTGTTGGTGGTGAGAGGGGTGTTGGTGGTGTGAGTGGTGTTGATGGTGTTGGTGGTGTTGGTGGTGTGAGTGGTGTTGGTGGTGTTGGTAGTGTTGGTGGTGTGAGTGGTGTTGGTAGTGTTGGTGGTGTTGGTGGTGTGAGTGTTGTTGGTGGTGTTGGTGGTGTGAGTGGATTTGGTGGTGTTGGTAGTGTTGGTGGTGTGAGTTGTGTTGGTAGTGTTGGTGATGTGAGTGGATTTGGTGGTGTTGGTAGTGTTGGTGGTGTGAGTGGTGTGAGTGGTGTTGGTGGTGTTGGTAGTGTTGGTGGTGTGAGTGGTGTTGGTGGTGTTGGTGGTGTTGGTGGTGTTGGTTGTGTGAGCGGTGGTGGTAGTGTTGGTGGTGTTGGTGGTGTTGGTAGTGTTGGTGGTGTTGGTGGTGTGAGTGGTGGTGGTGGTGTTGGTTGTGTTGGTGGTGTTGGTAGTGTTGGTGGTGTGAGTGGTGTGAGTGGTGTTGGTGGTGTTGGTAGTGTTGGTGGTGTGAGTGGTGTTGGTGGTGTTGGTAGTGTTGTTGGTGTGAGTGGTGTTGGTGGTGTTGGTAGTGTTCGTGGTGTGAGTGGTGTTGGTGGTGTTGGTAGTGTTGGTGGTGTGAGTGGTGTTGGTGGTGTTGGTAGTGTTGGTCGTGTTGGTAGTGTTGGTGGTGAGAGCTGTTTTGGTGGTGTTGGTAGTGTTGGTAGTGTTGGTGGTGTTGGTAGTGTTGGTAGAGTTGGTGGTGTGTGTGGTGTGAGTGGTGTTGGTGGTGTTGGTGGTGTGAGTGGTGTTGGTAGTGTTGGTGGTGTGAGTGGTGTGAGTGGTGTTGGTGGTGTTGGTGGTGTTGGTGGTGTGAGTGGTGTTGGTGGTGTTGGAGGTGTGAGCGGTGTTGGTGGTTTGAGTGGTGTTGGTGGTGTGAGTGGTGTTGGTGGTGTTGGTGGTGTTGGTGGTGTGAGTGGTGTTGGTGGTGTTGGTAGCGTTGGTGATGTGAGTGTTGTTGGTGGTGTTGGTAGTGTTGGTGGTGTGAGTGGTGTTGGTGGTGTTGGTAGTGTTGGTGGTGTGAGTGGTGTTGGTGGTGTTGGTAGTGTTGGTGGTGTGAGCGGTGTTGGTGGTGTTGGTAGTGTTGGTGGTGTGAGTGGTGTTGGTGGTGTTGGTAGTGTTGGTGGTGTTGGTGGTGTTGGTAGTGTTGGTGGTGTGAGCGGTGTTGGTGGTGTGAGTGGTGTTGCTGGTGTTGGTAGTGTTGGTGGTGTGAGCGGTTTTGGTGGTGTGAACGGTGTTAGTGGTGTTGGTAGTGTTGGTGGTGTTGGTGGTGTTGTAGTGTTGGTGGTGTGAGTGGTGTTGGTAGTGTTGGTGGTGTTGGTGGTGTGAGTGGTGTTGGTGGTGTTGGTAGTGTTGGTGGTGTGAGTGGTGTTGGTAGTGTTGGTGGTGTTGGTGGTGTGAGTGTTGTTGGTGGTGTTGGTGGTGTGAGTGGATTTGGTGGAGTTGGTAGTGTTGGTGGTGTGAGTGGTGTTGGTAGTGTTGGTGATGTGAGTGGATTTGGTGGTGTTGGTAGTGTTGGTGGTGTGAGTGGTGTGAGTGGTGTTGGTGGTGTTGGTAGTGTTGGTGATGTGAGTGGTGTTGGTGGTGTGAGGGGTGTTGGTGGTGTTGGTAGTGTTGGTGGTGTTGGTGGTGTTGGTAGTGTTGGTGGTGTGAGTGGTGTTGGTGGTTTGAGTGGTGTTGGTGGTGTTGGTAGTGTTGGTGGTGTTGGTGGTGTTGGTAGTGTTGGTGATGTGAGTGGATTTGGTGGTGTTGGTAGTGTTGGTGGTGTGAGTGGTGTGAGTGGTGTGAGCGGTGTTGGTGGTGTTGGTAGTGTTGGTGGTGTTGGTGGTGGTATTGGTGGTGTGAGTGGTGTTGGTAGTGTTGGTGGTGTGAGCGGTGTTGGTGGTGTGAGTGGTGTTGGTGGTGTTGGTAGTGTTGGTGGTGTGAGTGGTGTTGGTAGTGTTGGTGGTGTGAGTGGTGTGAGTGGTGTTGGTGGTGTTGGTAGTGTTGGTGGTGTGAGCGGTGTTGGTGGTGTTGGTAGTGTTGGTGTTGCGTGTGGTGTTGGTGGTGTTGGTGGTGTGAGTGGTGTTGGTGGTGTTGGTGGTGTTGGTAGTGTTGGAGGTGTGAGCGGTGTTGGTGGTTTGAGTGGTGTTGGTGGTGTGAGCGGTGTTGGTGGTGTTGGTGGTGTGAGTGGTGTTGGTGGTGTTGGTGGTGTTGGTGGTGTGAGTGGTGTTGGTGGTGTTGGTAGCGTTGGTGATGTGAGTGGTGTTGGTGGTGTTGGTAGTGTTGGTGGTGTGAGTGGTGTTGGTGGTGTTGGTAGTGTTGGTGGTGTGAGTGGTGTTGGTGGTGTTGGTAGTGTTGGTGGTGTGAGCGGTGTTGGTGGTGTTGGTAGTGTTGGTGGTGTGAGTGGTGTTGGTGGTGTTGGTTGTGTTGGTGGTGTGAGTGGTGTTGGTGGTGTTGGTAGTGTTGGTGGTGTTGGTGGTGTTGGTAGTGTTGGTGGTGTGAGCGGTGTTGGTGGTGTGAGCGGTGTTAGTGGTGTTGGTAGTGTTGGTGGTGTGAGTGGTGTTGGTGGTGTTGGTTGTGTTGGTGGTGTGAGTGGTGTTGGTGGTGTTGGTGGTGTTGGTGGTGTTGGTGGTGTTGTAGTGTTGGTGGTGTGAGTGGTGTTGGTAGTGTTGGTGGTGTTGGTGGTGTGAGTGGTGTTGGTAGTGTTGGTGGTGTGAGTGGTGTTGGTAGTGTTGGTGGTGTTGGTGGTGTTGGTGGTGTTGGTGGTGTTGGTGGTGTGAGTGGATTTGGTGGAGTTGGTAGTGTTGGTGGTGTGAGTGGTGTTGGTAGTGTTGGTGATGTGAGTGGATTTGGTGGTGTTGGTAGTGTTGGTGGTGTGAGTGGTGTTGGTGGTGTTGGTGTTGTGAGCGGTGTTGGTGGTGAGAGGGGTGTTGGTGGTGTGAGTGGTGTTGATGGTGTTGGTAGTGTTGGTGGTGTGAGCGGTGTTGGTGGTGAGAGGGGTGTGGTGGTGTGAGTGGTGTTGGTGGTGTGAGCGGTGGTGGTTGTGTTGGTGGTGTTGGTGGTGTTGGTAGTGTTGATGGTGTGAGTGGTGTGAGTGGTGTTGGTGGTGTTGGTAGTGTTGGTGGTGTGAGTGGTGTTGGTGGTGTTGGTAGTGTTGGTGGTGTAAGTGGTGGTGGTAGTGTTGGTGGTGTTGGTGGTGTTGGTAGTGTTGGTGGTGTGAGTGGTGTGAGTGGTGTTGGTGGTGTTGGTAGTTTTGGTGGTGTGAGTGGTGTTGGTGGTGTTGGTAGTGTTGGTGGTGTGAGTGGTGTGAGTGGTGTTGGTGGTGTGAGCGGTGTTGGTGGTGAGAGGGGTGTTGGTGGTGTTGGTGGCGTGAGTGGTGTTGGTGGTGTTGGTAGTGTTGGAGGTGTGAGTGGTGTGAGTGGTGTTGGTGGTGTTGGTAGTGTTGGTGGTGTGAGCGGTGTTGGTGGTGAGAGGGGTGTTGGTGGTGTTGGTGGTGTGAGTGGTGTTGGTGGTGTTGGTAGTGTTGGTGGTGTGAGTGGTGTGAGTGGTGTTGGTGGTGTTGGTAGTGTTGGTGGTGTGAGCCGTGTTGGTGTTGAGAGGGGTGTTGGTGGTGTGAGCGGTTTTGGTGGTGTGAGCGGTGTTGGTGGTGTTGGTAGTGTTGGTAGTGTGAGTGGTGTTGGTGGTGTTAGTAGTGTTGGTGGTGTGAGTGGTGTTGGTGGTGTTGGTAGTGTTGGTGGTGTGAGTGGTGTTGGTGGTGTTGGTAGTGTTGGTGGTGTGAGTGGTGTTGGTGGTGTTGGTAGTGTTGGTGGTGTTGGTGGTGTTGGTAGTGGTGGTGGTGTTGGTAGTGTGAGCGGTGTTGGTGGTGTTGGTAGTGTTGGTGGTGTTGGTGGTGTGAGCGGTTTTGGTGGTGTGAGCGGTGTTGGTGGTGTTGGTAGTGTTGGTGGTGTGAGTGGTGTTGGTGGTGTTGGTAGTGTTGGTAGTGTGAGTGGTGTTGGTAGTGTTGGTGGTGTTGGTAGTGTGAGCGGTGTTGGTGGTGTTGGTAGTGTTGGTGGTGTTGGTGGTGTGAGCGATTTTGGTGGTGTTGGTAGTGTTGGTAGTGTTGGTGGTGTTGGTGGTGTTGGTAGTGTTGGTGGTGTTGGTGGTGTTGGTGGTGTGAGTGGTGTGAGTGGTGTGAGTGGTGTGAGTAGTGTTGGTGGTGTTGGTACTGTTGGTGGTGTAAGTGGTGTGAGTGATGTTGGTGGTGTTGGTAGTGTTGGTGGTGTGAGTGGTGTTGGTGGTGTTGGTCGTGTTGGTGGTGTGAGTGGAGTTGGTGGTGTTGGTAGTGTTGGTGGTGTGAGTGGTGTTGGTGGTGTTGGTAGTGTTGGTGGTGTGAGTGGTGTTGGTGGTGTTGGTTGTGTTGGTGGTGTGAGTGGTGTTGGTGGTGTTGGTAGTGTGGGTGGTGTTGGTGGTGTTGGTAGTGTTGGTGGTGTGAGCGGTGTTTGTGGTGTGAGTGGTGTTGGTGGTGTTGGTAGTGTTGGTGGTGTGAGTGGTGTTGGTGGTGTTGGTAGTGTTGGTGGTGTTGGTGGTGTGAGTGGTGTTGGTGGTGTTGGTGGTGTTGGTGGTGTGAGCGGTGTTGGTGGTGAGAGGGGTGTTGGTGGTGTGAGTGGTGTTGGTGGTGTTGGTAGTGTTGGTGGTGTGAGTTGTGTTGGTGGTGTTGGTAGTGTTGGTCGTGTTGGTAGTGTTGGTGGTGAGAGCGGTTTTGGTGGTGTTGGTAGTGTTGGTAGTGTTGGTGGTGTTGGTAGTGTTGGTGGTGTTGGTGGTGTGAGCGGTGTTGGTGGGTTGAGGGGTGTTGGTGGTGTTGGTAGTGTTGGTAGTGTGAGTGGTGTGAGTGGTGTTGGTGGTGTTGGTAGTGTTGGTGGTGTGATCGGTGTTGGTGGTGTTGGTGGTGTTGGTAGTGTTGGTGGTGTGAGCGGTGTTGGTGGTGTTGGTAGTGTTGGTGGTGTGAGTGGTGTTGGTAGTGTTGGCGGTGTTGGTGGTGTTGGTAGTGTTGGTGGTGTGAGCGGTGTTGGTAGTGTTGGTAGTGTTGGTGGTGTGAGTGGTGTTGGTAGTGTTGTTGGTGTGAGCGGTGTTGGTAGTGTTGGTGGTGTGAGTGGTGTGAGTGGTGTTGGTGGTGTTGGTAGTGTTGGCGGTGTTGGTGGTGTGAGTGGTGTTGGTGGTGTTGGTAGCGTTGGTGATGTGAGTGGTGTTGGTGGTGTTGGTAGTGTTGGTGGTGTGAGTGGTGTTGGTAGTGTTGGTAGTGTTGGTAGTGTTGGTGGTGTTGGTAGTGTTGGTGGTGTGAGCGGTGTTGGTAGTGTTGGTGGTGTGAGTGGTGTGAGTGGTGTTGGTGGTGTTGGTAGTGTTGGTGGGGTGAGCGGTGTTGGTGGTGTTGGTGGTGTTGGTGGTGTTGGTAGTATTGGTGGTGTGAGCGGTGTTGGTAGTGTTGGTGGTGTGAGTGGTGTGAGTGGTGTTGGTGGTGTTGGTAGTGTTGGTGGGGTGAGTGGTGTGAGTGGTGTTGGTGGTGTTGGTAGTGTTGGTGGGGTGAGCGGTGTTGGTGGTGTTGGTGGTGTTGGTGGTTTTGTAGTGTTGGTGGTGTGAGTGGTGTTGGTGGTGTTGGTGGTGTGAGTGGTGTTGGTGGTGTTGGTAGTGTTGGTGGTGTGAGTGGTGTTGGTGGTGTTGGTAGTGTTGGTGGTGTGAGTGGTGTTGGTGGTGTGAGCGGTGTTGGTGGTGTTGGTAGTGTTGGTGGTGTGAGCGGTGTTGGTGGTGTGAGCGGTGTTGGTGGTGTTGGTAGTGTTGGTGGTGTGAGTGGTGTTGGTGGTGTTGGTGGTGTTGGTATTGTTGGTGGTGTGAACGGTGTTGGTGGTGTGAGTGGTGTTGGTGGTGTTGGTAGTGTTGGTGGTGTTGGTAGTGTTGGTAGTGTTGGTGGTGTGAGTGGTGTTGGTGGTGTTGGTAGTGTTGGTGGTGTGAGTGGTGTGAGTGGTGTTGGTGGTGTGAGTGGTGTTGGTGGTGTTGGTAGTGTTGGCGGTGTTGGTGGTGTGAGTGGTGTTGGTGGTGTTGGTAGTGTTGGTGGTGTGAGTGCTGTTGGTGGTGTTGGTAGTGTTGGTGGTGTGAGTGGTGTGAGTGGTGTTGGTGGTGTGAGTGGTGTTGGTGGTGTGAGCGGTGTTGGTGGTGAGAGGGGTGTTGGTGGTGTTGGTGGTGTGAGTGGTGTTGGTGGTGTTGTTAGTGTTGGTGGTGTTGGTAGTGTTGGTGGTGTGAGCGGTGTTGGTGGTGTTGGTAGAGTTGGTGGTGTGTGTGGTGTGAGTGGTGTTGGTGGTGTTGGTAGTGTTGGTGGTGTGAGTGGTGTTGGTGGTGTTGGTAGTGTTTGAGGTGTGAGTGGTGTTGGTGGTGTTGGTAGTGTTGGTGGTGTGAGCGGTGTTGGTGGTGTTGGTAGTGTTGGTGGTGTGAGTGGTGTTGGTGGTGTTGGTTGTGTTGGTGGTGTGAGTGGTGTTGGTGGTGTTGGTAGTGTTGGTGGTGTTGGTGGTGTTGGTAGTGTTGGTGGTGTGAGCGGTGTTGGTGGTGTGAGTGGTGTTGCTGGTGTTGGTAGTGTTGGTGGTGTTGGTGGTGTTGGTGGTGTTGTAGTGTTGGTGGTGTGAGCGGTGTTGGTGGTGTGAGTGGTGTTGGTGGTGTGAGCGGTTTTGGTGGTGTGAGCGGTGTTAGTGGTGTTGGTAGTGTTGGTGGTGTTGGTGGTGTTGGTGGTGTTGTAGTGTTGGTGGTGTGAGTGGTGTTGGTAGTGTTGGTGGTGTTGGTGGTGTGAGTGGTGTTGGTGGTGTTGGTAGTGTTGGTGGTGTGAGTGGTGTTGGTAGTGTTGGTGGTGTTGGTGGTGTGAGTGTTGTTGGTGGTGTTGGTGGTGTGAGTGGATTTGGTGGTGTTGGTAGTGTTGGTGGTGTGAGTGGTGTTGGTAGTGTTGGTGATGTGAGTGGATTTGGTGGTGTTGGTAGTGTTGGTGGTGTGAGTGGTGTGAGTGGTGTTGGTGGTGTTGGTAGTGTTGGTGGTGTGAGTGGTGTTGGTGGTGTGAGGGGTGTTGGTGGTGTTGGTAGTGTTGGTGGTGTTGGTGGTGTTGGTAGTGTTGGTGGTGTGAGTGGTGTTGGTGGTGTGAGTGGTGTTGGTGGTGTTGGTAGTGTTGGTGGTGTTGGTGGTGTTGGTAGTGTTGGTGATGTGAGTGGATTTGGTGGTGTTGGTAGTGTTGGTGGTGTGAGTGGTGTGAGTGGTGTGAGCGGTGTTGGTGGTGTTGGTAGTGTTGGTGGTGTTGGTGGTGGTATTGGTGCTGTGAGTGGTGTTGGTAGTGTTGGTGGTGTGAGCGGTGTTGGTGGTTTGAGTGGTGTTGGTGGTGTGAGCGGTGTTGGTGGTGTTGGTGGTGTGAGTGGTGTTGGTGGTGTTGGTGGTGTTGGTGGTGTGAGTGGTGTTGGTGGTGTTGGTAGCGTTGGTGATTATGAGTGGTGTTGGTGGTGTTGGTAGTGTTGGTGGTGTGAGTGGTGTTGGTGGTGTTGTTAGTGTTGGTGGTGTGAGTGGTGTTGGTGGTGTTGGTAGTGTTGGTGGTGTGAGTGGTGTTGGTGGTGTTGGTAGTGTTGGTGGTGTGAGTGGTGTTGGTGGTGTTGGTTGTGTTGGTGGTGTGAGTGGTGTTGGTGGTGTTGGTAGTGTTGGTGGTGTTGGTGGTGTTGGTAGTGTTGGTGGTGTGAGCGGTGTTTGTGGTGTGAGTGGTGTTGGTGGTGTTGGTAGTGTTGGTGGTGTGAGTGGTGTTGGTGGTGTTGGTTGTGTTGGTAGTGTGAGTGGTGTTGGTGGTGTTGGTAGTGTTGGTGGTGTTGGTGGTGTGAGTGGTGTTGGTGGTGTTGGTGGTGTTGGTGTTGTGAGCGGTGTTGGTGGTGAGAGGGGTGTTGGTGGTGTGAGTGGTGTTGATGGTGTTGGTAGTGTTGGTGGTATGAGCGGTGTTGGTGGTGAGAGGGGTGTTGGTGGTGTGAGTGGTGTTGATGGTGTTGGTAGTGTTGGTGGTGTGAGCGGTGTTGGTGGTGAGAGGGGTGTTGGTGGTGTGAGTGGTGTTGGTGGTGTGAGCGGTGGTGGTTGTGTTGGTGGTGTTGGTGGTGTTGGTAGTGTTGGTGGTGTGAGTGGTGTGAGTGGTGTTGGTGGTGTTGGTAGTGTTGGTGGTGTGAGTGGTGTTGGTGGTGTTGGTAGTGTTGGTGGTGTGAGTGGTGGTGGTAGTGTTGGTGGTGTTGGTAGTGTTGGTGGTGTGAGTGGTGTGAGTGGTGTTGGTGGTGTTGGTAGTTTTGGTGGTGTGAGTGGTGTTGGTGGTGTTGGTAGTGTTGGTGGTGTGAGTGGTGTGAGTGGTGTTGGTGGTGTGAGCGGTGTTGGTGGTGAGAGGGGTGTTGGTGGTGTTGGTAGTGTTGGTGGTGTTGGTGGTGTTGGTAGTGTTGGTGGTGTGAGTGGTGTTGGTGGTGTTGGTAGTGTTGGTGTTGTTAGTGGTGTTGGTGGTGTTGGTAGTGTTGGTGGTGTGAGTGGTGTTGGTGGTGTTGGTAGTGTTGGTGGTGTGAGTGGTGTTGGTGGTGTTGGTTGTGTTGGTGGTGTGAGTGGTGTTGGTGGTGTTGGTAGTGTTGGTGGTGTTGGTGGTGTTGGTAGTGTTGGTGGTGTGAGCGGTGTTTGTGGTGTGAGTGGTGTTGGTGGTGTTGGTAGTGTTGGTGGTGTGAGTGGTGTTGGTGGTGTTGGTTGTGTTGGTGGTGTGAGTGGTGTTGGTGGTGTTGGTAGTGTTGGTGGTGTTGGTGGTGTGAGTGGTGTTGGTGGTGTTGGTGGTGTTGGTGTTGTGAGCGGTGTTGGTGGTGAGAGGGGTGTTGGTGGTGTGAGTGGTGTTGATGGTGTTGGTAGTGTTGGTGGTATGAGCGGTGTTGGTGGTGAGAAAGGTGTTGGTGGTGTGAGTGGTGTTGATGGTGTTGGTAGTGTTGGTGGTGTGAGCGGTGTTGGTGGTGAGAGGGGTGTTGGTGGTGTGAGTGGTGTTGGTGGTGTGAGCGGTGGTGGTTGTGTTGGTGGTGTTGGTGGTGTTGGTAGTGTTGGTGGTGTGAGTGGTGTGAGTGGTGTTGGTGGTGTTGGTAGTGTTGGTGGTGTGAGTGGTGTTGGTGGTGTTGGTAGTGTTGGTGGTGTGAGTGGTGGTGGTAGTGTTGGTGGTGTTGGTGGTGTTGGTAGTGTTGGTGGTGTGAGTGGTGTGAGTGGTGTTGGTGGTGTTGGTAGTTTTGGTGGTGTGAGTGGTGTTGGTGGTGTTGGTAGTGTTGGTGGTGTGAGTGGTGTGAGTGGTGTTGGTGGTGTGAGCGGTGTTGGTGGTGAGAGGGGTGTTGGTGGTGTTGGTGGTGTGAGTGGTGTTGGTGGTGTTGGTAGTGTTGGAGGTGTGAGTGGTGTGAGTGGTGTTGGTGGTGTTGGTAGTGTTGGTGGTGTGAGCGGTGTTGGTGGTGAGAGGGTGTTGGTGGTGTTGGTGGTGTGAGTGGTGTTGGTGGTGTTGGTAGTGTTGGTGGTGTGAGTGGTGTTGGTGGTGTTTGTAGTGTTGGTGGTGTGAGTGGTGTTGGTGGTGTTGGTAGTGTTGGTGGTGTTGGTGGTGTTGGTAGTGTTGGTGGTGTTGGTAGTGTGAGCGGTGTTGGTGATGTTGGTGGTGTTGGTGGTGTGAGCGGTTTTGGTGGTGCGAGCGTTGTTGGTGGTGTTGGTAGTGTTGGTGGTGAGAGTGGTGTTGGTAGTGTTGGTGGTGTGAGTGGTGTTGGTGGTGTTGGTGGTGTTGGTGGTTTGAGCGGTGTTGGTGGTGTTGGTAGTGTTGGTAGTGTGAGTGGTGTTGGTAGTGTTGGTGGTGTTGGTAGTGTGAGCGGTGTTGGTGGTGTTGGTGGTGTGAGCGGTTTTGGTGGTGTGAGCGGTGTTGGTGGTGTTGGTAGTGTTGGTGGTGTGAGTGGTGTTGGTAGTGTTGGTGGTGTTGGTGGTGTGAGCGGTGTTAGTGGTGTTGGTGGTGTTGGTGGTGTGAGCGGTTTTGGTGGTGTTAGTGGTGTTGGTGGTGTTGGTAGTGTTGGTGGTGTGAGTGGTGTGAGTGGTGTTGGTGGTGTTGGTAGTGTTGGTGGTGTTGGTAGTGTTGGTGGTGTGAGTGGTGTGAGTGGTGTGAGTGGTGTTGGTGGTGTTGGTAGTGTTGGTGGTGTGAGTGGTGTTGGTGGTGTTGGTGGTGTGAGTGGTGTTGGTGGTGTGAGTGGTGTTGGTGGTGTTGGTGGTGTGAGTGGTGTTGGTGGTGTTGGTAGTGTTGGTGGTGTTGATAGTGTTGGTGGTGTGAGCGGTGTTGGTGGTGTGAGCGGTTTTGGTGGTGTTGGTAGTGTTGGTAGTGTTGGTGGTGTTGGTGGTGTTGGTAGTGTTGGTGGTGTTGGTGGTGTTGGTGTTGTGAGTGGTGTGAGTAGTGTTGGTGGTGTTGGTACTGTTGGTGGTGTGAGTGGTGTGAGTGGTGTTGGTGGTGTTGGTAGTGTTGGTGGTGTGAGTGGTGTGAGCGGTGTTGGTGGTGTGAGGGGTGTTGGTGGTGTGAGGGGTGTTGGTGGTGTGAGTGGTGTTGGTGATGTGAGTGGTGTTGGTGGTGTTGGTAGTGTTGGTGGTGTTGGTGGTGTGAGCGGTTTTGGTGGTGTTAGTGGTGTTTGTGGTGTTGGTAGTGTTGGTGGTGTGAGTGGTGTGAGTGGTGTTGGTGGTGTTGGTAGTGTTGGTGGTGTTGGTAGTGTTGGTGGTGTGAGTGGTGTGAGTGGTGTGAGTGGTGTTGGTGGTGTTGGTAGTGTTGGTGGTGTGAGTGGTGTTGGTGGTGTTGGTGGTGTGAGTGGTGTTGGTGGTGTGAGTGGTGTTGGTGGTGGTGGTGGTGTGAGTGGTGTTGGTGGTGTTGGTAGTGTTGGTGGTGTTGATAGTGTTGGTGGTGTGAGCGGTGTTGGTGGTGTGAGCGGTTTTGTTGGTGTTGGTAGTGTTGGTAGTGTTGGTGGTGTTGGTGGTGTTGGTAGTGTTGGTGGTGTTGGTGGTGTTGGTGGTGTGAGTGGTGTGAGTAGTGTTGGTGGTGTTGGTACTGTTGGTGGTGTGAGTGGTGTGAGTGGTGTTGGTGGTGTTGGTAGTGTTGGTGGTGTGAGTGGTGTGAGCGGTGTTGGTGGTGTGAGGGGTGTTGGTGGTGTGAGGGGTGTTGGTGGTGTGAGTGGTGTTGGTGATGTGAGTGGTGTTGGTGGTGTTGGTAGTGTTGGTGGTGTTGGTGGTGTTGGTGGTGTGAGTAGTGTTGGTGGTGTTGGTAGTGTTGGTGGTGTGAGCGGTGTTGGTGGTGTTGGTGGTGTTGGTAGTGTTGGTGGTGTGAGTGGTGTTGGTGGTGTTGGTAGTGTTGGTGGTGTGAGTGTTGTTGGTGGTGTTGGTAGTGTTGGTGGTGTGAGCGGTGTTGGTGGTGTTGGTGGTGTTGGTGGTGTTGGTGGTGTGAGTGGTGTTGGTAGTGTTGGTAGTGTTGGTGGTGTGAGTGTTGTTGGTGGTGTTGGTAGTGTTGGTAGTATTGGTGGTGTGAGCGGTGTTGGTGGTGTTGGTGGTGTTGTAGTGTTGGTGGTGTGAGTGGTGTTGGTGGTGTTGGTGGTGTTGTAGTGTTGGTGGTGTGAGTGGTGTTGGTGGTGTTGTAGTGTTGGTGGTGTGAGCGGTGTTGGTGGTGTGAGTGGTGTTGCTGGTGTTGGTAGTGTTGGTGGTGTGAGCGGTTTTGGTGGTGTGAGCGGTGTTAGTGGTGTTGGTAGTGTTGGTGGTGTTGGTGGTGTTGTAGTGTTGGTGGTGTGAGTGGTGTTGGTAGTGTTGGTGGTGTTGGTGGTGTGAGTGGTGTTGGTGGTGTTGGTAGTGTTGGTGGTGTGAGTGGTGTTGGTAGTGTTGGTGGTGTTGGTGGTGTGAGTGGTGTTGGTGGTGTTGGTAGTGTTGGTGGTGTCAGTGGTGTTGGTGGTGTTGGTAGTGTTGGTGGTGTGAGCCGTGTGAGTGGTGTTGGTGGTGTTGGTAGTGTTGGTGGTGTGTGTGGTGTTGGTGGTGTTGGTAGTGTTGGTGGTGTGAGTCGTGTGAGTGGTGTTGGTGGTGTTGGTAGTGTTGGTGGTGTGAGCGGTGTTGGTGGTGAGAGGGGTGTTGGTGGTGTTGGTGGTGTGAGTGGTGTTGGTGGTGTTGGTAGTGTTGGTCGTGTTGGTAGTGTTGGTGGTGTGAGCGGTTTTGGTGGTGTTGGTAGAGTTGGTGGTGTGTGTGGTGTGAGTGGTGTTGGTGGTGTTGGTAGTGTTCGTGGTGTGAGTGGTGTTGGTGGTGTTGGTAGTGTTGGTGGTGTGAGTTGTGCTGGTGGTGTTGGTAGTGTTGGTCGTGTTGGTAGTGTTGGTGGTGAGAGCGGTTTTGGTGGTGTTGGTAGTGTTGGTAGTGTTGGTGGTGTTGGTAGTGTTGGTGGTGTGAGCGGTGTTGGTAGTGTTGGTGGTGTGAGTGGTGTGAGTGGTGTTGGTGGTGTTGGTAGTGTTGGTGGTGTGAGCGGTGTTGGTGGTGTTGGTAGTGTTGGTGGTGTGAGTGGTGTTGGTGGTTTTGGTGGTGTGAGTGTTGTTGGTGGTGTTGGTAGTGTTGGTAGTATTGGTGGTGTGAGCGGTGTTGGTGGTGTTGGTGTTGTTGTAGTGTTGGTGGTGTGAGTGGTGTTGGTGGTGTTGGTGGTGTTGTAGTGTTGGTGGTGTGAGTGGTATTGGTGGTGTTGGTAATGTTGGTGGTGTGAGTAGTGTTGGTGGTGTTGGTAGTATTGGTGGTGTGAGCGGTGTTGGTGGTGTTGGTGGTGTTGTAGTGTTGCTGGTGTGAGTGGTGTTGGTGGTGTTGGTGGTGTTGTAGTGTTGGTGGTGTGAGTGGTGTTGGTGGTGTTGGTAGTGTTGGTGGTGTTGGTAGTGTTGGTGGTGTTGGTAGTGTTGGTGGTGTTGGTGGTGTGAGTGGTGTTGGTGGTGTTGGTGGTGTTGGTGGTGTAAGTGGTGTTGGTAGTGTTGGTAGTGTTGGTGGTGTGAGTCGTGTGAGTGGTGTTGGTGGTGTGAGTGGTGTTGGTAGTGTTGGTAGTGTTGGTGGTGTGAGTGTTGTTGGTGGTGTTGGTAGTGTTGGTAGTATTGGTGGTGTGAGCGATGTTGGTGGTGTTGGTGGTGTTGTAGTGTTGGTGGTGTGAGTGGTGTTGGTGGTGTTGTAGTGTTGGTGGTGTGAGTGGTGTTGGTGGTGTTGGTGGTGTTGTAGTGTTGGTGGTGTGAGTGGTGTTGGTGGTGTTGGTAGTGTTGGTGGTGTGAGTGGTGTTGGTGGTGTTGGTAGTGTTGGTGGTGTGAGTGGTGTTGGTGGTGTGAGCGGTGTTGGTGGTGTTGGTAGTGTTGGTGGTGTGAGCGGTGTTGGTGGTGTGAACGGTGTTGGTGGTGTTGGTAGTGTTGGTGGTGTGAGTGGTGTTGGTGGTGTTGGTGGTGTTGGTAGTGTTGGTAGAGTTGGTGGTGTGTGTGGTGTTGGTGGTGTTTGTAGTGTTGGTGGTGTGAGCGGTGTTGGTGGTGTGAGTGGTGTTGGTGATATGAGTGGTGTTGGTGGTGTTGGTAGTGTAGGTGGTGTGAGCGGTGTTGGTGGTGTTGGTAGTGTTGGTGGTGTGAGTGGTGTTTGTAGTGTTGGTAGTGTTGGCGGTGTTGGTGGTGTTAGTAGTGTTGGTGGTGTTGGTAGTGTTGGTGGTGTGAGCGGTGTTGGTGGTGTTGGTAGTGTTGGTGGTGTGAGTGGTGTTGGTGGTGTTGGTGGTGTTGGTAGTGTTGGTAGTGTTGGTGGTGTGAGTGGTGTTGGTGGTGTTGGTGGTGTGAGTGTTGTTGGTGGTGTTAGTAGTGTTGGTAGTATTGGTGGTGTGAGCGGTGTTGGTGGTGTTGATGTTGTTGTAGTGTTGGTGGTGTGAGTGGTGTTGGTGGTGTTGGTAGTGTTGGTGGTGTGAGTGGTGTTGGTGGTGTTGGTAGTATTGGTGGTGTGAGCGGCGTTGGTGGTGTTGGTGGTGTTGTAGTGTTGGTGGTGTGAGTGGTGTTGGTGGTGTTGGTGGTGTTGTAGTGTTGGTGGTGCGAGTGGTGTTGGTGGTGTTGGTAGTGTTGGTGGTGTGAGTGGTGTTGGTGGTGTTGGTAGTGTTGGTGGTGTGAGTGGTGTTGGTGGTGTGAGCGGTGTTGGTGGTGTTGGTAGTGTTGGTGGTGTGAGCGGTGTTGGTGGTGTGAACGGTGTTGGTGGTGTTGGTAGTGTTGGTGGTGTGAGCGGTTTTGGTGGTGTGAGCGGTGTTAGTGGTGTTGGTAGTGTTGGTGGTGTTGGTGGTGTTGTAGTGTTGGTGGTGTGAATGGTGTTGGTAGTGTTGGTGGTGTTGGTGGTGTGAGTGGTGTTGGTGGTGTTGGTAGTGTTGGTGGTGTGAGTGGTGTTGGTAGTGTTGGTGGTGTTGGTGGTGTGAGTGGTGTTGGTGGTGTTGGTAGTGTTGGTGGTGTCAGTGGTGTTGGTGGTGTTGGTAGTGTTGGTGGTGTGAGCCGTGTGAGTTGTGTTGGTGGTGTTGCTAGTGTTGGTGGTGTGAGTGGTGTTGGTGGTGTTGGTAGTGTTGGTAGTGTTGGTGGTGTGAGCGGTGTTGGTGGGTTGAGGGGTGTTGGTGATGTTGGTAGTGTTGGTGGTGTTGGTGGTGTTGGTAGTGTTGGTGGTGTGAGCGGTTTTGGTGGTGTTGGTAGTGTTGGTGGTGTTGGTAGTGTTGGTGGTGTTGGTAGTGTTGATGGTGTGAGCGGTTTTGGTGGTGTTGGTAGTGTTGGTGGTGTTGGTAGTGTTGGTGGTGTGAGCGGTGTTGGTGGTGTTGTTGGTGTTGGTAGTGTTGTTGGTGTGAGTGGTGTTGGTGGTGTTGGTAGTGTTGGTGGTGTTGGTAGTGTTGGTGGTGTTGGTAGTGTTGATGGTGTGAGCGGTTTTGGTGGTGTTGGTAGTGTTGGTGGTGTTGGTAGTGTTGGTGGTGTGAGTGGTGTTGGTAGTGTTGGTGGTGTGAGCGGTGTTGGTGGGGTGAGCGGTGTTGGTGCTGTTGGTAGTGTTGGTGGTGTTGGTGGTGTTGGTAGTGTTGATGGTGTGAGCGATTTTGGTGGTGTTGGTAGTGTTGGTGGTGTTGGTAGTGTTGGTGGTGTTGGTAGTGTTGATGGTGTGAGCGGTTTTGGTCGTGTTGGTAGTGTTGGTGGTGTTGGTAGTGTTGGTGGTGTTGGTAGTGTTGGTGGTGTGAGCGGTTTTGGTGTTGTGAGCGATGTTGGTGGTGTTGGTTGTGTTGGTTGTGTGAGTGGTGTGAGTGGTGTTGGTGGTGTTTGTAGTGTTGGTGGTGTGAGCGGTGTTGGTGGTGTGAGTGGTGTTGGTGATATGAGTGGTGTTGGTGGTGTTGGTGGTGTGAGTACTGTTGGTGGTGTTGGTAGTGTTGGTGGTGTGAGCGGTGTTGGTGGTGTTGGTAGTGTTGGTGGTGTGAGCGGTGTTGGTGGTGTTGGTAGTGTTGGTGGTGTGAGTGGTGTTGGTGGTGTTGGTACTGTTGGTGGTGTGAGTGGTGTGAGTGGTGTTGGTGGTGTTGGTAGTGTTGGTGGTGTGAGTGGTGTGAGCGGTGTTGGTGGTGTGAGGGGTGTTGGTGGTGTGAGGGGTGTTGGTGGTGTGAGTGGTGTTGGTGATGTGAGTGGTGTTGGTGGTGTTGGTAGTGTTGGTGGTGTTGGTGGTGTTGGTGGTGTGAGTAGTGTTGGTGGTGTTGGTAGTGTTGGTGGTGTGAGCGGTGTTGGTGGTGTTGGTGGTGTTGGTAGTGTTGGTGGTGTGAGTGGTGTTGGTGGTGTTGGTAGTGTTGGTGGTGTGAGTGTTGTTGGTGGTGTTGGTAGTGTTGGTGGTGTGAGCGGTGTTGGTGGTGTTGGTGGTGTTGGTGGTGTTGGTGGTGTGAGTGGTGTTGGTAGTGTTGGTAGTGTTGGTGGTGTGAGTGTTGTTGGTGGTGTTGGTAGTGTTGGTAGTATTGGTGGTGTGAGCGGTGTTGGTGGTGTTGGTGGTGTTGTAGTGTTGGTGGTGTGAGTGGTGTTGGTGGTGTTGGTGGTGTTGTAGTGTTGGTGGTGTGAGTGGTGTTGGTGGTGTTGTAGTGTTGGTGGTGTGAGCGGTGTTGGTGGTGTGAGTGGTGTTGCTGGTGTTGGTAGTGTTGGTGGTGTGAGCGGTGTTAGTGGTGTTGGTAGTGTTGGTGGTGTTGGTGGTGTTGTAGTGTTGGTGGTGTGAGTGGTGTTGGTAGTGTTGGTGGTGTTGGTGGTGTGAGTGGTGTTGGTGGTGTTGGTAGTGTTGGTGGTGTGAGTGGTGTTGGTAGTGTTGGTGGTGTTGGTGGTGTGAGTGGTGTTGGTGGTGTTGGTAGTGTTGGTGGTGTCAGTGGTGTTGGTGGTGTTGGTAGTGTTGGTGGTGTGAGCCGTGTGAGTGGTGTTGGTGGTGTTGGTAGTGTTGGTGGTGTGTGTGGTGTTGGTGGTGTTGGTAGTGTTGGTGGTGTGAGTCGTGTGAGTGGTGTTGGTGGTGTTGGTAGTGTTGGTGGTGTGAGCGGTGTTGGTGGTGAGAGGGGTGTTGGTGGTGTTGGTGGTGTGAGTGGTGTTGGTGGTGTTGGTAGTGTTGGTCGTGTTGGTAGTGTTGGTGGTGTGAGCGGTTTTGGTGGTGTTGGTAGAGTTGGTGGTGTGTGTGGTGTGAGTGGTGTTGGTGGTGTTGGTAGTGTTCGTGGTGTGAGTGGTGTTGGTGGTGTTGGTAGTGTTGGTGGTGTGAGTTGTGCTGGTGGTGTTGGTAGTGTTGGTCGTGTTGGTAGTGTTGGTGGTGAGAGCGGTTTTGGTGGTGTTGGTAGTGTTGGTAGTGTTGGTGGTGTTGGTAGTGATGGTGGTGTGAGCGGTGTTGGTAGTGTTGGTGGTGTGAGTGGTGTGAGTGGTGTTGGTGGTGTTGGTAGTGTTGGTGGTGTGAGCGGTGTTGGTGGTGTTGGTAGTGTTGGTGGTGTGAGTGGTGTTGGTGGTTTTGGTGGTGTGAGTGTTGTTGGTGGTGTTGGTAGTGTTGGTAGTATTGGTGGTGTGAGCGGTGTTGGTGGTGTTGGTGTTGTTGTAGTGTTGGTGGTGTGAGTGGTGTTGGTGGTGTTGGTGGTGTTGTAGTGTTGGTGGTGTGAGTGGTATTGGTGGTGTTGGTAATGTTGGTGGTGTGAGTAGTGTTGGTGGTGTTGGTAGTATTGGTGGTGTGAGCGGTGTTGGTGGTGTTGGTGGTGTTGTAGTGTTGGTGGTGTGAGTGGTGTTGGTGGTGTTGGTGGTGTTGTAGTGTTGGTGGTGTGAGTGGTGTTGGTGGTGTTGGTAGTGTTGGTGGTGTTGGTAGTGTTGGTGGTGTTGGTAGTGTTGGTGGTGTTGGTGGTGTGAGTGGTGTTGGTGGTGTTGGTGGTGTTGGTGGTGTAAGTGGTGTTGGTAGTGTTGGTAGTGTTGGTGGTGTGAGTCGTGTGAGTGGTGTTGGTGGTGTGAGTGGTGTTGGTAGTGTTGGTAGTGTTGGTGGTGTGAGTGTTGTTGGTGGTGTTGGTAGTGTTGGTAGTATTGGTGGTGTGAGCGATGTTGGTGGTGTTGGTGGTGTTGTAGTGTTGGTGGTGTGAGTGGTGTTGGTGGTGTTGTAGTGTTGGTGGTGTGAGTGGTGTTGGTGGTGTTGGTGGTGTTGTAGTGTTGGTGGTGTGAGTGGTGTTGGTGGTGTTGGTAGTGTTGGTGGTGTGAGTGGTGTTGGTGGTGTTGGTAGTGTTGGTGGTGTGAGTGGTGTTGGTGGTGTGAGCGGTGTTGGTGGTGTTGGTAGTGTTGGTGGTGTGAGCGGTGTTGGTGGTGTGAACGGTGTTGGTGGTGTTGGTAGTGTTGGTGGTGTGAGTGGTGTTGGTGGTGTTGGTGGTGTTGGTAGTGTTGGTAGAGTTGGTGGTGTGTGTGGTGTTGGTGGTGTTTGTAGTGTTGGTGGTGTGAGCGGTGTTGGTGGTGTGAGTGGTGTTGGTGATATGAGTGGTGTTGGTGGTGTTGGTAGTGTTGGTGGTGTGAGTACTGTTGGTGGTATTGGTAGTGTAGGTGGTGTGAGCGGTGTTGGTGGTGTTGGTAGTGTTGGTGGTGTGAGTGGTGTTGGTAGTGTTGGTAGTGTTGGCGGTGTTGGTGGTGTTAGTAGTGTTGGTGGTGTTGGTAGTGTTGGTGGTGTGAGCGGTGTTGGTGGTGTTGGTAGTGTTGGTGGTGTGAGTGGTGTTGGTGGTGTTGGTGGTGTTGGTAGTGTTGGTAGTGTTGGTGGTGTGAGTGGTGTTGGTGGTGTTGGTGGTGTGAGTGTTGTTGGTGGTGTTAGTAGTGTTGGTAGTATTGGTGGTGTGAGCGGTGTTGGTGGTGTTGATGTTGTTGTAGTGTTGGTGGTGTGAGTGGTGTTGGTGGTGTTGGTAGTGTTGGTGGTGTGAGTGGTGTTGGTGGTGTTGGTAGTATTGGTGGTGTGAGCGGCGTTGGTGGTGTTGGTGGTGTTGTAGTGTTGGTGGTGTGAGTGGTGTTGGTGGTGTTGGTGGTGTTGTAGTGTTGGTGGTGCGAGTGGTGTTGGTGGTGTTGGTAGTGTTGGTGGTGTGAGTGGTGTTGGTGGTGTTGGTAGTGTTGGTGGTGTGAGTGGTGTTGGTGGTGTGAGCGGTGTTGGTGGTGTTGGTAGTGTTGGTGGTGTGAGCGGTGTTGGTGGTGTGAACGGTGTTGGTGGTGTTGGTAGTGTTGGTGGTGTGAGCGGTTTTGGTGGTGTGAGCGGTGTTAGTGGTGTTGGTAGTGTTGGTGGTGTTGGTGGTGTTGTAGTGTTGGTGGTGTGAATGGTGTTGGTAGTGTTGGTGGTGTTGGTGGTGTGAGTGGTGTTGGTGGTGTTGGTAGTGTTGGTGGTGTGAGTGGTGTTGGTAGTGTTGGTGGTGTTGGTGGTGTGAGTGGTGTTGGTGGTGTTGGTAGTGTTGGTGGTGTCAGTGGTGTTGGTGGTGTTGGTAGTGTTGGTGGTGTGAGCCGTGTGAGTTGTGTTGGTGGTGTTGCTAGTGTTGGTGGTGTGAGTGGTGTTGGTGGTGTTGGTAGTGTTGGTAGTGTTGGTGGTGTTGGTAGTGTTGGTGGTGTGAGCGGTGTTGGTGGGTTGAGGGGTGTTGGTGATGTTGGTAGTGTTGGTGGTGTTGGTGGTGTTGGTAGTGTTGGTGGTGTGAGCGGTTTTGGTGGTGTTGGTAGTGTTGCTGGTGTTGGTAGTGTTGGTGGTGTTGGTAGTGTTGATGGTGTGAGCGGTTTTGGTGGTGTTGGTAGTGTTGGTGGTGTTGGTAGTGTTGGTGGTGTGAGCGGTGTTGGTGGTGTTGGTGGTGTTGGTAGTGTTGTTGGTGTGAGTGGTGTTGGTGGTGTTGGTAGTGTTGGTGGTGTTGGTAGTGTTGGTGGTGTTGGTAGTGTTGATGGTGTGAGCGGTTTTGGTGGTGTTGGTAGTGTTGGTGGTGTTGGTAGTGTTGGTGGTGTGAGTGGTGTTGGTAGTGTTGGTGGTGTGAGCGGTGTTGGTGGGGTGAGCGGTGTTGGTGCTGTTGGTAGTGTTGGTGGTGTTGGTGGTGTTGGTAGTGTTGATGGTGTGAGCGATTTTGGTGGTGTTGGTAGTGTTGGTGGTGTTGGTAGTGTTGATGGTGTGAGCGGTTTTGGTCGTGTTGGTAGTGTTGGTGGTGTTGGTAGTGTTGGTGGTGTTGGTAGTGTTGGTGGTGTGAGCGGTTTTGGTGTTGTGAGCGATGTTGGTGGTGTTGGTTGTGTTGGTTGTGTGAGTGGTGTGAGTGGTGTTGGTGGTGTTTGTAGTGTTGGTGGTGTGAGCGGTGTTGGTGGTGTGAGTGGTGTTGGTGATATGAGTGGTGTTGGTGGTGTTGGTAGTGTTGGTGGTGTGAGTACTGTTGGTGGTGTTGGTAGTGTTGGTGGTGTGAGCGGTGTTGGTGGTGTTGGTAGTGTTGGTGGTGTGAGTGGTGTTGGTAGTGTTGGTAGTGTTGGCGGTGTTGGTGGTGTTAGTAGTGTTGGTGGTGTTGGTAGTGTTGGTGGTGTGAGCGGTGTTGGTGGTGTTGGTAGTGTTGGTGGTGTGAGTGGTGTTGGTGGTTTTGGTGGTGTGAGTGTTGTTGGTGGTGTTGGTAGTGTTGGTAGTATTGGTGGTGTGAGCGGTGTTGGTGGTGTTGGTGTTGTTGTAGTGTTGGTGGTGTTGGTGGTGTTGGTGGTGTTGGTGGTGTTGTAGTGTTGGTGGTGTGAGTGGTGTTGGTGGTGTTGGTAGTGTTGGTGGTGTGAGTAGTGTTGGTGGTGTTGGTAGTATTGGTGGTGTGAGCGGTGTTGGTGGTGTTGGTGGTGTTGTAGTGTTGGTGGTGTGAGTGGTGTTGGTGGTGTTGGTGGTGTTGTAGTGTTGGTGGTGTGAGTGGTGTTGGTGGTGTTGGTAGTGTTGGTGGTGTGAGTGGTGTAGGTGGTGTTGGTAGTGTTGGTGGTGTGAGCGGTGTTGGTGGTGTTGGTAGTGTTGGTGGTGTGAGTGGTGTTGGTGGTGTTGGTGGTGTTGGTAGTGTTGGTAGTGTTGGTGGTGTGAGTGGTGTTGGTTGTGTTGGTGGTGTGAGTGTTGTTGGTGGTGTTAGTAGTGTTGGTAGTATTGGTGGTGTGAGCGGTGTTGGTGGTGTTGGTGTTGTTGTAGTGTTGGTGGTGTGAGTGGTGTTGGTGGTGTTGGTGGTGTTGTAGTGTTGGTGGTGTGAGTGGTGTTGGTGGTGTTGGTAGTGTTAGTGGTGTGAGTGGTGTTGGTGGTGTTGGTAGTATTGGTGGTGTGAGCGGCGTTGGTGGTGTTGGTGGTGTTGTAGTGTTGGTGGTGTGAGTGGTGTTGGTGGTGTTGGTGGTGTTGTAGTGTTGGTGGTGTGAGTGGTGTTGGTGGTGTTGGTAGTGTTGGTGGTGTGAGTGGTGTTGATGGTGTTGGTAGTGTTGGTGGTGTGAGTGGTGTTGGTGGTGTGAGCGGTGTTGGTGGTGTTGGTAGTGTTGGTGGTGTGAGCGGTGTTGGTGGTGTGAACGGTGTTGGTGGTGTTGGTAGTGTTTGTGGTGTGAGTGGTGTTGGTGGTGTTGGTGGTGTTGGTAGTGTTGGTAGAGTTGGTGGTGTGTGTGGTGTGAGTGGTGTTGGTGGTGTTGGTGGTGTTTCTAGTGTTGGTGGTGTGAGTGGTGTTGGTGGTGTTGGTAGTGTTGGTAGTGTTGGTGGTGTTGGTAGTGTTGGTGGTGTGAGCGGTGTTGGTGGGTTGAGGGGTGTTGGTGATGTGGGTAGTGTTGGTGGTGTTGGTGGTGTTGGTAGTGTTGGTGGTGTGAGCGGTTTTGGTGGTGTTGGTAGTGTTGGTCGTGTTGGTAGTGTTGGTGGTGTTGGTAGTGCTGATGGTGTGAGCGGTTTTGGTGGTGTTGGTAGTGTTGGTGGTGTTGGTAGTGTTGGTGGTGTGAGCGGTGTTGGTGGTGTTGGTGGTGTTGGTAGTGTTGGTGGTGTGAGTGGTGTTGGTGGTGTTGGTAGTGTTGGTGGTGTTGGTAGTGTTGGTGGTGTTGGTAGTGTTGGTGGTGTTGGTGGTGTGAGTGGTGTTGGTGGTGTTGGTGGTGTTGGTGGTGTAAGTGGTGTTGGTAGTGTTGGTAGTGTTGGTGGTGTGAGTCGTGTGAGTGGTGTTGGTGGTGTGAGTGGTGTTGGTAGTGTTGGTAGTGTTGGTGGTGTGAGTGTTGTTGGTGGTGTTGGTAGTGTTGGTAGTATTGGTGGTGTGAGCGGTGTTGGTGGTGTTGGTGGTGTTGTAGTGTTGGTGGTGTGAGTGGTGTTGGTGGTGTTGGTGGTGTTGTAGTGTTGGTGGTGTGAGTGGTGTTGGTGGTGTTGTAGTGTTGGTGGTGTGAGCGGTGTTGGTGGTGTGAGTGGTGTTGCTGGTGTTGGTAGTGTTGGTGGTGTGAGCGGTGTTAGTGGTGTTGGTAGTGTTGGTGGTGTTGGTGGTGTTGTAGTGTTGGTGGTGTGAGTGGTTTTGGTAGTGTTGGTGGTGTTGGTGGTGTGAGTGGTGTTGGTGGTGTTGGTAGTGTTGGTGGTGTGAGTGGTGTTGGTAGTGTTGGTGGTGTTGGTGGTGTGAGTGGTGTTGGTGGTGTTGGTAGTGTTGGTGGTGTCAGTGGTGTTGGTGGTGTTGGTAGTGTTGGTGGTGTGAGCCGTGTGAGTGGTGTTGGTGGTGTTGCTAGTGTTGGTGGTGTGAGTGGTGTTGGTGGTGTTGGTAGTGTTGGTGTTGTTGCTAGTGTTGGTGGTGTGAGTGGTGTTGGTGGTGTTGGTAGTGTTGGTAGTGTTGGTGGTGTTGGTAGTGTTGGTGGTGTGAGCGGTGTTGGTGGGTTGAGGGGTGTTGGTGATGTTGGTAGTGTTGGTGGTGTTGGTGGTGTTGGTAGTGTTGGTGGTGTGAGCGGTTTTGGTGGTGTTGGTAGTGTTGGTGGTGTTGGTAGTGTTGGTGGTGTTGGTAGTGTTGGTGGTGTTGGTAGTGTTGATGGTGTGAGCGGTTTTGGTGGTGTTGGTAGTGTTGGTGGTGTTGGTAGTGTTGGTGGTGTGAGTGGTGTTGGTAGTGTTGGTGGTGTGAGCGGTGTTGGTGGGGTGAGGGGTGTTGGTGCTGTTGGTAGTGTTGGTGGTGTTGGTGGTGTTGGTAGTGTTGATGGTGTGAGCGGTTTTGGTGGTGTTGGTAGTGTTGGTGGTGTTGGTAGTGTTGGTGGTGTTGGTAGTGTTGATGGTGTGAGCGGTTTTGGTGGTGTTGGTAGTGTTGGTGGTGTTGGTAGTGTTGGTGGTGTTGGTAGTGTTGGTGGTGTGAGCGGTTTTGGTGGTGTGAGCGATGTTGGTGGTGTTGGTTGTGTTGGTTGTGTGAGTGGTGTGTGTGGTGTTGGTGGTGTTTGTAGTGTTGGTGGTGTGAGCGGTGTTGGTGATATGAGTGGTGTTGGTGGTGTTGGTAGTGTTGGTGGTGTGAGTGGTGTGAGTGGTGTTGGTGGTGTTGGTAGTGTTGGTGGTGTGAGCGGTGTTGGTGGTGTTGGTAGTGTTGGTGGTGTGAGTGGTGTTGGTGGTTTTGGTGGTGTGAGTGTTGTTGGTGGTGTTGGTAGTGTTGGTAGTATTGGTGGTGTGAGCGGTGTTGGTGGTGTTGGTGTTGTTGTAGTGTTGGTGGTGTGAGTGGTGTTGGTGGTGTTGGTGGTGTTGTAGTGTTGGTGGTGTGAGTGGTGTTGGTGGTGTTGGTAGTGTTGGTGGTGTGAGTAGTGTTGGTGGTGTTGGTAGTATTGGTGGTGTGAGCGGTGTTGGTGGTGTTGGTGGTGTTGTAGTGTTGGTGGTGTGAGTGGTGTTGGTGGTGTTGGTGGTGTTGTAGTGTTGGTGGTGTGAGTGGTGTTGGTGGTGTTGGTAGTGTTGGTGGTGTGAGTGGTGTAGGTGGTGTTGGTAGTGTTGGTGGTGTGAGCGGTGTTGGTGGTGTTGGTAGTGTTGGTGGTGTGAGTGGTGTTGGTGGTGTTGGTGGTGTTGGTAGTGTTGGTAGTGTTGGTGGTGTGAGTGGTGTTGGTGGTGTTGGTGGTGTGAGTGTTGTTGGTGGTGTTAGTAGTGTTGGTAGTATTGGTGGTGTGAGCGGTGTTGGTGGTGTTGGTGTTGTTGTAGTGTTGGTGGTGTGAGTGGTGTTGGTGGTGTTGGTGGTGTTGTAGTGTTGGTGGTGTGAGTGGTGTTGGTAGTGTTGGTGGTGTGAGTGGTGTTGGTGGTGTTGGTAGTATTGGTGGTGTGAGCGGCGTTGGTGGTGTTGGTGGTGTTGTAGTGTTGGTGGTGTGAGTGGTGTTGGTGGTGTTGGTGGTGTTGTAGTGTTGGTGGTGTGAGTGGTGTTGGTGGTGTTGGTAGTGTTGGTGGTGTGAGTGGTGTTGGTGGTGTTGGTAGTGTTGGTGGTGTGAGTGGTGTTGGTGGTGTGAGCGGTGTTGGTGGTGTTGGTAGTGTTGGTGGTGTGAGCGGTGTTGGTGGTGTGAACGGTGTTGGTGGTGTTGGTAATGTTGGTGGTGTGAGTGGTGTTGGTGGTGTTGGTGGTGTGAGTGGTGTTGGTGGTGTTGGTAGTGTTGGTGGTGTGAGTGGTGTTGGTGGTGTTGGTAGTGTTGGTGTTGTTGGTGGTGTGAGTAGTGTTGGTGGTGTGAGTGGTGTTGGTGGTGTTGGTGGTGTTGGTGGTGTGAGTGGTGTTGGTGGTGTTGGTAGTGTTGGTGTTGTTGGTGGTGTGAGTAGTGTTGGTGGTGTGAGCGGTGTTGGTGGTGTTGGTGGTGTATCGGTAGTGTTGGTGGTGTGAGCGGTGTTGGTGGTGTGAGTGGTGTTGGTGATGTGAGTGGTGTTGGTGGTGTTGGTGGTGTTGGTGGTGTGAGCGGTGTTGGTGGTGTGAGTGGTGTTGGTGGTGTTGGTGGTGTTGGTGGTGTGAGTAGTGTTGGTGGTGTGAGTGGTGTTGGTGATGTGAGTGGTGTTGGTGGTGTTGGTGGTGTTGGTGGTGTAGCGGTGTTGGTGGTGTGAGTGGTGTTGGTGGTGTGAGTGGTGTTGGTGATGTGAGTGGTGTTGGTGGTGTTGGTAGTGTTGGTGGTGTTGGTAGTGTTGGTGGTGTGAGCGGTGCTGGTGGTGTTGGTGGTGTTGGTAGTGTTGGTGGTGTGAGCGGTGTTGGTGGTGTGAGTGGTGTTGGTGATGTGAGTGGTGTTGGTGGTGTTGGTGGTGTTGGTGGTGTGAGCGGTGTTGGTGGTGTGAGTGGTGTTGGTGGTGTTGGTAGTGTTGGTGGTGTGAGTGGTGTTGGTGGTGTTGGTAGTGTTGGTGTTGTTGGTGGTGTGAGTAGTGTTGGTGGTGTGAGTGGTGTTGGTGGTGTTGGTGGTGTTGTAGTGTTGGTGGTGTGAGTGGTGTTGGTGGTGTGAGTAGTGTTGGTGGTGTGAGTGGTGTTGGTGATGTGAGTGGTGTTGGTGGTGTTGGTAGTGTTGGTGGTGTGAGCGGTGTTGGTGGTGTTGGTGGTGTTGGTGGTGTGAGTAGTGTTGGTGGTGTGAGTGGTGTTGGTGGTGTTGGTGGTGTTGGTGGTGTGAGTAGTGTTGGTGGTGTGAGTGGTGTTGGTGATGTGAGTGGTGTTGGTGGTGTTGGTAGTGTTGGTGGTGTGAGCGGTGTTGGTGGTGTTGGTGGTGTTGGTAGTGTTGGTGGTGTGAGCGGTGTTGGTGGTGTGAGTGGTGTTGGTGATGTGAGTGGTGTTGGTGGTGTTGGTGGTGTTGGTGGTGTGAGTGGTGTTGGTGGTGTTGGGGGTGTGAGGGGTGTTGGTGGTGTTGGTAGCGTTGGTGGTGTGAGTGGTGTTGGTGGTGTTGGGGATGTTGGTGGTGTGAGTGGTGTTGGTGGTGTTGGTGGTGTTGGTAGTGTTGGTGGTGTGAGTGATGTTGGTGGTGTGAGTGGTGTTGGTGGTGTTGGTGGTGTTGGTGGTGTTGGTGGTGTTGGTGGTGTGAGTGGTGTTGGTGGTGTGAGTGGTGTTGGTGGTGTTGGTGGTGTTGGTGGTGTTGGTAGTGTTGGTGGTGTTGGTAGTGTTGGTGGTGTGAGCGGTATTGGTGGTGTCAGCGGTGCTGGTGGTGTTAGGGGTGTTGGTAGTGTTGGTGGTGTTGGTGGTGTTGGTGGTGTGAGTAGTGTTGGTGGTGTGAGTGGTGTGAGTGGTGTGAGTAGTGTTGGTGGTGTGTGTGGTGTGAGTGGTGTTGATGGTGTTGGTGGTGTGAGTGGTGTGAGTGGTGTTGGTGGTGTTGGTAGTGTTGGTGGTGTTGGTGGTGTTGGTGGTGTTGGTGGTGTGAGTATTGTTGGTGGTGTTGGTAGTGTTGGTAGTATTGGTGGTGTGAGCGGTGTTGGTGGTGTTGGTGGTGTTTGCGGTGTTGGTGGTGTTGGTGGTGTTGGTGGTGTTGGTAGTGTTGGTGGTGTTGGTAGTGTTGGTGGTGTGAGTGGTGGTGGTGTGAGGGGTGTTGGTGGTGTGAGGGGTGTTGGTGGTGTGAGTGGTGTTGGTGATGTGAGTGGTGTTGGTGGTGTTGGTAGTGTTGGTGGTGTTGGTGGTGTTGTTGGTGTGAGTATTGTTGGTGGTGTTGGTAGTGTTGGTAGTGTTGGTGGTGTGAGCGGTGTTGGTGGTGTTGGTGGTGTTGGTGGTGTTGGTGGTGTTGGTGGTGTTGGTGGTGTTGGTAGTGTTGGTGGTGTGAGTGGTGTTGGTGGTGTTGGTAGTGTTGGTGGTGTGAGTGGTGTTGGTAGTGTTGGTGGAGTGAGTTGTGTTGGTGGTGTTGGTAGTGTTGGTGGTGTTGTAGTGTTGGTGGTGTGAGTGGTGTTGGTGGTGTTGTAGTGTTGGTGGTGTGAGCGGTGTTGGTGGTGTGAGTGGTGTTGGTGGTGTGAGTGGTGTTGGTGGTGTTGGTGGTGTTGGTGGTGTTGTAGTGTTGGTGGTGTGAGTGGTGTTGGTGGTGTTGTAGTGTTGGTGGTGTGAGCGGTGTTGGTGGTGTGAGTGGTGTTGTTGGTGTTGGTGGTGTTGTAGTGTTGGTGGTGTTGGTGGTGTTGGTGGTGTTGGTGGTGTGAGTGGTGTTGGTAGTATTGGTGGTGTTGGTGGTGTTGGTGGTGTGAGTGGTGTTGGTGGTGTTGTAGTGTTGGTGGTGTGAGCGGTGTTGGTGGTGTTGTAGTGTTGGTGGTGTGAGCGGTGTTGGTGGTGTTGGTGGTGTGAGCGGTGTTGGTGGTGTTGTAGTGTTGGTGGTGTGAGCGGTGTTGGTGGTGTTGTAGTGTTGGTGGTGTGAGCGGTGTTGGTGGTGTTGTAGTGTTGGTGGTGTGAGCGGTGTTGGTGGTGTGAGTGGTGTGAGTGGTGTTGGTGGTGTGAGGGGTGTTGGTGGTGTGAGGGGTGTTGGTGGTGTGAGTGGTGTTGGTGATGTGAGTGGTGTTGGTGGTGTTGGTAGTGTTGGTGGTGTTGGTGGTGTTGGTGGTGTGAGTATTGTTGGTGGTGTTGGTAGTGTTGGTAGTATTGGTGGTGTGAGCGGTGTTGGTGGTGTTGGTGGTGTGAGTGGTGTTGGTGGTGTTGGTGGTGTTGTAGTGTTGGTGGTGTTGTAGTGTTGGTGGTGTGAGTGGTGTTGGTGGTGTTGTAGTGTTGGTGGTGTGAGCGGTGTTGGTGGTGTGAGTGGTGTGAGTGGTGTTGGTGGTGTGAGGGGTGTTGGTGGTGTGAGGGGTGTTGGTGGTGTGAGTGGTGTTGGTGATGTGAGTGGTGTTGGTGGTGTTGGTAGTGTTGGTGGTGTTTGTGGTGTTGGTGGTGTGAGTATTGTTGGTGGTGTTGGTAGTGTTGGTAGTATTGGTGGTGTGAGCGGTGTTGGTGGTGTTGGTGGTGTGAGTGGTGTTGGTGGTGTTGTAGTGTTGGTGGTGTGAGTGGTGTTGGTGGTGTTGTAGTGTTGGTGGTGTGAGCGGTTTTGGTGGTGTGAGTGGTGTTGTTGGTGTTGATAGTGTTGGTGGTGTTGGTGGTGTTGTAGTGTTGGTGGTGTGAGTGGTGTTAGTGGTGTTGGTGGTGTTGGTGGTGTTGGTGGTGTTGTAGTGTTGGTGGTGTGAGTGGTGTTGGTAGTGTTGGTGGTGTGAGCGGTGTTAGTGGTGTTGGTAGTGTTGGTGGTGTTGGTGGTGTTGTAGTGTTGGTGGTGTGAGTGGTGTTGGTAGTGTTGGTGGTGTGAGCGGTGTTAGTGGTGTTGGTAGTGTTGGTGGTGTTGGTGGTGTTGTAGTGTTGGTGGTGTGAGCGGTGTTGGTAGTGTTGGTGGTGTTGGTGGTGTGAGTGGTGTTGGTGGTGTTGGTAGTTTTGGTGGTGTGAGTGGTGTTGGTAGTGTTGGTGGTGTTGGTGGTGTGAGTGGTGTTGGTGGTGTTGGTAGTGTTGGTGGTGTCAGTGGTGTTGGTGGTGTTGTAGTGTTGGTGGTGTGAGCGGTGTTGGTGGTGTGAGTGGTGTTGTTGGTGTTGGTGGTGTTGTAGTGTTGGTGGTGTTGGTGGTGTTGGTGGTGTTGGTGGTGTGAGTGGTGTTGGTAGTATTGGTGGTGTTGGTGGTGTTGGTGGTGTGAGTGGTGTTGGTGGTGTTGTAGTGTTGGTGGTGTGAGCGGTGTTGGTGGTGTTGTAGTGTTGGTGGTGTGAGCGGTGTTGGTGGTGTTGGTGGTGTGAGCGGTGTTGGTGGTGTTGTAGTGTTGGTGGTGTGAGCGGTGTTGGTGGTGTTGTAGTGTTGGTGGTGTGAGCGGTGTTGGTGGTGTTGTAGTGTTGGTGGTGTGAGCGGTGTTGGTGGTGTGAGTGGTGTGAGTGGTGTTGGTGGTGTGAGGGGTGTTGGTGGTGTGAGGGGTGTTGGTGGTGTGAGTGGTGTTGGTGATGTGAGTGGTGTTGGTGGTGTTGGTAGTGTTGGTGGTGTTGGTGGTGTTGGTGGTGTGAGTATTGTTGGTGGTGTTGGTAGTGTTGGTAGTATTGGTGGTGTGAGCGGTGTTGGTGGTGTTGGTGGTGTGAGTGGTGTTGGTGGTGTTGGTGGTGTTGTAGTGTTGGTAGTGTTGGTGGTGTGAGTGGTGTTGGTGGTGTTGTAGTGTTGGTGGTGTGAGCGGTGTTGGTGGTGTGAGTGGTGTGAGTGGTGTTGGTGGTGTGAGGGGTGTTGGTGGTGTGAGGGGTGTTGGTGGTGTGAGTGGTGTTGGTGATGTGAGTGGTGTTGGTGGTGTTGGTAGTGTTGGTGGTGTTGGTGGTGTTGGTAGTGTTGGTGGTGTTGGTGGTGTTGGTGGTATGAGTATTGTTGGTGGTGTTGGTAGTGTTGGTAGTATTGGTGGTGTGAGCGGTGTTGGTGGTGTTGGTGGTGTGAGTGGTGTTGGTGGTGTTGTAGTGTTGGTGGTGTGAGTGGTGTTGGTGGTGTTGTAGTGTTGGTGGTGTGAGCGGTTTTGGTGGTGTGAGTGGTGTTGTTGGTGTTGGTAGTGTTGGTGGTGTTGGTGGTGTTGTAGTGTTGGTGGTGTGAGTGGTGTTAGTGGTGTTGGTGGTGTTGGTGGTGTTGGTGGTGTTGTAGTGTTGGTGGTGTGAGTGGTGTTGGTAGTGTTGGTGGTGTGAGCGGTGTTAGTGGTGTTGGTAGTGTTGGTGGTGTTGGTGGTGTTGTAGTGTTGGTGGTGTGAGTGGTGTTGGTAGTGTTGGTGGTGTGAGCGGTGTTAGTGGTGTTGGTAGTGTTGGTGGTGTTGTAGTGTTGGTGGTGTGAGCGGTGTTGGTAGTGTTGATGGTGTTGGTGGTGTGAGTGGTGTTGGTGGTGTTGGTAGTTTTGGTGGTGTGAGTGGTGTTGGTAGTGTTGGTGGTGTTGGTGGTGTGAGTGGTGTTGGTGGTGTTGGTAGTGTTGGTGGTGTCAGTGGTGTTGGTGGTGTTGGTAGTGTTGGTGGTGTGAGCCGTGTGAGTGGTGTTGGTGGTGTTGGTAGTGTTGGTGGTGTGAGTGGTGTTGTTGGTGTTGGTAGTGTTGGTGGTGTGAGCGGTGTTAGTGTTGTTGGTAGTTTTGGTGGTGTTGGTGGTGTTGTAGTGTTGGTGGTGTGAGTGGTGTTGGTAGTGTTGGTGGTGTTGGTGGTGTGAGTGGTGTTGGTGGTGTTGGTAGTGTTGGTGGTGTCAGTGGTGTTGGTGGTGTTGGTAGTGTTGGTGGTGTGAGCCGTGTGAGTGGTGTTGGTGGTGTTGGTAGTGTTGGTGGTGTGAGTGGTGTTGGTGGTGTTGGTAGTGTTGGTGGTGTGAGCCGTGTGAGTGGTGCTGGTGGTGTTGCTAGTGTTGGTGGTGTGAGTGGTGTTGGTGGTGTTGGTAGTGTTGGTAGTGTTGGTGGTGTTGGTAGTGTTGGTGGTGTGAGCGGTGTTGGTGGGTTGAGGGGTGTTGGTGATGTTGGTAGTGTTGGTGGTGTTGGTGGTGTTGGTAGTGTTGGTGGTGTGAGCGGTTTTGGTGGTGTTGGTAGTGTTGGTGGTGTTGGTAGTGTTGGTGGTGTTGGTAGTGTTGGTGGTGTTGGTAGTGTTGATGGTGTGAGCGGTTTTGGTGGTGTTGGTAGTGTTGGTGGTGTTGGTAGTGTTGGTGGTGTGAGTGGTGTTGGTAGTGTTGGTGGTGTGAGCGGTGTTGGTGGGGTGAGGGGTGTTGGTGCTGTTGGTAGTGTTGGTGGTGTTGGTGGTGTTGGTAGTGTTGATGGTGTGAGCGGTTTTGGTGGTGTTGGTAGTGTTGGTGGTGTTGGTAGTGTTGGTGGTGTTGGTAGTGTTGATGGTGTGAGCGGTTTTGGTGGTGTTGATAGTGTTGGTGGTGTTGGTAGTGTTGGTGGTGTTGGTAGTGTTGGTGGTGTGAGCGGTTTTGGTGGTGTGAGCGATGTTGGTGGTGTTGGTTGTGTTGGTTGTGTGAGTGGTGTGTGTGGTGTTGGTGGTGTTTGTAGTGTTGGTGGTGTGAGCGGTGTGAGCGGTGTTGGTGGTGTGAGTGGTGTTGGTGATATGAGTGATGTTGGTGGTGTTGGTAGTGTTGGTGGTGTGAGTACTGTTGGTGGTGTTGGTAGTGTTGGTGGTGTGAGCGGTGTTGGTGGTGTTGGTAGTGTTGGTGGTGCGAGTGGTGTTGGTAGTGTTGGTAGTGTTGGCGGTGTTGGTGGTGTTAGTAGTGTTGGTGGTGTTGGTAGTGTTGGTGGTGTGAGCGGTGTGGGTAGTGTTGGTGGTGTGAGTGGTGTGAGTGGTGTTGGTGGTGTTGGTAGTGTTGGTGGTGTGAGCGGTGTTGGTGGTGTTGGTAGTGTTGGTGGTGTGAGTGGTGTTGGTGGTTTTGGTGGTGTGAGTGTTGTTGGTGGTGTTGGTAGTGTTGGTAGTATTGGTGGTGTGAGCGGTGTTGGTGGTGTTGGTGGTGTTGTAGTGTTGGTGGTGTGAGTGGTGTTGGTGGTGTTGGTGGTGTTGTAGTGTTGGTGGTGTGAGTGGTGTTGGTGGTGTTGGTAGTGTTGGTGGTGTTGGTAGTGTTGGTGGTGTTGGTAGTGTTGGTGGTGTTGGTGGTGTGAGTGGTGTTGGTGGTGTTGGTGGTGTTGGTGGTGTAAGTGGTGTTGGTAGTGTTGGTAGTGTTGGTGGTGTGAGTCGTGTGAGTGGTGTTGGTGGTGTGAGTGGTGTTGGTAGTGTTGGTAGTGTTGGTGGTGTGAGTGTTGTTGGTGGTGTTGGTAGTGTTGGTAGTATTGGTGGTGTGAGCGGTGTTGGTGGTGTTGGTGGTGTTGTAGTGTTGGTGGTGTGAGTGGTGTTGGTGGTGTTGGTGGTGTTGTAGTGTTGGTGGTGTGAGTGGTGTTAGTGGTGTTGTAGTGTTGGTGGTGTGAGCGGTGTTGGTGGTGTGAGTGGTGTTGCTGGTGTTGGTAGTGTTGGTGGTGTGAGCGGTTTTGGTGGTGTGAGCGGTGTTAGTGGTGTTGGTAGTGTTGGTGGTGTTGGTGGTGTTGTAGTGTTGGTGGTGTGAGTGGTGTTGGTAGTGTTGGTGGTGTTGGTGGTGTGAGTGGTGTTGGTGGTGTTGGTAGTGTTGGTGGTGTGAGTGGTGTTGGTAGTGTTGGTGGTGTTGGTGGTGTGAGTCGTGTTGGTGGTGTTGGTAGTGTTGGTGGTGTGAGTGGTGTTGGTGGTGTTGGTAGTGTTGGTGGTGTGAGCCGTGTGAGTGGTGTTGGTGGTGTTGCTAGTGTTGGTGGTGTGAGTGGTGTTGGTGGTGTTGGTAGTGTTGGTAGTGTTGGTGGTGTTGGTAGTGTTGGTGGTGTGAGCGGTGTTGGTGGGTTGAGGGGTGTTGGTGATGTTGGTAGTGTTGGTGGTGTTGGTAGTGTTGGTGGTGTTGGTAGTGTTGGTGGTGTGAGCGGTGTTGGTGGTGTTGGTGGTGTTGGTAGTGTTGGTGGTGTGAGTGGTGTTGGTGGTGTTGGTAGTGTTGGTGGTGTTGGTAGTGTTGGTGGTGTTGGTAGTGTTGATGGTGTGAGCGGTTTTGGTGGTGTTGGTAGTGTTGGTGGTGTTGGTAGTGTTGGTGGTGTGAGTGGTGTTGGTAGTGTTGGTGGTGTGAGCGGTGTTGGTGGGGTGAGGGGTGTTGGTGCTGTTGGTAGTGTTGGTGGTGTTGGTGGTGTTGGTAGTGTTGATGGTGTGAGCGGTTTTGGTGGTGTTGGTAGTGTTGGTGGTGTTGGTAGTGTTGGTGGTGTTGGTAGTGTTGATGGTGTGAGCGGTTTTGGTGGTGTTGGTAGTGTTGGTGGTGTTGGTAGTGTTGGTGGTGTGAGCGGTTTTGGTGGTGTGAGTGGTGTTGGTGGTGTTTGTAGTTTTGGTGGTGTGAGCGGTGTTGGTGGTGTGAGTGGTGTTGGTGATATGAGTGGTGTTGATGGTGTTGGTAGTGTTGGTGGTGTGAGTACTGTTGGTGGTGTTAGTAGTGTTGGTAGTGTGAGCGGTGTTGGTGGTGTTGGTAGTGTTGGTGGTGTGAGTGGTGTTGGTAGTGTTGGTAGTGTTGGCGGTGTTGGTGGTGTTAGTAGTGTTGGTTGTGTTGGTAGTGTTGGTGGTGTGAGCGGTGTTGGTAGTGTTGGTGGTGTGAGTGGTGTGAGTGGTGTTGGTGGTGTTGGTAGTGTTGGTGGTGTGAGCGGTGTTGGTGGTGTTGGTAGTGTTGGTGGTGTGAGTGGTGTTGGTGGTTTTGGTGGTGTGAGTGTTGTTGGTGGTGTTGGTATTGTTGGTAGTATTGGTGGTGTGAGCGGTGTTGGTGGTGTTGGTGTTGTTGTAGTGTTGGTGGTGTGAGTGGTGTTGGTGGTGTTGGTGGTGTTGTAGTGTTGGTGGTGTGAGTGGTGTTGGTGGTGTTGGTAGTGTTGGTGGTGTGAGTGGTGTTGGTGGTGTTGGTAGTATTGGTGGTGTGAGCGGCGTTGGTGGTGTTGGTGGTGTTGTAGTGTTGGTGGTGTGAGTGGTGTTGGTGGTGTTGGTGGTGTTGTAGTGTTGGTGGTGTGAGTGGTGTTGGTGGTGTTGGTAGTGTTGGTGGTGTGAGTGGTGTTGGTGGTGTTGGTAGTGTTGGTGGTGTGAGTGGTGTTGGTGGTGTGAGCGGTGTTGGTGGTGTTGGTAGTGTTGGTGGTGTGAGCGGTGTTGGTGGTGTGAACGGTGTTGGAGGTGTTGGTAGTGTTGGTGGTGTGAGTGGTGTTGGTGGTGTTGGTGGTGTTGGTAGTGTTGGTGGTGTGAGCGGTGTTGGTGGTGTGAGTGGTGTTGGTGGTGTTGGTAGTGTTGGTGGTGTTGGTAGTGTTGGTAGTGTTGGTGGTGTGACTGGTGTTGGTGGTGTTGGTAGTGTTGGTGGTGTTGGTAGTGTTGGTGGTGTGAGCGGTTTTGGTGGTGTGAGTGGTGTTGGTGGTGTTTGTAGTGTTGGTGGTGTGAGCGGTGTTGGTGGTGTGAGTGGTGTTGGTGATATGAGTGGTGTTGGTGGTGTTGGTAGTGTTGGTGGTGTGAGTACTGTTGGTGGTGTTGGTAGTGTGGGTAGTGTGAGCGGTATTGGTGATGTTGGTAGTGTTGGTGGTGTGAGTGGTGTTGGTAGTGTTGGTAGTGTTGGCGGTGTTGGTGGTGTTAGTAGTGTTGGTGGTGTTGGTAGTGTTGGTGGTGTGAGCGGTGTTGGTAGTGTTGGTGGTGTGAGTGGTGTGAGTGGTGTTGGTGGTGTTGGTAGTGTTGGTGGTGTGAGCGGTGTTGGTGGTGTTGGTAGTGTTGGTGGTGTGAGTGGTGTTGGTGGTTTTGGTGGTGTGAGTGTTGTTGGTGGTGTTGGTAGTGTTGGTAGTATTGGTGGTGTGAGCGGTGTTGGTGGTGTTGGTGGTGTTGTAGTGTTGGTGGTGTGAGTGGTGTTGGTGGTGTTGGTAGTGCTGGTGGTGTGAGTGGTGTAGGTGGTGTTGGTAGTGTTGGTGGTGTGAGCGGTGTTGGTGGTGTTGGTAGTGTTGGTGGTGTGAGTGGTGTTGGTGGTGTTGGTGGTGTTGGTAGTGTTGGTGGTGTGAGTGGTGTTGGTGGTTTTGGTGGTGTGAGTGTTGTTGGTGGTGTTGGTAGTGTTGGTAGTATTGGTGGTGTGAGTGGTGTTGGTGGTGTTGGTGGTGTTGTAGTGTTGGTGGTGTGAGTGGTGTTGGTGGTGTTGGTAGTGCTGGTGGTGTGAGTGGTGTAGGTGGTGTTGGTAGTGTTGGTGGTGTGAGCGGTGTTGGTGGTGTTGGTAGTGTTGGTGGTGTGAGTGGTGTTGGTGGTGTTGGTGGTGTTGGTAGTGTTGGTAGTGTTGGTGGTGTGAGTGGTGTTGGTGGTGTTGGTGGTGTGAGTGTTGTTGGTGGTGTTAGTAGTGTTGGTAGTATTGGTGGTGTGAGCGGTGTTGGTGGTGTTGGTGTTGTTGTAGTGTTGGTGGTGTGAGTGGTGTTGGTGGTGTTGGTGGTGTTGTAGTGTTGGTGGTGTGAGTGGTGTTGGTGGTGTTGGTAGTGTTGGTGGTGTGAGTGGTGTTGGTGGTGTTGGTAGTATTGGTGGTGTGAGCGGCGTTGGTGGTGTTGGTGGTGTTGTAGTGTTGGTGGTGTGAGTGGTGTTGGTGGTGTTGGTGGTGTTGTAGTGTTGGTGGTGTGAGTGGTGTTGGTGGTGTTGGTAGTGTTGGTGGTGTGAGTAGTGTTGGTGGTGTTGGTAGTGTTGGTGGTGTGAGTGGTGTTGGTGGTGTGAGCGGTGTTGGTGGTGTTGGTAGTGTTGGTGGTGTGAGCGGTGTTGGTGGTGTGAACGGTGTTGGTGGTGTTGGTAGTGTTGGTGGTGTGAGTGGTGTTGGTGGTGTTGGTGGTGTTGGTAGTGTTGGTGGTGTGAGCGGTGTTGGTGGTGTGAGTGGTGTTGGTGGTGTTGGTAGTGTTGGTGGTGTTGGTAGTGTTGGTAGTGTTGGTGGTGTGACTGGTGTTGGTGGTGTTGGTAGTGTTGGTGGTGTGAGTGGTGTTGGTGGTGTTGGTAGTGTTGGTGGTGTGAGTCGTGTGAGTGGTGTTGGTGGTGTGAGTGGTGTTGGTATTGTTGGTAGTGTTGGTGGTGTGAGTGTTGTTGGTGGTGTTGGTAGTGTTGGTAGTATTGGTGGTGTGAGCGGTGTTGGTGGTGTTGGTGGTGTTGTAGTGTTGGTGGTGTGAGTGGTGTTGGTGGTGTTGGTGGTGTTGTAGTGTTGGTGGTGTGAGTGGTGTTAGTGGTGTTGTAGTGTTGGTGGTGTGAGCGGTGTTGGTGGTGTGAGTGGTGTTGCTGGTGTTGGTAGTGTTGGTGCTGTGAGCGGTTTTGGTGGTGTGAGCGGTGTTAGTGGTGTTGGTAGTGTTGGTGGTGTTGGTGGTGTTGTAGTGTTGGTGGTGTGAGTGGTGTTGGTAGTGTTGGTGGTGTTGGTGGTGTGAGTGGTGTTGGTGGTGTTGGTAGTGTTGGTGGTGTGAGTGGTGTTGGTAGTGTTGGTGGTGTGAGCCGTGTGAGTGGTGTTGGTGGTGTTGCTAGTGTTGGTGGTGTGAGTGGTGTTGGTGGTGTTGGTAGTGTTGGTAGTGTTGGTGGTGTTGATAGTGTTGGTGGTGTGAGCGGTGTTGGTGGGTTGAGGGGTGTTGGTGATGTTGGTAGTGTTGGTGGTGTTGGTGGTGTTGGTAGTGTTGGTGGTGTGAGCGGTTTTGGTGGTGTTGGTAGTGTTGGTGGTGTTGGTAGTGTTGGTGGTGTTGGTAGTGTTGGTGGTGTTGGTAGTGTTGGTGGTGTTGGTAGTGTTGATGGTGTGAGCGGTTTTGGTGGTGTTGGTAGTGTTGGTGGTGTTGGTAGTGTTGGTGGTGTGAGCGGTGTTGGTGATGTTGGTGGTGTTGGTAGTGTTGGTGGTGTGAGTGGTGTTGGTGGTGTTGGTAGTGTTGGTGGTGTTGGTAGTGTTGGTGGTGTTGGTAGTGTTGATGGTGTGAGCGGTTTTGGTGGTGTTGGTAGTGTTGGTGGTGTTGGTAGTGTTGGTGGTGTGAGTGGTGTTGGTAGTGTTGGTGGTGTGAGCGGTGTTGGTGGGGTGAGGGGTGTTGGTGCTGTTGGTAGTGTTGGTGGTGTTGGTAGTGTTGGTGGTGTTGGTAGTGTTGATGGTGTGAGCGGTTTTGGTGGTGTTGGTAGTGTTGGTGGTGTTGGTAGTGTTGGTGGTGTGAGCGGTTTTGGTGGTGTGAGCGATGTTGGTGGTGTTGGTTGTGTTGGTGGTGTGAGTGGTGTGTGTGGTGTTGGTGGTGTTTGTAGTGTTGGTGGTGTGAGCGGTGTTGGTGGTGTGAGTGGTGTTGGTGATATGAGTGGTGTTGGTGGTGTGAGCGGTGTTGGTGGTGTGAGTACTGTTGGTGGTGTTGGTAGTGTTGGTGGTGTGAGCGGTGTTGGTGGTGTTGGTAGTGTTGGTGGTTTGAGTGGTGTTGGTAGTGTTGGTAGTGTTGGCGGTGTTGGTGGTGTTAGTAGTGTTAGTGGTGTTGGTAGTGTTGGTGGTGTGAGCGGTGTGGGTAGTGTTGGTGGTGTGAGTGGTGTGAGTGGTGTTGGTGGTGTTGGTAGTGTTGGTGGTGTGAGCGGTGTTGGTGGTGTTGGTAGTGTTGGTGGTGTGAGTGGTGTTGGTGGTTTTGGTGGTGTGAGTGTTGTTGGTGGTGTTGGTAGTGTTGGTAGTATTGGTGGTGTGAGCGGTGTTAGTGGTGTTGGTGTTGTTGTAGTGTTGGTGGTGTGAGTGGTGTTGGTGGTGTTGGTGGTGTTGTAGTGTTGGTGGTGTGAGTGGTGTTGGTGGTGTTGGTAGTGTTGGTGGTGTGAGTAGTGTTGGTGGTGTTGGTAGTATTGGTGGTGTGAGCGGTGTTGGTGGTGTTGGTGGTGTTGTAGTGTTGGTTGTGTGAGTGGTGTTGGTGGTGTTGGTGGTGTTGTAGTGTTGGTGGTGTGGGTGGTGTGAGTGGTGTTGGTGGTGTTGGTGGTGTTGTAGTGTTGGTGGTGTGAGTGGTGTTGGTGGTGTTGGTAGTGTTGGTGGTGTTGGTAGTGTTGGTGGTGTTGGTAGTGTTGGTGGTGTTGGTGGTGTGAGTGGTGTTGGTGGTGTTGGTGGTGTTGGTGGTGTAAGTGGTGTTGGTAGTGTTGGTAGTGTTGGTGGTGTGAGTCGTGTGAGTGGTGTTGGTGGTGTGAGTGGTGTTGGTAGTGTTGGTAGTGTTGGTGGTGTGAGTGTTGTTGGTGGTGTTGGTAGTGTTGGTAGTATTGGTGGTGTGAGCGGTGTTGGTGGTGTTGGTGGTGTTGTAGTGTTGGTGGTGTGAGTGGTGTTGGTGGTGTTGGTGGTGTTGTAGTGTTGGTGGTGTGAGTGGTGTTAGTGGTGTTGTAGTGTTGGTGGTGTGAGCGGTGTTGGTGGTGTGAGTGGTGTTGCTGGTGTTGGTAGTGTTGGTGGTGTGAGCGGTTTTGGTGGTGTGAGCGGTGTTAGTGGTGTTGGTAGTGTTGGTGGTGTTGGTGGTGTTGTAGTGTTGGTGGTGTGAGTGGTGTTGGTAGTGTTGGTGGTGTTGGTGGTGTGAGTGGTGTTGGTGGTGTTGGTAGTGTTGGTGGTGTGAGTGGTGTTGGTAGTGTTGGTGGTGTTGGTGGTGTGAGTGGTGTTGGTGGTGTTGGTAGTGTTGGTGGTGTCAGTGGTGTTGGTGGTGTTGGTAGTGTTGGTGGTGTGAGCCGTGTGAGTGGTGTTGGTGGTGTTGCTAGTGTTGGTGGTGTGAGTGGTGTTGGTGGTGTTGGTAGTGTTGGTAGTGTTGGTGGTGTTGGTAGTGTTGGTGGTGTGAGCGGTGTTGGTGGGTTGAGGGGTGTTGGTGATGTTGGTAGTGTTGGTGGTGTTGGTGGTGTTGGTAGTGTTGGTGGTGTGAGCGGTTTTGGTGGTGTTGGTAGTGTTGGTGGTGTTGGTAGTGTTGGTGGTGTTGGTAGTGTTGGTGGTGTTGGTAGTGTTGATGGTGTGAGCGGTTTTGGTGGTGTTGGTAGTGTTGGTGGTGTTGGTAGTGTTGGTGGTGTGAGCGGTGTTGGTGGTGTTGGTGGTGTTGGTAGTGTTGGTGGTGTGAGTGGTGTTGGTGGTGTTGGTAGTGTTGGTGGTGTTGGTAGTGTTGGTGGTGTTGGTAGTGTTGATGGTGTGAGCGGTTTTGGTGGTGTTGGTAGTGTTGGTGGTGTTGGTAGTGTTGGTGGTGTGAGTGGTGTTGGTAGTGTTGGTGGTGTGAGCGGTGTTGGTGGGGTGAGGGGTGTTGGTGCTGTTGGTAGTGTTGGTGGTGTTGGTGGTGTTGGTAGTGTTGATGGTGTGAGCGGTTTTGGTGGTGTTGGTAGTGTTGGTGGTGTTGGTAGTGTTGGTGGTGTTGGTAGTGTTGATGGTGTGAGCGGTTTTGTTGGTGTTAGTAGTGTTGGTGGTGTTTGTAGTGTTGGTGGTGTTGGTAGTGTTGGTGGTGTGAGCCGTTTTGGTGGTGTGAGTGGTGTTGGTGATATGAGTGGTGTTGGTGGTGTTGGTAGTGTTGGTGGTGTGAGTACTGTTGGTGGTGTTGGTAGTGTTGGTAGTGTGAGCGGTGTTGGTGGTGTTGGTAGTGTTGGTGGTGTGAGTGGTGTTGGTAGTGTTGGTAGTGTTGGCGGTGTTGGTGGTGTTAGTAGTGTTGGTGGTGTGAGCGGTGTTGGTAGTGTTGGTGGTGTGAGTGGTGTGAGTGGTGTTGGTGGTGTTGGTAGTGTTGGTGGTGTGAGCGGTGTTGGTGGTGTTGGTAGTGTTGGTGGTGTGAGTGGTGTTGGTGGTTTTGGTGGTGTGAGTGTTGTTGGTGGTGTTGGTAGTGTTGGTAGTATTGGTGGTGTGAGCGGTGTTGGTGGTGTTGGTGTTGTTGTAGTGTTGGTGGTGTGAGTGGTGTTGGTGGTGTTGGTGGTGTTGTAGTGTTGGTGGTGTGAGTGGTGTTGGTGGTGTTGGTAGTGTTGGTGGTGTGAGTAGTGTTGGTGGTGTTGGTAGTATTGGTGGTGTGAGCGGTGTTGGTGGTGTTGGTGGTGTTGTAGTGTTGGTGGTGTGAGTGGTGTTGGTGGTGTTGGTGGTGTGAGTGTTGTTGGTGGTGTTGGTAGTGTTGGTAGTATTGGTGGTGTGAGCGGTGTTGGTGGTGTTGGTGTTGTTGTAGTGTTGGTGGTGTGAGTGGTGTTGGTGGTGTTGGTGGTGTTGTAGTGTTGGTGGTGTGAGTGGTGTTGGTGGTGTTGGTAGTGTTGGTGGTGTGAGTAGTGTTGGTGGTGTTGGTAGTATTGGTGGTGTGAGCGGTGTTGGTGGTGTTGGTGGTGTTGTAGTGTTGGTGGTGTGAGTGGTGTTGGTGGTGTTGGTGGTGTTGTAGTGTTGGTGGTGTGAGTGGTGTTGGTGGTGTTGGTAGTGTTGGTGGTGTGAGTGGTGTAGGTGGTGTTGGTAGTGTTGGTGGTGTGAGCGGTGTTGGTGGTGTTGGTAGTGTTGGTGGTGTTGGTAGTGTTGGTGGTGTGAGTGGTGTTGGTGGTGTTGGTGGTGTTGGTAGTGTTGGTAGTGTTGGTGGTGTGAGTGGTGTTGGTGGTGTTGGTGGTGTGAGTGTTGTTGGTGGTGTTAGTAGTGTTGGTAGTATTGGTGGTGTGAGCGGTGTTGGTGGTGTTGGTGTTGTTGTAGTGTTGGTGGTGTGAGTGGTGTTGGTGGTGTTGGTGGTGTTGTAGTGTTGGTGGTGTGAGTGGTGTTGGTGGTGTTGGTAGTGTTGGTGGTGTGAGTGGTGTTGGTGGTGTTGGTAGTATTGGTGGTGTGAGCGGCATTGGTGGTGTTGGTGGTGTTGTAGTGTTGGTGGTGTGAGTGGTGTTGGTGGTGTTGGTGGTGTTGTAGTGTTGGTGGTGTGAGTGGTGTTGGTGGTGTTGGTAGTGTTGGTGGTGTGAGTGGTGTTGGTGGTGTTGGTAGTGTTGGTGGTGTGAGCGGTGTTGGTGGTGTGAACGGTGTTGGTGGTGTTGGTAGTGTTGGTGGTGTGAGTGGTGTTGGTGGTGTTGGTGGTGTTGGTAGTGTTGGTGGTGTGAGCGGTGTTGGTGGTGTGAGTGGTGTTGGTGGTGTTGGTAGTGTTGGTGGTGTTGGTAGTGTTGGTAGTGTTGGTGGTGTGACTGGTGTTGGTGGTGTTGGTAGTGTTGGTGGTGTTGGTAGTGTTGGTGGTGTGAGCGGTTTTGGTGGTGTGAGTGGTGTTGGTGGTGTTTGTAGTGTTGGTGGTGTGAGCGGTGTTGGTGGTGTGAGTGGTGTTGGTGATATGAGTGGTGTTGGTGCTGTTGGTAGTGTTGGTGGTGTGAGTACTGTTGGTGGTGTTGGTAGTGTTGGTAGTGTGAGCGGTGTTGGTGGTGTTGGTAGTGTTGGTGGTGTGAGTGGTGTTGGTAGTGTTGGTAGTGTTGGCGGTGTTGGTGGTGTTAGTAGTGTTGGTGGTGTTGGTAGTGTTGGTGGTGTGAGCGGTGTTGGTAGTGTTGGTGGTGTGAGTGGTGTGAGTGGTGTTGGTGGTGTTGGTAGTGTTGGTGGTGTGAGCGGTGTTGGTGGTGTTGGTAGTGTTGGTGGTGTGAGTGGTGTTGGTGGTTTTGGTGGTGTGAGTGTTGTTGGTGGTGTTGGTAGTGTTGGTAGTATTGGTGGTGTGAGCGGTGTTGGTGGTGTTGGTGTTGTTGTAGTGTTGGTGGTGTGAGTGGTGTTGGTGGTGTTGGTGGTGTTGTAGAGTTGGTGGTGTGAGTGGTGTTGGTGGTGTTGGTAGTGTTGGTGGTGTGAGTAGTGTTGGTGGTGTTGGTAGTATTGGTGGTGTGAGCGGTGTTGGTGGTGTTGGTGGTGTTGTAGTGTTGGTGGTGTGAGTGGTGTTGGTGGTGTTGGTGGTGTTGTAGTGTTGGTGGTGTGAGTGGTGTTGGTGGTGTTGGTAGTGTTGGTGGTGTGAGTGGTGTAGGTGGTGTTGGTAGTGTTGGTGGTGTGAGCGGTGTTGGTGGTGTTGGTAGTGTTGGTGGTGTGAGTGGTGTTGGTGGTGTTGGTGGTGTTGGTAGTGTTGGTAGTGTTGGTGGTGTGAGTGGTGTTGGTGGTGTTGGTGGTGTGAGTGTTGTTGGTGGTGTTAGTAGTGTTGGTAGTATTGGTGGTGTGAGCGGTGTTGGTGGTGTTGGTGTTGTTGTAGTGTTGGTGGTGTGAGTGGTGTTGGTGGTGTTGGTGGTGTTGTAGTGTTGGTGGTGTGAGTGGTGTTGGTGGTGTTGGTAGTGTTGGTGGTGTGAGTGGTGTTGGTGGTGTTGGTAGTATTGGTGGTGTGAGCGGCGTTGGTGGTGTTGGTGGTGTTGTAGTGTTGGTGGTGTGAGTGGTGTTGGTGGTGTTGGTGGTGTTGTAGTGTTGGTGGTGTGAGTGGTGTTGGTGGTGTTGGTAGTGTTGGTGGTGTGAGTGGTGTTGGTGGTGTTGGTAGTGTTGGTGGTGTGAGTGGTGTTGGTGGTGTGAGCGGTGTTGGTGGTGTTGGTAGTGTTGGTGGTGTGAGCGGTGTTGGTGGTGTGAACGGTGTTGGTGGTGTTGGTAGTGTTGGTGGTGTGAGTGGTGTTGGTGGTGTTGGTGGTGTTGGTAGTGTTGGTGGTGTGAGCGGTGTTGGTGGTGTGAGTGGTGTTGGTGGTGTTGGTAGTGTTGGTGGTGTTGGTAGTGTTGGTAGTGTTGGTGGTGTGACTGGTGTTGGTGGTGTTGGTAGTGTTGGTGGTGTGAGTGGTGTTGGTGGTGTTGGTAGTGTTGGTGGTGTGAGTCGTGTGAGTGGTGTTGGTGGTGTGAGTGGTGTTGGTATTGTTGGTAGTGTTGGTGGTGTGAGTGTTGTTGGTGGTGTTGGTAGTGTTGGTAGTATTGGTGGTGTGAGCGGTGTTGGTGGTGTTGGTGGTGTTGTAGTGTTGGTGGTGTGAGTGGTGTTGGTGGTGTTGGTGGTGTTGTAGTGTTGGTGGTGTGAGTGGTGTTAGTGGTGTTGTAGTGTTGGTGGTGTGAGCGGTGTTGGTGGTGTGAGTGGTGTTGCTGGTGTTGGTAGTGTTGGTGCTGTGAGCGGTTTTGGTGGTGTGAGCGGTGTTAGTGGTGTTGGTAGTGTTGGTGGTGTTGGTGGTGTTGTAGTGTTGGTGGTGTGAGTGGTGTTGGTAGTGTTGGTGGTGTTGGTGGTGTGAGTGGTGTTGGTGGTGTTGGTAGTGTTGGTGGTGTGAGTGGTGTTGGTAGTGTTGGTGGTGTTGGTGGTGTGAGTGGTGTTGGTGGTGTTGGTAGTGTTGGTGGTGTCAGTGGTGTTGGTGGTGTTGGTAGTGTTGGTGGTGTGAGCCGTGTGAGTGGTGTTGGTGGTGTTGCTAGTGTTGGTGGTGTGAGTGGTGTTGGTGGTGTTGGTAGTGTTGGTAGTGTTGGTGGTGTTGATAGTGTTGGTGGTGTGAGCGGTGTTGGTGGGTTGAGGGGTGTTGGTGATGTTGGTAGTGTTGGTGGTGTTGGTGGTGTTGGTAGTGTTGGTGGTGTGAGCGGTTTTGGTGGTGTTGGTAGTGTTGGTGGTGTTGGTAGTGTTGGTGGTGTTGGTAGTGTTGGTGGTGTTGGTAGTGTTGGTGGTGTTGGTAGTGTTGGTGGTGTTGGTAGTGTTGATGGTGTGAGCGGTTTTGGTGGTGTTGGTAGTGTTGGTGGTGTTGGTAGTGTTGGTGGTGTGAGCGGTGTTGGTGATGTTGGTGGTGTTGGTAGTGTTGGTGGTGTGAGTGGTGTTGGTGGTGTTGGTAGTGTTGGTGGTGTTGGTAGTGTTGGTGGTGTTGGTAGTGTTGATGGTGTGAGCGGTTTTGGTGGTGTTGGTAGTGTTGGTGGTGTGAGTGGTGTTGGTAGTGTTGGTGGTGTGAGCGGTGTTGGTGGGGTGAGGGGTGTTGGTGCTGTTGGTAGTGTTGGTGGTGTTGGTAGTGTTGGTGGTGTTGGTAGTGTTGATGGTGTGAGCGGTTTTGGTGGTGTTGGTAGTGTTGGTGGTGTTGGTAGTGTTGGTGGTGTGAGCGGTTTTGGTGGTGTGAGCGATGTTGGTGGTGTTGGTTGTGTTGGTTGTGTGAGTGGTGTGTGTGGTGTTGGTGGTGTTTGTAGTGTTGGTGGTGTGAGCGGTGTTGGTGGTGTGAGTGGTGTTGGTGATATGAGTGGTGTTGGTGGTGTTGGTAGTGTTGGTGGTGTGAGTACTGTTGGTGGTGTTGGTAGTGTTGGTGGTGTGAGCGGTGTTGGTGGTGTTGGTAGTGTTGGTGGTGTGAGTGGTGTTGGTAGTGTTGGTAGTGTTGGCGGTGTTGGTGGTGTTAGTAGTGTTGGTGGTGTTGGTAGTGTTGGTGGTGTGAGCGGTGTGGGTAGTGTTGGTGGTGTGAGTGGTGTGAGTGGTGTTGGTGGTGTTGGTAGTGTTGGTGGTGTGAGCGGTGTTGGTGGTGTTGGTAGTGTTGGTGGTGTGAGTGGTGTTGGTGGTTTTGGTGGTGTGAGTGTTGTTGGTGGTGTTGGTAGTGTTGGTAGTATTGGTGGTGTGAGCGGTGTTAGTGGTGTTGGTGTTGTTGTAGTGTTGGTGGTGTGAGTGGTGTTGGTGGTGTTGGTGGTGTTGTAGTGTTGGTGGTGTGAGTGGTGTTGGTGGTGTTGGTAGTGTTGGTGGTGTGAGTAGTGTTGGTGGTGTTGGTAGTATTGGTGGTGTGAGCGGTGTTGGTGGTGTTGGTGGTGTTGTAGTGTTGGTGGTGTGAGTGGTGTTGGTGGTGTTGGTGGTGTTGTAGTGTTGGTGGTGTGAGTGGTGTTGGTGGTGTTGGTAGTGTTGGTGGTGTTGGTAGTGTTGGTGGTGTTGGTAGTGTTGGTGGTGTTGGTGGTGTGAGTGGTGTTGGTGGTGTTGGTGGTGTTGGTGGTGTAAGTGGTGTTGGTAGTGTTGGTAGTGTTGGTCGTGTGAGTCGTGTGAGTGGTGTTGGTGGTGTGAGTGGTGTTGGTAGTGTTGGTAGTGTTGGTGGTGTGAGTGTTGTTGGTGGTGTTGGTAGTGTTGGTAGTATTGGTGGTGTGAGCGGTGTTGGTGGTGTTGGTGGTGTTGTAGTGTTGGTGGTGTGAGTGGTGTTGGTGGTGTTGGTGGTGTTGTAGTGTTGGTGGTGTGAGTGGTGTTAGTGGTGTTGTAGTGTTGGTGGTGTGAGCGGTGTTGGTGGTGTGAGTGGTGTTGCTGGTGTTGGTAGTGTTGGTGGTGTGAGCGGTTTTGGTGGTGTGAGCGGTGTTAGTGGTGTTGGTAGTGTTGGTGGTGTTGGTGGTGTTGTAGTGTTGGTGGTGTGAGTGGTGTTGGTAGTGTTGGTGGTGTTGGTGGTGTGAGTGGTGTTGGTGGTGTTGGTAGTGTTGGTGGTGTGAGTGGTGTTGGTAGTGTTGGTGGTGTTGGTGGTGTGAGTGGTTTTGGTGGTGTTGGTAGTGTTGGTGGTGTCAGTGGTGTTGGTGGTGTTGGTAGTGTTGGTGGTGTGAGCCGTGTGAGTGGTGTTGGTGGTGTTGCTAGTGTTGTTGGTGTGAGTGGTGTTGGTGGTGTTGGTAGTGTTGGTAGTGTTGGTGGTGTTGGTAGTGTTGGTGGTGTGAGCGGTGTTGGTGGGTTGAGGGGTGTTGGTGATGTTGGTAGTGTTGGTGGTGTTGGTGGTGTTGGTAGTGTTGGTGGTGTGAGCGGTTTTGGTGGTGTTGGTAGTGTTGGTGGTGTTGGTAGTGTTGGTGGTGTTGGTAGTGTTGGTGGTGTTGGTAGTGTTGATGGTGTGAGCGGTTTTGGTGGTGTTGGTAGTGTTGGTGGTGTTGGTAGTGTTGGTGGTGTGAGCGGTGTTGGTGGTGTTGGTGGTGTTGGTAGTGTTGGTGGTGTGAGTGGTGTTGGTGGTGTTGGTAGTGTTGGTGGTGTTGGTGGTGTTGGTGGTGTTGGTAGTGTTGGTGGTGTTGGTAGTGTTGATGGTGTGAGCGGTTTTGGTGGTGTTGGTAGTGTTGGTGGTGTTGGTGGTGTTGGTGGTGTGAGTGGTGTTGGTAGTGTTGGTGGTGTGAGCGGTGTTGGTGGGGTGAGGGGTGTTGGTGCTGTTGGTAGTGTTGGTGGTGTTGGTGGTGTTGGTAGTGTTGATGGTGTGAGCGGTTTTGGTGGTGTTGGTAGTGTTGGTGGTGTTGGTAGTGTTGGTGGTGTTGGTAGTGTTGATGGTGTGAGCGGTTTTGGTGGTGTGAGCGGTTTTGGTGGTGTTGGTAGTGTTGGTGGTGTTGGTAGTGTTGGTGGTGTGAGCCGTTTTGGTGGTGTGAGTGGTGTTGGTGGTGTTTGTAGTGTTGGTGGTGTGAGCGGTGTTGGTGGTGTGACTGGTGTTGGTGATATGAGTGGTGTTGGTGGTGTTGGTAGTGTTGGTGGTGTGAGTACTGTTGGTGGTGTTGGTAGTGTTGGTAGTGTGAGCGGTGTTGGTGGTGTTGGTAGTGTTGGTGGTGTGAGTGGTGTTGGTAGTGTTGGTAGTATTGGCGGTGTTGGTGGTGTTAGTAGTGTTGGTGGTGTGAGCGGTGTTGGTAGTGTTGGTGGTGTGAGTGGTGTGAGTGGTGTTGGTTGTGTTGGTAGTGTTGGTGGTGTGAGCGGTGTTGGTGGTGTTGGTAGTGTTGGTGGTGTGAGTGGTGTTGGTGGTTTTGGTGGTGTGAGTGTTGTTGGTGGTGTTGGTAGTGTTGGTAGTATTGGTGGTGTGAGCGGTGTTGGTGGTGTTGGTGTTGTTGTAGTGTTGGTGGTGTGAGTGGTGTTGGTGGTGTTGGTGGTGTTGTAGTGTTGGTGGTGTGAGTGGTGTTGGTGGTGTTGGTAGTGTTGGTGGTGTGAGTACTGTTGGTGGTGTTGGTAGTGTTGTAGTGTTGGTGGTGTGAGTGGTGTTGGTGGTGTTGGTGGTGTTGTAGTGTTGGTGGTGTGAGTGGTGTTGGTGCTGTTGGTAGTGTTGGTGGTGTGAGTGGTGTAGGTGGTGTTGGTAGTGTTGGTGGTGTGAGCGGTGTTGGTGGTGTTGGTAGTGTTGGTGGTGTGAGTGGTGTTGGTGGTGTTGGTGGTGTTGGTAGTGTTGGTAGTGTTGGTGGTGTGAGTGGTGTTGGTGGTGTTGGTGGTGTGAGTGTTGTTGGTGGTGTTAGTAGTGTTGGTAGTATTGGTGGTGTGAGCGGTGTTGGTGGTGTTGGTGTTGTTGTAGTGTTTGTGGTGTGAGTGGTGTTGGTGGTGTTGGTGGTGTTGTAGTGTGGGTGGTGTGAGTGGTGTTGGTGGTGTTGGTAGTGTTGGTGGTGTGAGTGGTGTTGGTGGTGTTGGTAGTATTGGTGGTGTGAGCGGCGTTGGTGGTGTTGGTGGTGTTGTAGTGTTGGTGGTGTGAGTGGTGTTGGTGGTGTTGGTGGTGTTGTACTGTTGGTGGTGTGAGTGGTGTTGGTGGTGTTGGTAGTGTTGGTGGTGTGAGTGGTGTTGGTGGTGTTGGTAGTGTTGGTGGTGTGAGTGGTGTTGGTGGTGTGAGCGGTGTTGGTGGTGTTGGTAGTGTTGGTGGTGTGAGCGGTGTTGGTGGTGTGAACGGTGTTGGTGGTGTTGGTAGTGTTGGTGGTGTGAGTGGTGTTGGTGGTGTTGGTGGTGTTGGTAGTGTTGGTGGTGTGAGCGGTGTTGGTGGTGTTGGTAGTGTTGGTGGTGTGAGTGGTGTTGGTGGTGTTGGTAGTGTTGGTGGTGTGAGCGGTGTTGGTGGTGTTGGTAGTGTTGGTGGTGTGAGTGGTGTTGGTGGTTTTGGTGGTGTGAGTGTTGTTGGTGGTGTTGGTAGTGTTGGTAGTATTGGTGGTGTGAGCGGTGTTGGTGGTGTTGGTGTTGTTGTAGTGTTGGTGGTGTGAGTGGTGTTGGTGGTGTTGGTGGTGTTGTAGTGTTGGTGGTGTGAGTGGTGTTGGTGGTGTTGGTAGTGTTGGTGGTGTGTGCGGTGTTGGTGGTGTTGGTGGTTTTGTAGTTTTGGTGGTGTGAGTGGTGTTGGTGGTGTTGGTGGTGTTGTAGTGTTGGTGGTGTGAGTGGTGTTGGTGGTGTTGGTAGTGTTGGTGGTGTGAGTGGTGTAGGTGGTGTTGGTAGTGTTGGTGGTGTGAGCGGTGTTGGTGGTGTTGGTAGTGTTGGTGGTGTGAGTGGTGTTGGTGGTGTTGGTGGTGTTGGTAGTGTTGGTAGTGTTGGTGGTGTGAGTGGTGTTGGTGGTGTTGGTGGTGTGAGTGTTGTTGGTGGTGTTAGTAGTGTTGGTAGTATTGGTGGTGTGAGCGGTGTTGGTGGTGTTGGTGTTGTTGTAGTGTTTGTGGTGTGAGTGGTGTTGGTGGTGTTGGTGGTGTTGTAGTGTTGGTGGTGTGAGTGGTGTTGGTGGTGTTGGTAGTGTTGGTGGTGTGAGTGGTGTTGGTGGTGTTGGTAGTATTGGTGGTGTGAGCGGCGTTGGTGGTGTTGGTGGTGTTGTAGTGTTGGTGGTGTGAGTGGTGTTGGTGGTGTTGGTGGTGTTGGAGTGTTGGTGGTGTGAGTGGTGTTGGTGGTGTTGGTAGTGTTGGTGGTGTGAGTGGTGTTGGTGGTGTTGGTAGTGTTGGTGGTGTGAGTGGTGTTGGTGGTGTGAGCGGTGTTGGTGGTGTTGGTAGTGTTGGTGGTGTGAGCGGTGTTGGTGGTGTGAACGGTGTTGGTGGTGTTGGTAGTGTTGGTGGTGTGAGTGGTGTTGGTGGTGTTGGTGGTGTTGGTAGTGTTGGTGGTGTGAGCGGTGTTGGTGGTGTGAGTGGTGTTGGTGGTGTTGGTAGTGTTGGTGGTGTTGGTAGTGTTGGTAGTGTTGGTGGTGTGACTGGTGTTGGTGGTGTTGGTAGTGTTGGTGGTGTGAGTGGTGTTGGTGGTGTTGGTAGTGTTGGTGGTGTGAGTCGTGTGAGTGGTGTTGGTGGTGTGAGTGGTGTTGGTAGTGTTGGTAGTGTTGGTGGTGTGAGTGTTGTTGGTGGTGTTGGTAGTGTTGGTAGTATTGGTGGTGTGAGTGGTGTTGGTGGTGTTGGTGGTGTTGTAGTGTTGGTGGTGTGAGTGGTGTTGGTGGTGTTGGTGGTGTTGTAGTGTTGGTGGTGTGAGTGGTGTTAGTGGTGTTGTAGTGTTGGTGGTGTGAGCGGTGTTGGTGGTGTGAGTGGTGTTGCTGGTGTTGGTAGTGTTGGTGGTGTGAGCGGTTTTGGTGGTGTGAGCGGTGTTAGTGGTGTTGGTAGTGTTGGTGGTGTTGGTGGTGTTGTAGTGTTGGTGGTGTGAGTGGTGTTGGTAGTGTTGGTGGTGTTGGTGGTGTGAGTGGTGTTGGTGGTGTTGGTAGTGTTGGTGGTGTGAGTGGTGTTGGTAGTGTTGGTGGTGTTGGTGGTGTGAGTGGTGTTGGTGGTGTTTGTAGTGTTGGTGGTGTCAGTGGTGTTGGTGGTGTTGGTAGTGTTGGTGGTGTGAGCCGTGTGAGTGGTGTTGGTGGTGTTGCTAGTGTTGGTGGTGTGAGTGGTGTTGGTGGTGTTGGTAGTGTTGGTAGTGTTGGTGGTGTTGGTAGTGTTGGTGGTGTGAGCGGTGTTGGTGGGTTGAGGGGTGTTGGTGATGTTGGTAGTGTTGGTGGTGTTGGTGGTGTTGGTAGTGTTGGTGGTGTGAGGGGTTTTGGTGGTGTTGGTAGTGTTGGTGGTGTTGTAGTGTTGGTGGTGTGAGTGGTGTTGGTGGTGTTGGTGGTGTTGTAGTGTTGGTGGTGTGAGTGGTGTTGGTGGTGTTGGTAGTGCTGGTGGTGTGAGTGGTGTAGGTGGTGTTGGTAGTGTTGGTGGTGTGAGCGGTGTTGGTGGTGTTGGTAGTGTTGGTGGTGTGAGTGGTGTTGGTGGTGTTGGTTGTGTTGGTAGTGTTGGTAGTGTTGGTGGTGTGAGTGGTGTTGGTGGTGTTGGTGGTGTGAGTGTTGTTGGTGGTGTTAGTAGTGTTGGTAGTATTGGTGGTGTGAGCGGTGTTGGTGGTGTTGGTGTTGTTGTAGTGTTGGTGGTGTGAGTGGTGTTGGTGGTGTTGGTGGTGTTGTAGTGTTGGTGGTGTGAGTGGTGTTGGTGGTGTTGGTAGTGTTGGTGGTGTGAGTGGTGTTGGTGGTGTTGGTAGTATTGGTGGTGTGAGCGGCGTTGGTGGTGTTGGTGGTGTTGTAGTGTTGGTGGTGTGAGTGGTGTTGGTGGTGTTGGTGGTGTTGTAGTGTTGGTGGTGTGAGTGGTGTTGGTGGTGTTGGTAGTGTTGGTGGTGTGAGTGGTGTTGGTGGTGTTGGTAGTGTTGGTGGTGTGAGTGGTGTTGGTGGTGTGAGCGGTGTTGGTGGTGTGAACGGTGTTGGTGGTGTTGGTAGTGTTGGTGGTGTGAGTGGTGTTGGTGGTGTTGGTGGTGTTGGTAGTGTTGGTGGTGTGAGCGGTGTTGGTGGTGTGAGTGGTGTTGGTGGTGTTGGTAGTGTTGGTGGTGTTGGTAGTGTTGGTAGTGTTGGTGGTGTGACTGGTGTTGGTGGTGTTGGTAGTGTTGGTGGTGTGAGTGGTGTTGGTGGTGTTGGTAGTGTTGGCGGTGTTGGTGGTGTGAGTGGTGTTGGTTGTGTGGGTAGTGTTGGTGGTGTGAGTGCTGTTGGTGGTGTTGGTAGTGTTGGTGGTGTTGGTGGTGTTGGTAGTGTTGGTGATGTGAGTGGATTTGGTGGTGTTGGTAGTGTTGGTGGTGTGAGTGGTGTGAGTGGTGTGAGCGGTGTTGGTGGTGTTGGTAGTGTTGGTGGTGTGACTGGTGTTGGTGGTGTTGGTAGTGTTGGTGGTGTGAGTGGTGTTGGTGGTGTTGGTAGTGTTGGCGGTGTTGGTGGTGTGAGTGGTGTTGGTGGTGTTGGTAGTGTTGGTGGTGTGAGTGGTGTTGGTGGTGTTGGTAGTGTTGGTGGTGTGAGTGGTGTTGGTGGTATGAGTGGTGTTGGTGGTGTTGGTAGTGTTGGTGGTGTGAGTGGTGTTGGTGGTGTGAGTGGTGTTGGTGGTGTGAGTAGTGTTGGTGGTGTGAGTGGTGTTGGTGGTGTGAGTGGTGTTGGTGGTGTTGGTAGTGTTTGTGGTGTGAGCGGTGTTGGTGGTGTGAGTGGTGTTGGTGGTGTTGGTAGTGTTGGTGGTGTTGGTGGTGTCGGTGGTGTGAGTAGTGTTGGTGGTGTGAGTGGTGTTGGTGGTGTTGGTGGTGTTGGTGGTGTGAGTGGTGTTGGTGGTGTGAGTGGTGTTGGTGGTGTTGGTAGTGTTGGTGGTGTGAGCGGTGTTGGTGGTGTGAGTGGTGTTGGTGGTGTTGGTAGTGTTGGTGGTGTGAGTGGTGTTGGTGGTGTTGGTAGTGTTGGTGTTGTTGGTGGTGTGAGTAGTGTTGGTGGTGTGAGTGGTGTTGGTGGTGTTGGTGGTGTTGGTGGTGTGAGTGGTGTTGGTGGTGTTGGTAGTGTTGGTGTTGTTGGTGGTGTGAGTAGTGTTGGTGGTGTGAGCGGTGTTGGTGGTGTTGGTGGTGTTGGTAGTGTTGGTGGTGTGAGCGGTGTTGGTGGTGTGAGTGGTGTTGGTGATGTGAGTGGTGTTGGTGGTGTTGGTGGTGTTGGTGGTGTGAGCGGTGTTGGTGGTGTGAGTGGTGTTGGTGGTGTTGGTGGTGTTGGTGGTGTGAGTAGTGTTGGTGGTGTGAGTGGTGTTGGTGATGTGAGTGGTGTTGGTGGTGTTGGTGGTGTTGGTGGTGTGAGCGGTGTTGGTGGTGTGAGTGGTGTTGGTGGTGTTGGTGGTGTTGGTGGTGTGAGTAGTGTTGGTGGTGTGAGTGGTGTTGGTGATGTGAGTGGTGTTGGTGGTGTTGGTAGTGTTGGTGGTGTTGGTAGTGTTGGTGGTGTGAGCGGTGCTGGTGGTGTTGGTGGTGTTGGTAGTGTTGGTGGTGTGAGCGGTGTTGGTGGTGTGAGTTGTGTTGGTGATGTGAGTGGTGTTGGTGGTGTTGGTGGTGTTGGTGGTGTGAGCGGTGTTGGTGGTGTGAGTGGTGTTGGTGGTGTTGGTAGTGTTGGTGGTGTGAGTGGTGTTGGTGGTGTTGGTAGTGTTGGTGTTGTTGGTGGTGTGAGTAGTGTTGGTGGTGTGAGTGGTGTTGGTGGTGTTGGTGGTGTTGGTGGTGTGAGTAGTGTTGGTGGTGTGAGTGGTGTTGGTGATGTGAGTGGTGTTGGTGGTGTTGGTAGTGTTGGTGGTGTTGGTAGTGTTGGTGGTGTGAGCGGTGTTGGTGGTGTTGGTGGTGTTGGTAGTGTTGGTGGTGTGAGCGGTGTTGGTGGTGTGAGCTGTGTTGGTGATGTGAGTGGTGTTGGTGGTGTTGGTGGTGTTGGTGGTGTGAGTGGTGTTGGTGGTGTTGGGGGTGTGAGGGGTGTTGGTGGTGTTGGTAGCGTTGGTGGTGTGAGTGGTGTTGGTGGTGTTGGGGATGTTGGTGGTGTGAGTGGTGTTGGTGGTGTTGGTGGTGTTGGTAGTGTTGGTGGTGTGAGTGGTGTTGGTGGTGTGAGTGGTGTTGGTGGTGTTGGTGGTGTTGGTGGTGTTGGTGGTGTTGGTGGTGTGAGTGGTGTTGGTGGTGTGAGTGGTGTTGGTGGTGTTGGTGGTGTTGGTGGTGTTGGTAGTGTTGGTGGTGTTGGTAGTGTTGATGGTGTGAGTGGTGTGAGTGGTGTGAGTAGTGTTGGTGGTGTGTGTGGTGTGAGTGGTGTTGGTGGTGTTGGTGGTGTGAGTGGTGTGAGTGGTGTTGGTGGTGTGAGGGGTGTTGGTGGTGTGAGGGGTGTTGGTGGTGTGAGTGGTGTTGGTGATGTGAGTGGTGTTGGTGGTGTTGGTAGTGTTGGTGGTGTTGGTGGTGTTGGTGGTGTGAGTATTGTTGGTGGTGTTGGTAGTGTTTGTAGTATTGGTGGTGTGAGCGGTGTTGGTGGTGTTGGTGGTGTTGGTGGTCTTGGTGGTGTTGGTGGTGTTGGTGGTGTTGGTAGTGTTGGTGGTGTTGGTAGTGTTGGTGGTGTGAGTGGTGTTGGTGGTGTGAGGGGTGTTGGTGGTGTGAGGGGTGTTGGTGGTGTGAGTGGTGTTGGTGATGTGAGTGGTGTTGGTGGTGTTGGTAGTGTTGGTGGTGTTGGTGGTGTTGGTGGTGTGAGTATTGTTGGTGGTGTTGGTAGTGTTGGTAGTATTGGTGGTGTGAGCGGTGTTGGTGGTGTTGGTGGTGTTGGTGGTGTTGGTGGTGTTGGTGGTGTTGGTGGTGTTGGTAGTGTTGGTGGTGTGAGTGGTGTTGGTGGTGTTGGTAGTGTTGGTGGTGTGAGTGGTGTTGGTAGTGTTGGTGGAGTGAGTTGTGTTGGTGGTGTTGGTAGTGTTGGTGGTGTTGTAGTGTTGGTGGTGTGAGTGGTGTTGGTGGTGTTGTAGTGTTGGTGGTGTGAGCGGTGTTGGTGGTGTGAGTGGTGTTGGTGGTGTGAGTGGTGTTGGTGGTGTTGGTGGTGTTGGTGGTGTTGTAGTGTTGGTGGTGTGAGTGGTGTTGGTGGTGTTGTAGTGTTGGTGGTGTGAGCGGTGTTGGTGGTGTGAGTGGTGTTGTTGATGTTGGTGGTGTTGTAGTGTTGGTGATGTGAGTGGTGTTGGTGGTGTTGGTAGTGTTGGTGGTGTTGGTAGTGTTGGTGGTGTGAGCGGTGTTGGTGGTGTTGGTGGTGTTGGTAGTGTTGGTGGTGTGAGCGGTGTTGGTGGTGTGAGCTGTGTTGGTGATGTGAGTGGTGTTGGTGGTGTTGGTGGTGTTGGTGGTGTGAGTGGTGTTGGTGGTGTTGGGGGTGTGAGGGGTGTTGGTGGTGTTGGTAGCGTTGGTGGTGTGAGTGGTGTTGGTGGTGTTGGGGATGTTGGTGGTGTGAGTGGTGTTGGTGGTGTTGGTGGTGTTGGTAGTGTTGGTGGTGTGAGTGGTGTTGGTGGTGTGAGTGGTGTTGGTGGTGTTGGTGGTGTTGGTGGTGTTGGTGGTGTTGGTGGTGTGAGTGGTGTTGGTGGTGTGAGTGGTGTTGGTGGTGTTGGTGGTGTTGGTGGTGTTGGTAGTGTTGGTGGTGTTGGTAGTGTTGATGGTGTGAGTGGTGTGAGTGGTGTGAGTAGTGTTGGTGGTGTGTGTGGTGTGAGTGGTGTTGGTGGTGTTGGTGGTGTGAGTGGTGTGAGTGGTGTTGGTGGTGTGAGGGGTGTTGGTGGTGTGAGGGGTGTTGGTGGTGTGAGTGGTGTTGGTGATGTGAGTGGTGTTGGTGGTGTTGGTAGTGTTGGTGGTGTTGGTGGTGTTGGTGGTGTGAGTATTGTTGGTGGTGTTGGTAGTGTTGGTAGTATTGGTGGTGTGAGCGGTGTTGGTGGTGTTGGTGGTCTTGGTGGTCTTGGTGGTGTTGGTGGTGTTGGTGGTGTTGGTAGTGTTGGTGGTGTTGGTAGTGTTGGTGGTGTGAGTGGTGTTGGTGGTGTGAGGGGTGTTGGTGGTGTGAGGGGTGTTGGTGGTGTGAGTGGTGTTGGTGATGTGAGTGGTGTTGGTGGTGTTGGTAGTGTTGGTGGTGTTGGTGGTGTTGGTGGTGTGAGTATTGTTGGTGGTGTTGGTAGTGTTGGTAGTATTGGTGGTGTGAGCGGTGTTGGTGGTGTTGGTGGTGTTGGTGGTGTTGGTGGTGTTGGTGGTGTTGGTGGTGTTGGTAGTGTTGGTGGTGTGAGTGGTGTTGGTGGTGTTGGTAGTGTTGGTGGTGTGAGTGGTGTTGGTAGTGTTGGTGGAGTGAGTTGTGTTGGTGGTGTTGGTAGTGTTGGTGGTGTTGTAGTTTTGGTGGTGTGAGTGGTGTTGGTGGTGTTGTAGTGTTGGTGGTGTGAGCGGTGTTGGTGGTGTGAGTGGTGTTGGTGGTGTGAGTGGTGTTGGTGGTGTTGGTGGTGTTGGTGGTGTTGTAGTGTTGGTGGTGTGAGTGGTGTTGGTGGTGTTGTAGTGTTGGTGGTGTGAGCGGTGTTGGTGGTGTGAGTGGTGTTGTTGATGTTGGTGGTGTTGTAGTGTTGGTGGTGTTGGTGGTGTTGGTGGTGTTGGTGGTGTGAGTGGTGTTGGTAGTATTGGTGGTGTTGGTGGTGTTGGTGGTGTGAGTGGTGTTGGTGGTGTTGTAGTGTTGGTGGTGTGAGCGGTGTTGGTGGTGTTGTAGTGTTGGTGGTGTGAGCGGTGTTGGTGGTGTTGGTGGTGTGAGCGGTGTTGGTGGTGTTGTAGTGTTGGTGGTGTGAGCGGTGTTGGTGGTGTTGTAGTGTTGGTGGTGTGAGCGGTGTTGGTGGTGTTGTAGTGTTGGTGGTGTGAGCGGTGTTGGTGGTGTTGGTGGTGTTGGTAGTGTTGGTGGTGTGAGCGGTGTTGGTGGTGTGAGTGGTGTTGGTGATGTGAGTGGTGTTGGTGGTGTTGGTGGTGTTGGTGGTGTGAGTGGTGTTGGTGGTGTTGGGGGTGTGAGGGGTGTTGGTGGTGTTGGTAGCGTTGGTGGTGTGAGTGGTGTTGGTGGTGTTGGGGATGTTGGTGGTGTGAGTGGTGTTGGTGGTGTTGGTGGTGTTGGTAGTGTTGGTGGTGTGAGTGGTGTTGGTGGTGTGAGTGGTGTTGGTGGTGTTGGTGGTGTTGGTGGTGTTGGTGGTGTTGGTGGTGTGAGTGGTGTTGGTGGTGTGAGTGGTGTTGGTGGTGTTGGTGGTGTTGGTGGTGTTGGTAGTGTTGGTGGTGTTGGTAGTGTTGGTGGTGTGAGTGGTGTGAGTGGTGTGAGTAGTGTTGGTGGTGTGTGTGGTGTGAGTGGTGTTGGTGGTGTTGGTGGTGTGAGTGGTGTGAGTGGTGTTGGTGGTGTGAGGGGTGTTGGTGGTGTGAGGGGTGTTGGTGGTGTGAGTGGTGTTGGTGATGTGAGTGGTGTTGGTGGTGTTGGTAGTGTTGGTGGTGTTGGTGGTGTTGGTGGTGTGAGTATTGTTGGTGGTGTTGGTAGTGTTGGTAGTATTGGTGGTGTGAGCGGTGTTGGTGGTGTTGGTGGTGTTGGTGGTGTTGGTGGTGTTGGTGGTGTTGGTGGTGTTGGTAGTGTTGGTGGTGTGAGTGGTGTTGGTGGTGTTGGTAGTGTTGGTGGTGTGAGTGGTGTTGGTAGTGTTGGTGGAGTGAGTTGTGTTGTTGGTGTTGGTAGTGTTGGTGGTGTTGTAGTGTTGGTGGTGTGAGTGGTGTTGGTGGTGTTGTAGTGTTGGTGGTGTGAGCGGTGTTGGTGGTGTGAGTGGTGTTGGTGGTGTGAGTGGTGTTGGTAGTGTTGGTGGTGTTGGTGGTGTTGTAGTGTTGGTGGTGTGAGTGGTGTTGGTGGTGTTGTAGTGTTGCTGGTGTGAGCGGTGTTGGTGGTGTGAGTGGTGTTGTTGGTGTTGGTGGTGTTGTAGTGTTGGTGGTGTTGGTGGTGTGGTGGTGTTGGTGGTGTGAGTGGTGTTGGTAGTATTGGTGGTGTTGGTGGTGTTGGTGGTGTGAGTGGTGTTGGTGGTGTTGTAGTGTTGGTGGTGTGAGCGGTGTTGGTGGTGTTGTAGTGTTGGTGGTGTGAGCGGTGTTGGTGGTGTTGGTGGTGTGAGCGGTGTTGGTGGTGTTGTAGTGTTGGTGGTGTGAGCGGTGTTGGTGGTGTTGTAGTGTTGGTGGTGTGAGCGGTGTTGGTGGTGTTGTAGTGTTGGTGGTGTGAGCGGTGTTGGTGGTGTGAGTGGTGTGAGTGGTGTTGGTGGTGTGAGGGGTGTTGGTGGTGTGAGGGGTGTTGGTGGTGTGAGTGGTGTTGGTGATGTGAGTGGTGTTGGTGGTGTTGGTAGTGTTGGTGGTGTTGGTGGTGTTGGTGGTGTGAGTATTGTTGGTGGTGTTGGTAGTGTTGGTAGTATTGGTGGTGTGAGCAGTGTTGGTGGTGTTGGTGGTGTGAGTGGTGTTGGTGGTGTTGGTGGTGTTGTAGTGTTGGTGGTGTGGTAGTGTTGGTGGTGTGAGTGGTGTTGGTGGTGTTGTAGTGTTGGTGGTGTGAGCGGTGTTGGTGGTGTGAGTGGTGTGAGTGGTGTTGGTGGTGTGAGGGGTGTTGGTGGTGTGAGGGGTGTTGGTGGTGTGAGTGGTGTTGGTGATGTGAGTGGTGTTGGTGGTGTTGGTAGTGTTGGTGGTGTTGGTGGTGTTGGTGGTGTGAGTATTGTTGGTGGTGTTGGTAGTGTTGGTAGTATTGGTGGTGTGAGCGGTGTTGGTGGTGTTGGTGGTGTGAGTGGTGTTGGTGGTGTTGGTGGTGTTGTAGTGTTGGTGGTGTGAGTGGTGTTGGTGGTGTTGTAGTGTTGGTGGTGTGAGCGGTTTTGGTGGTGTGAGTGGTGTTGTTGGTGTTGGTAGTGTTGGTGGTGTTGGTGGTGTTGTAGTGTTGGTGGTGTGAGTGGTGTTAGTGGTGTTGGTGGTGTTGGTGGTGTTGGTGGTGTTGTAGTGTTGGTGGTGTGAGTGGTGTTTGTAGTGTTGGTGGTGTGAGCGGTGTTAGTGGTGTTGGTAGTGTTGGTGGTGTTGGTGGTGTTGTAGTGTTGGTGGTGTGAGTGGTGTTGGTAGTGTTGGTGGTGTGAGCGGTGTTAGTGGTGTTGGTAGTGTTGGTGGTGTTGGTGGTGTTGTAGTGTTGGTGGTGTGAGTGGTGTTGGTAGTGTTGGTGGTGTTGGTGGTGTGAGTGGTGTTGGTGGTGTTGGTAGTTTTGGTGGTGTGAGTGGTGTTGGTAGTGTTGGTGGTGTTGGTGGTGTGAGTGGTGTTGGTGGTGTTGGTAGTGTTGGTGGTGTCAGTGGTGTTGGTGGTGTTGGTAGTGTTGGTGGTGTGAGCCGCGTGAGTGGTGTTGGTGGTGTTGGTAGTGTTGGTGGTGTGAGTGGTGTGAGTGGTGTTGGTGATGTTGGTAGTGTTGGTGGTGTGAGTGGTGTTGGTGGTGTTGGTAGTGTTTGTGGTGTGAGTGGTGTTGGTGGTGTTGGTAGTGTTGGTGGTGTGAGTGGTGTTGGTGTTGTTGGTAGTGTTGGTGGTGTTGGTGGTGTTGTAGTGTTGGTGGTGTGAGTGGTGTTGGTAGTGTTGGTGGTGTTGGTGGTGTGAGTGGTGTTGGTGGTGTTGGTAGTGTTGGTGGTGTCAGTGGTGTTGGTGGTGTTGGTAGTGTTGGTGGTGTGAGCCGTGTGAGTGGTGTTGGTGGTGTTGGTAGTGTTGGTGGTGTGAGTGGTGTTGGTGGTGTTGGTAGTGTTGGTGGTGTGATTCGTGTGAGTGGTGTTGGTGGTGTTGGTAGTGTTGGTGGTGTGAGCGGTGTTGGTGGTGAGAGGGGTGTTGGTGGTGTTGGTGGTGTGAGTGGTGTTGGTGGTGTTGGTAGTGTTGGTGGTGTTGGTAGTGTTGGTGGTGTGAGCGGTTTTGGTGGTGTTGGTAGAGTTGGTGGTGTGTGTGGTGTGAGTGGTGTTGGTGATGTTGGTAGTGTTGGTGGTGTGAGTGGTGTTGGTGGTGTTGGTAGTGTTTGTGGTGTGAGTGGTGTTGGTGGTGTTGGTAGTGTTGGTGGTGTGAGTGGTGTTGGTGTTGTTGGTAGTGTTGGTCGTGTTGGTAGTGTTGGTGGTGAGAGCGATTTTGGTGGTGTTGGTAGTGTTGGTAGTGTTGGTGGTGTTGGTAGTGTTGGTAGAGTTGGTGGTGTGTGTGGTGTGAGTGGTGTTGGTGGTGTTGGTAGTGTTGCTGGTGTGAGTGGTGTTGGTGGTGTTGGTAGTGTTGGTAGTGTTGGTGGTGTTGGTAGTGTTGGTGGTGTGAGCGGTGTTGGTGGGGTGAGGGGTGTTGGTGGTGTTGGTAGTGTTGGTGGTGTTGGTGGTGTTGGTAGTGTTGGTGGTGTGAGCGGTTTTGGTGGTGTTGGTAGTGTTGGTGGTGTGAGCGGTTTTGGTGGTGTTGGTAGTGTTGGTGGTGTTGGTAGTGTTGGTGGTGTTGGTAGTGTTGATGGTGTGAGTGGTGTTGGTGGTGTGAGCGGTGTTGGTGGTGTTGGTAGTGTTGGTGGTGTGAGCGGTGTTGGTGGTGTGAACGGTGTTGGTGGTGTTGGTAGTGTTGGTGGTGTGAGTGGTGTTGGTGGTGTTGGTGGTGTTGGTAGTGTTGGTGGTGTGAGCGGTGTTGGTGGTGTTGGTAGTGTTGGTGGTGTGAGTGGTGTTGGTGGTGTTGGTAGTGTTGGTGGTGTGAGCGGTGTTGGTGGTGTTGGTAGTGTTGGTGGTGTGAGTGGTGTTGGTGGTTTTGGTGGTGTGAGTGTTGTTGGTGGTGTTGGTAGTGTTGGTAGTATTGGTGGTGTGAGCGGTGTTGGTGGTGTTGGTGTTGTTGTAGTGTTGGTGGTGTGAGTGGTGTTGGTGGTGTTGGTGGTGTTGTAGTGTTGGTGGTGTGAGTGGTGTTGGTGGTGTTGGTAGTGTTGGTGGTGTGTGCGGTGTTGGTGGTGTTGGTGGTTTTGTAGTTTTGGTGGTGTGAGTGGTGTTGGTGGTGTTGGTGGTGTTGTAGTGTTGGTGGTGTGAGTGGTGTTGGTGGTGTTGGTAGTGTTGGTGGTGTGAGTGGTGTAGGTGGTGTTGGTAGTGTTGGTGGTGTGAGCGGTGTTGGTGGTGTTGGTAGTGTTGGTGGTGTGAGTGGTGTTGGTGGTGTTGGTGGTGTTGGTAGTGTTGGTAGTGTTGGTGGTGTGAGTGGTGTTGGTGGTGTTGGTGGTGTGAGTGTTGTTGGTGGTGTTAGTAGTGTTGGTAGTATTGGTGGTGTGAGCGGTGTTGGTGGTGTTGGTGTTGTTGTAGTGTTTGTGGTGTGAGTGGTGTTGGTGGTGTTGGTGGTGTTGTAGTGTTGGTGGTGTGAGTGGTGTTGGTGGTGTTGGTAGTGTTGGTGGTGTGAGTGGTGTTGGTGGTGTTGGTAGTATTGGTGGTGTGAGCGGCGTTGGTGGTGTTGGTGGTGTTGTAGTGTTGGTGGTGTGAGTGGTGTTGGTGGTGTTGGTGGTGTTGGAGTGTTGGTGGTGTGAGTGGTGTTGGTGGTGTTGGTAGTGTTGGTGGTGTGAGTGGTGTTGGTGGTGTTGGTAGTGTTGGTGGTGTGAGTGGTGTTGGTGGTGTGAGCGGTGTTGGTGGTGTTGGTAGTGTTGGTGGTGTGAGCGGTGTTGGTGGTGTGAACGGTGTTGGTGGTGTTGGTAGTGTTGGTGGTGTGAGTGGTGTTGGTGGTGTTGGTGGTGTTGGTAGTGTTGGTGGTGTGAGCGGTGTTGGTGGTGTGAGTGGTGTTGGTGGTGTTGGTAGTGTTGGTGGTGTTGGTAGTGTTGGTAGTGTTGGTGGTGTGACTGGTGTTGGTGGTGTTGGTAGTGTTGGTGGTGTGAGTGGTGTTGGTGGTGTTGGTAGTGTTGGTGGTGTGAGTCGTGTGAGTGGTGTTGGTGGTGTGAGTGGTGTTGGTAGTGTTGGTAGTGTTGGTGGTGTGAGTGTTGTTGGTGGTGTTGGTAGTGTTGGTAGTATTGGTGGTGTGAGTGGTGTTGGTGGTGTTGGTGGTGTTGTAGTGTTGGTGGTGTGAGTGGTGTTGGTGGTGTTGGTGGTGTTGTAGTGTTGGTGGTGTGAGTGGTGTTAGTGGTGTTGTAGTTTTGGTGGTGTGAGCGGTGTTGGTGGTGTGAGTGGTGTTGCTGGTGTTGGTAGTGTTGGTGGTGTGAGCGGTTTTGGTGGTGTGAGCGGTGTTAGTGGTGTTGGTAGTGTTGGTGGTGTTGGTGGTGTTGTAGTGTTGGTGGTGTGAGTGGTGTTGGTAGTGTTGGTGGTGTTGGTGGTGTGAGTGGTGTTGGTGGTGTTGGTAGTGTTGGTGGTGTGAGTGGTGTTGGTAGTGTTGGTGGTGTTGGTGGTGTGAGTGGTGTTGGTGGTGTTTGTAGTGTTGGTGGTGTCAGTGGTGTTGGTGGTGTTGGTAGTGTTGGTGGTGTGAGCCGTGTGAGTGGTGTTGGTGGTGTTGCTAGTGTTGGTGGTGTGAGTGGTGTTGGTGGTGTTGGTAGTGTTGGTAGTGTTGGTGGTGTTGGTAGTGTTGGTGGTGTGAGCGGTGTTGGTGGGTTGAGGGGTGTTGGTGATGTTGGTAGTGTTGGTGGTGTTGGTGGTGTTGGTAGTGTTGGTGGTGTGAGGGGTTTTGGTGGTGTTGGTAGTGTTGGTGGTGTTGTAGTGTTGGTGGTGTGAGTGGTGTTGGTGGTGTTGGTGGTGTTGTAGTGTTGGTGGTGTGAGTGGTGTTGGTGGTGTTGGTAGTGCTGGTGGTGTGAGTGGTGTAGGTGGTGTTGGTAGTGTTGGTGGTGTGAGCGGTGTTGGTGGTGTTGGTAGTGTTGGTGGTGTGAGTGGTGTTGGTGGTGTTGGTTGTGTTGGTAGTGTTGGTAGTGTTGGTGGTGTGAGTGGTGTTGGTGGTGTTGGTGGTGTGAGTGTTGTTGGTGGTGTTAGTAGTGTTGGTAGTATTGGTGGTGTGAGCGGTGTTGGTGGTGTTGGTGTTGTTGTAGTGTTGGTGGTGTGAGTGGTGTTGGTGGTGTTGGTGGTGTTGTAGTGTTGGTGGTGTGAGTGGTGTTGGTGGTGTTGGTAGTGTTGGTGGTGTGAGTGGTGTTGGTGGTGTTGGTAGTATTGGTGGTGTGAGCGGCGTTGGTGGTGTTGGTGGTGTTGTAGTGTTGGTGGTGTGAGTGGTGTTGGTGGTGTTGGTGGTGTTGTAGTGTTGGTGGTGTGAGTGGTGTTGGTGGTGTTGGTAGTGTTGGTGGTGTGAGTGGTGTTGGTGGTGTTGGTAGTGTTGGTGGTGTGAGTGGTGTTGGTGGTGTGAGCGGTGTTGGTGGTGTGAACGGTGTTGGTGGTGTTGGTAGTGTTGGTGGTGTGAGTGGTGTTGGTGGTGTTGGTGGTGTTGGTAGTGTTGGTGGTGTGAGCGGTGTTGGTGGTGTGAGTGGATTTGGTGGTGTTGGTAGTGTTGGTGGTGTTGGTAGTGTTGGTAGTGTTGGTGGTGTGACTGGTGTTGGTGGTGTTGGTAGTGTTGGTGGTGTGAGTGGTGTTGGTGGTGTTGGTAGTGTTGGCGGTGTTGGTGGTGTGAGTGGTGTTGGTTGTGTGGGTAGTGTTGGTGGTGTGAGTGCTGTTGGTGGTGTTGGTAGTGTTGGTGGTGTTGGTGGTGTTGGTAGTGTTGGTGATGTGAGTGGATTTGGTGGTGTTGGTAGTGTTGGTGGTGTGAGTGGTGTGAGTGGTGTGAGCGGTGTTGGTGGTGTTGGTAGTGTTGGTGGTGTGACTGGTGTTGGTGGTGTTGGTAGTGTTGGTGGTGTGAGTGGTGTTGGTGGTGTTGGTAGTGTTGGCGGTGTTGGTGGTGTGAGTGGTGTTGGTGGTGTTGGTAGTGTTGGTGGTGTGAGTGGTGTTGGTGGTGTTGGTAGTGTTGGTGGTGTGAGTGGTGTTGGTGGTATGAGTGGTGTTGGTGGTGTTGGTAGTGTTGGTGGTGTGAGTGGTGTTGGTGGTGTGAGTGGTGTTGGTGGTGTGAGTAGTGTTGGTGGTGTGAGTGGTGTTGGTGGTGTGAGTGGTGTTGGTGGTGTTGGTAGTGTTTGTGGTGTGAGCGGTGTTGGTGGTGTGAGTGGTGTTGGTGGTGTTGGTAGTGTTGGTGGTGTTGGTGGTGTCGGTGGTGTGAGTAGTGTTGGTGGTGTGAGTGGTGTTGGTGGTGTTGGTGGTGTTGGTGGTGTGAGTGGTGTTGGTGGTGTGAGTGGTGTTGGTGGTGTTGGTAGTGTTGGTGGTGTGAGCGGTGTTGGTGGTGTGAGTGGTGTTGGTGGTGTTGGTAGTGTTGGTGGTGTGAGTAGTGTTGGTGGTGTTGGTAGTGTTGGTGTTGTTGGTGGTGTGAGTAGTGTTGGTGGTGTGAGTGGTGTTGGTGGTGTTGGTGGTGTTGGTGGTGTGAGTGGTGTTGGTGGTGTTGGTAGTGTTGGTGTTGTTGGTGGTGTGAGTAGTGTTGGTGGTGTGAGCGGTGTTGGTGGTGTTGGTGGTGTTGGTAGTGTTGGTGGTGTGAGCGGTGTTGGTGGTGTGAGTGGTGTTGGTGATGTGAGTGGTGTTGGTGGTGTTGGTGGTGTTGGTGGTGTGAGCGGTGTTGGTGGTGTGAGTGGTGTTGGTGGTGTTGGTGGTGTTGGTGGTGTGAGTAGTGTTGGTGGTGTGAGTGGTGTTGGTGATGTGAGTGGTGTTGGTGGTGTTGGTGGTGTTGGTGGTGTGAGCGGTGTTGGTGGTGTGAGTGGTGTTGGTGGTGTTGGTGGTGTTGGTGGTGTGAGTAGTGTTGGTGGTGTGAGTGGTGTTGGTGATGTGAGTGGTGTTGGTGGTGTTGGTAGTGTTGGTGGTGTTGGTAGTGTTGGTGGTGTGAGCGGTGCTGGTGGTGTTGGTGGTGTTGGTAGTGTTGGTGGTGTGAGCGGTGTTGGTGGTGTGAGTTGTGTTGGTGATGTGAGTGGTGTTGGTGGTGTTGGTGGTGTTGGTGGTGTGAGCGGTGTTGGTGGTGTGAGTGGTGTTGGTGGTGTTGGTAGTGTTGGTGGTGTGAGTGGTGTTGGTGGTGTTGGTAGTGTTGGTGTTGTTGGTGGTGTGAGTAGTGTTGGTGGTGTGAGTGGTGTTGGTGGTGTTGGTGGTGTTGGTGGTGTGAGTAGTGTTGGTGGTGTGAGTGGTGTTGGTGATGTGAGTGGTGTTGGTGGTGTTGGTAGTGTTGGTGGTGTTGGTAGTGTTGGTGGTGTGAGCGGTGTTGGTGGTGTTGGTGGTGTTGGTAGTGTTGGTGGTGTGAGCGGTGTTGGTGGTGTGAGCTGTGTTGGTGATGTGAGTGGTGTTGGTGGTGTTGGTGGTGTTGGTGGTGTGAGTGGTGTTGGTGGTGTTGGGGGTGTGAGGGGTGTTGGTGGTGTTGGTAGCGTTGGTGGTGTGAGTGGTGTTGGTGGTGTTGGGGATGTTGGTGGTGTGAGTGGTGTTGGTGGTGTTGGTGGTGTTGGTAGTGTTGGTGGTGTGAGTGGTGTTGGTGGTGTGAGTGGTGTTGGTGGTGTTGGTGGTGTTGGTGGTGTTGGTGGTGTTGGTGGTGTGAGTGGTGTTGGTGGTGTGAGTGGTGTTGGTGGTGTTGGTGGTGTTGGTGGTGTTGGTAGTGTTGGTGGTGTTGGTAGTGTTGATGGTGTGAGTGGTGTGAGTGGTGTGAGTAGTGTTGGTGGTGTGTGTGGTGTGAGTGGTGTTGGTGGTGTTGGTGGTGTGAGTGGTGTGAGTGGTGTTGGTGGTGTGAGGGGTGTTGGTGGTGTGAGGGGTGTTGGTGGTGTGAGTGGTGTTGGTGATGTGAGTGGTGTTGGTGGTGTTGGTAGTGTTGGTGGTGTTGGTGGTGTTGGTGGTGTGAGTATTGTTGGTGGTGTTGGTAGTGTTGGTAGTATTGGTGGTGTGAGCGGTGTTGGTGGTGTTGGTGGTCTTGGTGGTCTTGGTGGTGTTGGTGGTGTTGGTGGTGTTGGTAGTGTTGGTGGTGTTGGTAGTGTTGGTGGTGTGAGTGGTGTTGGTGGTGTGAGGGGTGTTGGTGGTGTGAGGGGTGTTGGTGGTGTGAGTGGTGTTGGTGATGTGAGTGGTGTTGGTGGTGTTGGTAGTGTTGGTGGTGTTGGTGGTGTTGGTGGTGTGAGTATTGTTGGTGGTGTTGGTAGTGTTGGTAGTATTGGTGGTGTGAGCGGTGTTGGTGGTGTTGGTGGTGTTGGTGGTGTTGGTGGTGTTGGTGGTGTTGGTGGTGTTGGTAGTGTTGGTGGTGTGAGTGGTGTTGGTGGTGTTGGTAGTGTTGGTGGTGTGAGTGGTGTTGGTAGTGTTGATGGAGTGAGTTGTGTTGGTGGTGTTGGTAGTGTTGGTGGTGTTGTAGTGTTGGTGGTGTGAGTGGTGTTGGTGGTGTTGTAGTGTTGGTGGTGTGAGCGGTGTTGGTGGTGTGAGTGGTGTTGGTGGTGTGAGTGGTGTTGGTGGTGTTGGTGGTGTTGGTGGTGTTGTAGTGTTGGTGGTGTGAGTGGTGTTGGTGGTGTTGTAGTGTTGGTGGTGTGAGCGGTGTTGGTGGTGTGAGTGGTGTTGTTGATGTTGGTGGTGTTGTAGTGTTGGTGGTGTTGGTGGTGTTGGTGGTGTTGGTGGTGTGAGTGGTGTTGGTAGTATTGGTGGTGTTGGTGGTGTTGGTGGTGTGAGTGGTGTTGGTGGTGTTGTAGTGTTGGTGGTGTGAGCGGTGTTGGTGGTGTTGTAGTGTTGGTGGTGTGAGCGGTGTTGGTGGTGTTGGTGGTGTGAGCGGTGTTGGTGGTGTTGTAGTGTTGGTGGTGTGAGCGGTGTTGGTGGTGTTGTAGTGTTGGTGGTGTGAGCGGTGTTGGTGGTGTTGTAGTGTTGGTGGTGTGAGCGGTGTTGGTGGTGTTGGTGGTGTTGGTAGTGTTGGTGGTGTGAGCGGTGTTGGTGGTGTGAGTGGTGTTGGTGATGTGAGTGGTGTTGGTGGTGTTGGTGGTGTTGGTGGTGTGAGTGGTGTTGGTGGTGTTGGGGGTGTGAGGGGTGTTGGTGGTGTTGGTAGCGTTGGTGGTGTGAGTGGTGTTGGTGGTGTTGGGGATGTTGGTGGTGTGAGTGGTGTTGGTGGTGTTGGTAGTGTTGGTGGTGTGAGTGGTGTTGGTGGTGTTGGTAGTGTTGGTGTTGTTGGTGGTGTGAGTAGTGTTGGTGGTGTGAGTGGTGTTGGTGGTGTTGGTGGTGTTGGTGGTGTGAGTAGTGTTGGTGGTGTGAGTGGTGTTGGTGATGTGAGTGGTGTTGGTGGTGTTGGTAGTGTTGGTGGTGTTGGTAGTGTTGGTGGTGTGAGCGGTGTTGGTGGTGTTGGTGGTGTTGGTAGTGTTGGTGGTGTGAGCGGTGTTGGTGGTGTGAGCTGTGTTGGTGATGTGAGTGGTGTTGGTGGTGTTGGTGGTGTTGGTGGTGTGAGTGGTGTTGGTGGTGTTGGGGGTGTGAGGGGTGTTGGTGGTGTTGGTAGCGTTGGTGGTGTGAGTGGTGTTGGTGGTGTTGGGGATGTTGGTGGTGTGAGTGGTGTTGGTGGTGTTGGTGGTGTTGGTAGTGTTGGTGGTGTGAGTGGTGTTGGTGGTGTGAGTGGTGTTGGTGGTGTTGGTGGTGTTGGTGGTGTTGGTGGTGTTGGTGGTGTGAGTGGTGTTGGTGGTGTGAGTGGTGTTGGTGGTGTTGGTGGTGTTGGTGGTGTTGGTAGTGTTGGTGGTGTTGGTAGTGTTGATGGTGTGAGTGGTGTGAGTGGTGTGAGTAGTGTTGGTGGTGTGTGTGGTGTGAGTGGTGTTGGTGGTGTTGGTGGTGTGAGTGGTGTGAGTGGTGTTGGTGGTGTGAGGGGTGTTGGTGGTGTGAGGGGTGTTGGTGGTGTGAGTGGTGTTGGTGATGTGAGTGGTGTTGGTGGTGTTGGTAGTGTTGGTGGTGTTGGTGGTGTTGGTGGTGTGAGTATTGTTGGTGGTGTTGGTAGTGTTGGTAGTATTGGTGGTGTGAGCGGTGTTGGTGGTGTTGGTGGTCTTGGTGGTCTTGGTGGTGTTGGTGGTGTTGGTGGTGTTGGTAGTGTTGGTGGTGTTGGTAGTGTTGGTGGTGTGAGTGGTGTTGGTGGTGTGAGGGGTGTTGGTGGTGTGAGGGGTGTTGGTGGTGTGAGTGGTGTTGGTGATGTGAGTGGTGTTGGTGGTGTTGGTAGTGTTGGTGGTGTTGGTGGTGTTGGTGGTGTGAGTATTGTTGGTGGTGTTGGTAGTGTTGGTAGTATTGGTGGTGTGAGCGGTGTTGGTGGTGTTGGTGGTGTTGGTGGTGTTGGTGGTGTTGGTGGTGTTGGTGGTGTTGGTAGTGTTGGTGGTGTGAGTGGTGTTGGTGGTGTTGGTAGTGTTGGTGGTGTGAGTGGTGTTGGTAGTGTTGGTGGAGTGAGTTGTGTTGGTGGTGTTGGTAGTGTTGGTGGTGTTGTAGTTTTGGTGGTGTGAGTGGTGTTGGTGGTGTTGTAGTGTTGGTGGTGTGAGCGGTGTTGGTGGTGTGAGTGGTGTTGGTGGTGTGAGTGGTGTTGGTGGTGTTGGTGGTGTTGGTGGTGTTGTAGTGTTGGTGGTGTGAGTGGTGTTGGTGGTGTTGTAGTGTTGGTGGTGTGAGCGGTGTTGGTGGTGTGAGTGGTGTTGTTGATGTTGGTGGTGTTGTAGTGTTGGTGGTGTTGGTGGTGTTGGTGGTGTTGGTGGTGTGAGTGGTGTTGGTAGTATTGGTGGTGTTGGTGGTGTTGGTGGTGTGAGTGGTGTTGGTGGTGTTGTAGTGTTGGTGGTGTGAGCGGTGTTGGTGGTGTTGTAGTGTTGGTGGTGTGAGCGGTGTTGGTGGTGTGAGTGGTGTTGGTGGTGTGAGTGGTGTTGGTGGTGTTGGTGGTGTTGGTGGTGTTGTAGTGTTGGTGGTGTGAGTGGTGTTGGTGGTGTTGTAGTGTTGGTGGTGTGAGCGGTGTTGGTGGTGTGAGTGGTGTTGTTGATGTTGGTGGTGTTGTAGTGTTGGTGGTGTTGGTGGTGTTGGTGGTGTTGGTGGTGTGAGTGGTGTTGGTAGTATTGGTGGTGTTGGTGGTGTTGGTGGTGTGAGTGGTGTTGGTGGTGTTGTAGTGTTGGTGGTGTGAGCGGTGTTGGTGGTGTTGTAGTGTTGGTGGTGTGAGCGGTGTTGGTGGTGTTGGTGGTGTGAGCGGTGTTGGTGGTGTTGTAGTGTTGGTGGTGTGAGCGGTGTTGGTGGTGTTGTAGTGTTGGTGGTGTGAGCGGTGTTGGTGGTGTTGTAGTGTTGGTGGTGTGAGCGGTGTTGGTGGTGTTGGTGGTGTTGGTAGTGTTGGTGGTGTGAGCGGTGTTGGTGGTGTGAGTGGTGTTGGTGATGTGAGTGGTGTTGGTGGTGTTGGTGGTGTTGGTGGTGTGAGTGGTGTTGGTGGTGTTGGGGGTGTGAGGGGTGTTGGTGGTGTTGGTAGCGTTGGTGGTGTGAGTGGTGTTGGTGGTGTTGGGGATGTTGGTGGTGTGAGTGGTGTTGGTGGTGTTGGTAGTGTTGGTGGTGTGAGTGGTGTTGGTGGTGTTGGTAGTGTTGGTGTTGTTGGTGGTGTGAGTAGTGTTGGTGGTGTGAGTGGTGTTGGTGGTGTTGGTGGTGTTGGTGGTGTGAGTAGTGTTGGTGGTGTGAGTGGTGTTGGTGATGTGAGTGGTGTTGGTGGTGTTGGTAGTGTTGGTGGTGTTGGTAGTGTTGGTGGTGTGAGCGGTGTTGGTGGTGTTGGTGGTGTTGGTAGTGTTGGTGGTGTGAGCGGTGTTGGTGGTGTGAGCTGTGTTGGTGATGTGAGTGGTGTTGGTGGTGTTGGTGGTGTTGGTGGTGTGAGTGGTGTTGGTGGTGTTGGGGGTGTGAGGGGTGTTGGTGGTGTTGGTAGCGTTGGTGGTGTGAGTGGTGTTGGTGGTGTTGGGGATGTTGGTGGTGTGAGTGGTGTTGGTGGTGTTGGTGGTGTTGGTAGTGTTGGTGGTGTGAGTGGTGTTGGTGGTGTGAGTGGTGTTGGTGGTGTTGGTGGTGTTGGTGGTGTTGGTGGTGTTGGTGGTGTGAGTGGTGTTGGTGGTGTGAGTGGTGTTGGTGGTGTTGGTGGTGTTGGTGGTGTTGGTAGTGTTGGTGGTGTTGGTAGTGTTGATGGTGTGAGTGGTGTGAGTGGTGTGAGTAGTGTTGGTGGTGTGTGTGGTGTGAGTGGTGTTGGTGGTGTTGGTGGTGTGAGTGGTGTGAGTGGTGTTGGTGGTGTGAGGGGTGTTGGTGGTGTGAGGGGTGTTGGTGGTGTGAGTGGTGTTGGTGATGTGAGTGGTGTTGGTGGTGTTGGTAGTGTTGGTGGTGTTGGTGGTGTTGGTGGTGTGAGTATTGTTGGTGGTGTTGGTAGTGTTGGTAGTATTGGTGGTGTGAGCGGTGTTGGTGGTGTTGGTGGTCTTGGTGGTCTTGGTGGTGTTGGTGGTGTTGGTGGTGTTGGTAGTGTTGGTGGTGTTGGTAGTGTTGGTGGTGTGAGTGGTGTTGGTGGTGTGAGGGGTGTTGGTGGTGTGAGGGGTGTTGGTGGTGTGAGTGGTGTTGGTGATGTGAGTGGTGTTGGTGGTGTTGGTAGTGTTGGTGGTGTTGGTGGTGTTGGTGGTGTGAGTATTGTTGGTGGTGTTGGTAGTGTTGGTAGTATTGGTGGTGTGAGCGGTGTTGGTGGTGTTGGTGGTGTTGGTGGTGTTGGTGGTGTTGGTGGTGTTGGTGGTGTTGGTAGTGTTGGTGGTGTGAGTGGTGTTGGTGGTGTTGGTAGTGTTGGTGGTGTGAGTGGTGTTGGTAGTGTTGGTGGAGTGAGTTGTGTTGGTGGTGTTGGTAGTGTTGGTGGTGTTGTAGTTTTGGTGGTGTGAGTGGTGTTGGTGGTGTTGTAGTGTTGGTGGTGTGAGCGGTGTTGGTGGTGTGAGTGGTGTTGGTGGTGTGAGTGGTGTTGGTGGTGTTGGTGGTGTTGGTGGTGTTGTAGTTTTGGTGGTGTGAGTGGTGTTGGTGGTGTTGTAGTGTTGGTGGTGTGAGCGGTGTTGGTGGTGTGAGTGGTGTTGTTGATGTTGGTGGTGTTGTAGTGTTGGTGGTGTTGGTGGTGTTGGTGGTGTTGGTGGTGTGAGTGGTGTTGGTAGTATTGGTGGTGTTGGTGGTGTTGGTGGTGTGAGTGGTGTTGGTGGTGTTGTAGTGTTGGTGGTGTGAGCGGTGTTGGTGGTGTTGTAGTGTTGGTGGTGTGAGCGGTGTTGGTGGTGTTGGTGGTGTGAGCGGTGTTGGTGGTGTTGTAGTGTTGGTGGTGTGAGCGGTGTTGGTGGTGTTGTAGTGTTGGTGGTGTGAGCGGTGTTGGTGGTGTTGTAGTGTTGGTGGTGTGAGCGGTGTTGGTGGTGTTGGTGGTGTTGGTAGTGTTGGTGGTGTGAGCGGTGTTGGTGGTGTGAGTGGTGTTGGTGATGTGAGTGGTGTTGGTGGTGTTGGTGGTGTTGGTGGTGTGAGTGGTGTTGGTGGTGTTGGGGGTGTGAGGGGTGTTGGTGGTGTTGGTAGCGTTGGTGGTGTGAGTGGTGTTGGTGGTGTTGGGGATGTTGGTGGTGTGAGTGGTGTTGGTGGTGTTGGTGGTGTTGGTAGTGTTGGTGGTGTGAGTGGTGTTGGTGGTGTGAGTGGTGTTGGTGGTGTTGGTGGTGTTGGTGGTGTTGGTGGTGTTGGTGGTGTGAGTGGTGTTGGTGGTGTGAGTGGTGTTGGTGGTGTTGGTGGTGTTGGTGGTGTTGGTAGTGTTGGTGGTGTTGGTAGTGTTGGTGGTGTGAGTGGTGTGAGTGGTGTGAGTAGTGTTGGTGGTGTGTGTGGTGTGAGTGGTGTTGGTGGTGTTGGTGGTGTGAGTGGTGTGAGTGGTGTTGGTGGTGTGAGGGGTGTTGGTGGTGTGAGGGGTGTTGGTGGTGTGAGTGGTGTTGGTGATGTGAGTGGTGTTGGTGGTGTTGGTAGTGTTGGTGGTGTTGGTGGTGTTGGTGGTGTGAGTATTGTTGGTGGTGTTGGTAGTGTTGGTAGTATTGGTGGTGTGAGCGGTGTTGGTGGTGTTGGTGGTGTTGGTGGTGTTGGTGGTGTTGGTGGTGTTGGTGGTGTTGGTAGTGTTGGTGGTGTGAGTGGTGTTGGTGGTGTTGGTAGTGTTGGTGGTGTGAGTGGTGTTGGTAGTGTTGGTGGAGTGAGTTGTGTTGTTGGTGTTGGTAGTGTTGGTGGTGTTGTAGTGTTGGTGGTGTGAGTGGTGTTGGTGGTGTTGTAGTGTTGGTGGTGTGAGCGGTGTTGGTGGTGTGAGTGGTGTTGGTGGTGTGAGTGGTGTTGGTAGTGTTGGTGGTGTTGGTGGTGTTGTAGTGTTGGTGGTGTGAGTGGTGTTGGTGGTGTTGTAGTGTTGCTGGTGTGAGCGGTGTTGGTGGTGTGAGTGGTGTTGTTGGTGTTGGTGGTGTTGTAGTGTTGGTGGTGTTGGTGGTGTGGTGGTGTTGGTGGTGTGAGTGGTGTTGGTAGTATTGGTGGTGTTGGTGGTGTTGGTGGTGTGAGTGGTGTTGGTGGTGTTGTAGTGTTGGTGGTGTGAGCGGTGTTGGTGGTGTTGTAGTGTTGGTGGTGTGAGCGGTGTTGGTGGTGTTGGTGGTGTGAGCGGTGTTGGTGGTGTTGTAGTGTTGGTGGTGTGAGCGGTGTTGGTGGTGTTGTAGTGTTGGTGGTGTGAGCGGTGTTGGTGGTGTTGTAGTGTTGGTGGTGTGAGCGGTGTTGGTGGTGTGAGTGGTGTGAGTGGTGTTGGTGGTGTGAGGGGTGTTGGTGGTGTGAGGGGTGTTGGTGGTGTGAGTGGTGTTGGTGATGTGAGTGGTGTTGGTGGTGTTGGTAGTGTTGGTGGTGTTGGTGGTGTTGGTGGTGTGAGTATTGTTGGTGGTGTTGGTAGTGTTGGTAGTATTGGTGGTGTGAGCAGTGTTGGTGGTGTTGGTGGTGTGAGTGGTGTTGGTGGTGTTGGTGGTGTTGTAGTGTTGGTGGTGTTGTAGTGTTGGTGGTGTGAGTGGTGTTGGTGGTGTTGTAGTGTTGGTGGTGTGAGCGGTGTTGGTGGTGTGAGTGGTGTGAGTGGTGTTGGTGGTGTGAGGGGTGTTGGTGGTGTGAGGGGTGTTGGTGGTGTGAGTGGTGTTGGTGATGTGAGTGGTGTTGGTGGTGTTGGTAGTGTTGGTGGTGTTGGTGGTGTTGGTGGTGTGAGTATTGTTGGTGGTGTTGGTAGTGTTGGTAGTATTGGTGGTGTGAGCGGTGTTGGTGGTGTTGGTGGTGTGAGTGGTGTTGGTGGTGTTGGTGGTGTTGTAGTGTTGGTGGTGTGAGTGGTGTTGGTGGTGTTGTAGTGTTGGTGGTGTGAGCGGTTTTGGTGGTGTGAGTGGTGTTGTTGGTGTTGGTAGTGTTGGTGGTGTTGGTGGTGTTGTAGTGTTGGTGGTGTGAGTGGTGTTAGTGGTGTTGGTGGTGTTGGTGGTGTTGGTGGTGTTGTAGTGTTGGTGGTGTGAGTGGTGTTTGTAGTGTTGGTGGTGTGAGCGGTGTTAGTGGTGTTGGTAGTGTTGGTGGTGTTGGTGGTGTTGTAGTGTTGGTGGTGTGAGTGGTGTTGGTAGTGTTGGTGGTGTGAGCGGTGTTAGTGGTGTTGGTAGTGTTGGTGGTGTTGGTGGTGTTGTAGTGTTGGTGGTGTGAGTGGTGTTGGTAGTGTTGGTGGTGTTGGTGGTGTGAGTGGTGTTGGTGGTGTTGGTAGTTTTGGTGGTGTGAGTGGTGTTGGTAGTGTTGGTGGTGTTGGTGGTGTGAGTGGTGTTGGTGGTGTTGGTAGTGTTGGTGGTGTCAGTGGTGTTGGTGGTGTTGGTAGTGTTGGTGGTGTGAGCCGCGTGAGTGGTGTTGGTGGTGTTGGTAGTGTTGGTGGTGTGAGTGGTGTGAGTGGTGTTGGTGATGTTGGTAGTGTTGGTGGTGTGAGTGGTGTTGGTGGTGTTGGTAGTGTTTGTGGTGTGAGTGGTGTTGGTGGTGTTGGTAGTGTTGGTGGTGTGAGTGGTGTTGGTGTTGTTGGTAGTGTTGGTGGTGTTGGTGGTGTTGTAGTGTTGGTGGTGTGAGTGGTGTTGGTAGTGTTGGTGGTGTTGGTGGTGTGAGTGGTGTTGGTGGTGTTGGTAGTGTTGGTGGTGTCAGTGGTGTTGGTGGTGTTGGTAGTGTTGGTGGTGTGAGCCGTGTGAGTGGTGTTGGTGGTGTTGGTAGTGTTGGTGGTGTGAGTGGTGTTGGTGGTGTTGGTAGTGTTGGTGGTGTGATTCGTGTGAGTGGTGTTGGTGGTGTTGGTAGTGTTGGTGGTGTGAGCGGTGTTGGTGGTGAGAGGGGTGTTGGTGGTGTTGGTGGTGTGAGTGGTGTTGGTGGTGTTGGTAGTGTTGGTGGTGTTGGTAGTGTTGGTGGTGTGAGCGGTTTTGGTGGTGTTGGTAGAGTTGGTGGTGTGTGTGGTGTGAGTGGTGTTGGTGATGTTGGTAGTGTTGGTGGTGTGAGTGGTGTTGGTGGTGTTGGTAGTGTTTGTGGTGTGAGTGGTGTTGGTGGTGTTGGTAGTGTTGGTGGTGTGAGTGGTGTTGGTGTTGTTGGTAGTGTTGGTCGTGTTGGTAGTGTTGGTGGTGAGAGCGATTTTGGTGGTGTTGGTAGTGTTGGTAGTGTTGGTGGTGTTGGTAGTGTTGGTAGAGTTGGTGGTGTGTGTGGTGTGAGTGGTGTTGGTGGTGTTGGTAGTGTTGCTGGTGTGAGTGGTGTTGGTGGTGTTGGTAGTGTTGGTAGTGTTGGTGGTGTTGGTAGTGTTGGTGGTGTGAGCGGTGTTGGTGGGGTGAGGGGTGTTGGTGGTGTTGGTAGTGTTGGTGGTGTTGGTGGTGTTGGTAGTGTTGGTGGTGTGAGCGGTTTTGGTGGTGTTGGTAGTGTTGGTGGTGTGAGCGGTTTTGGTGGTGTTGGTAGTGTTGGTGGTGTTGGTAGTGTTGGTGGTGTTGGTAGTGTTGATGGTGTGAGCGGTTTTGGTGGTGTTGGTAGTGTTGGTGGTGTTGGTAGTGTTGGTGGTGTGAGTGGTGTTGGTAGTGTTGGTGGTGTGAGCGGTGTTGGTGGGGTGAGGGCTGTTGGTGCTGTTGGTAGTGTTGGTGGTGTTGGTGGTGTTGGTAGTGTTGATGGTGTGAGCGGTTTTGGTGGTGTTGGTAGTGTTGGTGGTGTTGGTAGTGTTGGTGGTGTTGGTAGTGTTGATGGTGTTGGTAGTGTTGGTGGTGTTGGTAGTGTTGGTGGTGTGAGCGGTTTAGGTGGTGTGAGCGGTGTTGGTGGTGTTGGTTGTGTTGGTTGTGTGAGTGGTGTGAGTGGTGTTGGTGGTGTTGGTAGTGTTGGTGATGTGAGCGGTGTTCGTGGGCTGAGGGGTGTTGGTGGTGTTGGTGGTGTGAGTGGTGTTGGTGGTGTTGGTGGTGTCAGTGGTGTTGGTGGTGTTGGTAGTGTTGGTGGTGTTGGTGGTGTGAGTGGTGTTGGTGGTGTGAGTGGTGTTGGTGGTGTTGGTAGTGTGAGTGGTGTTGGTGGTGTTGGTAGTGTTGGTGGTGTTGGTGGTGTGAGTGGTGTTGGTGGTGTGAGCGGTGTTGGTGGTGTGAGGGGTGTTGGTGGTGTGAGGGGTGTTGGTGGTGTGAGTGGTGTTGGTGATGTGAGTGGTGTTGGTGGTGTTGGTAGTGTTGGTGGTGTTGGTGGTGTTGGTGGTGTGAGTAGTGTTGGTGGTGTTGGTAGTGTTGATGGTTTGAGCGGTGTTGGTGGTGTTGGTGGTGTTGGTAGTGTTGGTGGTGTGAGTGGTGTTGGTGGTGTTGGTAGTGTTGGTGGTGTTGGTAGTCTTGGTGGTGTTGGTAGTGTTGGTGGTGTTGTAGTGTTGGTGGTGTGAGTGGTGTTGGTGGTGTTGGTGGTGTTGTAGTGTTGGTGGTGTGAGTGGTGTTGGTGGTGTTGTAGTGTTGGTGGTGTGAGCGGTGTTGGTGGTGTGAGTGGTGTTGCTGGTGTTGGTAGTGTTGGTGGTGTGAGCGGTTTTGGTGGTGTGAGCGGTGTTAGTGGTGTTGGTAGTGTTGGTGGTGTTGGTGGTGTTGTAGTGTTGGTGGTGTGAGTGGTGTTGGTAGTGTTGGTGGTGTTGGTGGTGTGAGTGGTGTTGGTGGTGTTGGTAGTTTTGGTGGTGTGAGTGGTGTTGGTAGTGTTGGTGGTGTTGGTGGTGTGAGTGGTGTTGGTGGTGTTGGTAGTGTTGGTGGTGTCAGTGGTGTTGGTGGTGTTGGTAGTGTTGGTGGTGTGAGCCGTGTGAGTGGTGTTGGTGGTGTTGGTAGTGTTGGTGGTGTGAGTGGTGTTGGTGGTGTTGGTAGTGTTGGTGGTGTGATTCGTGTGAGTGGTGTTGGTGGTGTTGGTAGTGTCGGTGGTGTGAGCGGTGTTGGTGGTGAGAGGGGTGTTGGTGGTGTTGGTGGTGTGAGTGGTGTTGGTGGTGTTGGTAGTGTTGGTGGTGTTGGTAGTGTTGGTGGTGTGAGCGGTTTTGGTGGTGTTGGTAGAGTTGGTGGTGTGTGTGGTGTGAGTGGTGTTGGTGGTGTTGGTAGTGTTGGTGGTGTGAGTGGTGTTGGTGGTGTTGGTAGTGTTTGTGGTGTGAGTGGTGTTGGTGGTGTTGGTAGTGTTGGTGGTGTGAGTGGTGTTGGTGTTGTTGGTAGTGTTGGTCGTGTTGGTAGTGTTGGTGGTGAGAGCGGTTTTGGTGGTGTTGGTAGTGTTGGTAGTGTTGGTGGTGTTGGTAGTGTTGGTAAAGTTGGTGGTGTGTGTGGTGTGAGTAGTGTTGGTGGTGTTGGTAGTGTTGGTGGTGTGAATGCTGTTGGTGGTGTTGGTAGTGTTGGTAGTGTTGGTGTTGTTGGTAGTGTTGGTGGTGTGAGCGGTGTTGGTGGGGTGAGGGGTGTTGGTGGTGTTGGTAGTGTTGGTGGTGTTGGTGGTGTTGGTAGTGTTGGTGGTGTGAGCGGTTTTGGTGGTGTTGGTAGTGTTGGTGGTGTTGGTAGTGTTGGTGGTGTTGGTAGTGTTGATGGTGTGAGCGGTTTTGGTGGTGTTGGTAGTGTTGGTGGTGTTGGTAGTGTTGGTGGTGTGAGTGGTGTTGGTAGTGTTGGTGGTGTGAGCGGTGTTGGTGGGGTGAGGGGTGTTGGTGCTGTTGGTAGTGTTGGTGGTGTTGGTGGTGTTGGTAGTGTTGATGGTGTGAGCGGTTTTGGTGGTGTTGGTAGTGTTGGTGGTGTTGGTAGTGTTGGTGGTGTTGGTAGCGTTGGTGGTGTTGGTAGTGTTGATGGTGTGAGCGGTTTTGGTGGTGTTGGTAGTGTTGGTGGTGTTGGTAGTGTTGGTGGTGTTGTAGTGTTGGTGGTGTGAGCGGTTTTGGTGGTGTGAGCGGTGTTGGTGGTGTTGGTTGTGTTGGTTGTGTGAGTGGTGTGAGTGGTGTTGGTGGTGTTGGTAGTGTTGGTGGTGTGAGCGGTGTTCGTGGGGTGATGGGTGTTGGTGGTGTTGGTGGTGTGAGTGGTGTTGGTGATATGAGTGGTGTTGGTGGTGTTGGTAGTGTTGGTGGTGTGAGTACTGTTGGTGGTGTTGGTAGTGTTGGTGGTGTGAGCGGTGTTGGTGGTGTTGGTAGTGTTGGTGGTGTGAGTGGTGTTGGTAGTGTTGGTAGTGTTGGCGGTGTTGGTGGTGTTAGTAGTGTTGGTGGTGTTGGTAGTGTTGGTGGTGTGAGCGGTGTTGGTAGTGTTGGTGGTGTGAGTGGTGTGAGTGGTGTTGGTGGTGTTGGTAGTGTTGGTGGTGTGAGCGGTGTTGGTGGTGTTGGTGGTGTTGGTAGTGTTGGTAGTGTTGGTGGTGTGAGTGGTGTTGGTGGTTTTGGTGGTGTGAGTGTTGTTGGTGGTGTTGGTAGTGTTGGTAGTATTGGTGGTGTGAGCGGTGTTGGTGGTGTTGGTGTTGTTGTAGTGTTGGTGGTGTGAGTGGTGTTGGTGGTGTTGGTGGTGTTGTAGTCTTGGTGGTGTGAGTGGTGTTGGTGGTGTTGGTAGTATTGGTGGTGTGAGCGGTGTTGGTGGTGTTGGTGGTGTTGTAGTGTTGGTGGTGTGAGTGGTGTTGGTGGTGTTGGTGGTGTTGTAGTGTTGGTGGTGTGAGTGGTGTAGGTGGTGTTGGTAGTGTTGGTGGTGTGAGCGGTGTTGGTGGTGTTGGTAGTGTTGGTGGTGTGAGTGGTGTTGGTGGTGTTGGTGGTGTTGGTAGTGTTGGTAGTGTTGGTGGTGTGAGTGGTGTTGGTGGTGTTGGTGGTGTGAGTGTTGTTGGTGGTGTTGGTAGTTTTGGTAGTATTGGTGGTGTGAGCGGTGTTGGTGGTGTTGGTGTTGTTGTAGTGTTGGTGGCGTGAGTGGTGTTGGTGGTGTTGGTGGTGTTGTAGTGTTGGTGGTGTGAGTGGTGTTGGTGGTGTTGGTAGTGTTGGTGGTGTGAGTGGTGTTGGTGGTGTTGGTAGTATTGGTGGTGTGAGCGGTGTTGGTGGTGTTGGTGGTGTTGTAGTGTTGGTGGTGTGAGTGGTGTTGGTGGTGTTGGTGGTGTTGTAGTGTTGGTGGTGTGAGCGGTGTTGGTGGTGTTGGTAGTGTTGGTGGTGCGAGTGGTGTTGGTGGTGTTGGTGGTGTTGGTAGTGTTGGTAGTGTTGGTGGTGTGAGTGATGTTGGTGGTGTTGGTGGTGTGAGTGTTGTTGGTGGTGTTGGTAGTGTTGGTAGTATTGGTGGTGTGAGCGGTGTTGGTGGTGTTGGTGTTGTTGTAGTTTTGGTGGTGTGAGTGGTGTTGGTGGTGTTGGTGGCGTTGTAGTGTTGGTGGTGTGAGTGGTGTTGGTGGTGTTGGTAGTGTTGGTGGTGTGAGTGGTGTTGGTGGTGTTGGTAGTGTTGGTGGTGTGAGTGGTGTTGGTGGTGTGAGCGGTGTTGGTGGTGTTGGTAGTGTTGGTGGTGTGAGCGGTGTTGGTGGTGTGAGCGGTGTTGGTGGTGTTGGTAGTGTTGGTGGTGTGAGTGGTGTTGGTGGTGTTGGTGGTGTTGGTAGTGTTGGTGGTGTGAGCGGTGTTGGTGGTGTGAGTGGTGTTGGTGGTGTTGGTAGTGTTGGTAGTGTTGGTGGTGTTGGTAGTGTTGGTAGAGTTGGTGGTGTGTGTGGTGTGAGTGGTGTTGGTGGTGTTGGTAGTGTTGCTGGTGTGAGTGGTGTTGGTGGTGATGGTAGTGTTGGTAGTGTTGGTGGTGTTGGTAGTGTTGGTGGTGTGAGCGGTGTTGGTGGGGTGAGGGGTGTTGGTGGTGTTGGTAGTGTTGGTGGTGTTGGTGGTGTTGGTAGTGTTGGTGGTGTGAGCGGTTTTGGTGGTGTTGGTAGTGTTGGTGGTGTGAGCGGTTTTGGTGGTGTTGGTAGTGTTGGTGGTGTTGGTAGTGTTGGTGGTGTTGGTAGTGTTGATGGTGTGAGCGGTTTTGGTGGTGTTGGTAGTGTTGGTGGTGTTGGTAGTGTTGGTGGTGTGAGTGGTGTTGGTAGTGTTGGTGGTGTGAGCGGTGTTGGTGGGGTGAGGGCTGTTGGTGCTGTTGGTAGTGTTGGTGGTGTTGGTGGTGTTGGTAGTGTTGATGGTGTGAGCGGTTTTGGTGGTGTTGGTAGTGTTGGTGGTGTTGGTAGTGTTGGTGGTGTTGGTAGTGTTGATGGTGTTGGTAGTGTTGGTGGTGTTGGTAGTGTTGGTGGTGTGAGCGGTTTAGGTGGTGTGAGCGGTGTTGGTGGTGTTGGTTGTGTTGGTTGTGTGAGTGGTGTGAGTGGTGTTGGTGGTGTTGGTAGTGTTGGTGATGTGAGCGGTGTTCGTGGGCTGAGGGGTGTTGGTGGTGTTGGTGGTGTGAGTGGTGTTGGTGATATGAGTGGTGTTGGTGGTGTTGGTAGTGTTGGTGGTGTGAGTACTGTTGGTGGTGTTGGTAGTGTTGGTGGTGTGAGCGGTGTTGGTGGTGTTGGTAGTGTTGGTGGTGTGAGTGGTGTTGGTAGTGTTGGTAGTGTTGGCGGTGTTGGTGGTGTTAGTAGTGTTGGTGGTGTTGGTAGTGTTGGTGGTGTGAGCGGTGTTGGTAGTATTGGTGGTGTGAGTGGTGTGAGTGGTGTTGGTGGTGTTGGTAGTGTTGGTGGTGTGAGCGGTGTTGGTGGTGTTGGTGGTGTTGGTAGTGTTGGTAGTGTTGGTGGTGTGAGTGGTGTTGGTGGTTTTGGTGGTGTGAGTGTTGTTGGTGGTGTTGGTAGTGTTGGTAGTATTGGTGGTGTGAGCGGTGTTGGTGGTGTTGGTGTTGTTGTAGTGTTGGTGGTGTGAGTGGTGTTGGTGGTGTTGGTGGTTTTGTAGTCTTGGTGGTGTGAGTGGTGTTGGTGGTGTTGGTAGTGTTGGTGGTGTGAGTAGTGTTGGTGGTGTTGGTAGTATTGGTGGTGTGAGCGGTGTTGGTGGTGTTGGTGGTGTTGTAGTGTTGGTGGTGTGAGTGGTGTTGGTGGTGTTGGTGGTATTGTAGTGTTGGTGGTGTGAGCGGTGTTGGTGATGTTGGTAGTGTTGGTGGTGTGAGTGGTGTAGGTGGTGTTGGTAGTGTTGGTGGTGTGAGCGGTGTTGGTGGTGTTGGTAGTGTTGGTGGTGTGAGTGGTGTTGGTGGTGTTGGTGGTGTTGGTAGTGTTGGTAGTGTTGGTGGAGTGAGTGGTGTTGGTGGTGTTGGTGGTGTGAGTGTTGTTGGTGGTGTTGGTAGTGTTGGTAGTATTGGTGGTGTGAGCGGTGTTGGTGGTGTTGGTGTTGTTGTAGTGTTGGTGGTGTGAGTGGTGTTGGTGGTGTTGGTGGTGTTGTAGTGTTGGTGGTGTGAGTGGTGTTGGTGGTGTTGGTAGTGTTGGTGGTGTGAGTGGTGTTGGTGGTGTTGGTAGTATTGGTGGTGTGAGCGGTGTTGGTGGTGTTGGTGGTGTTGTAGTGTTGGTGGTGTGAGTGGTGTTGGTGGTGTTGGTGGTGTTGTAGTGTTGGTGGTGTGAGTGGTGTTGGTGGTGTTGGTAGTGTTGGTGGTGTGAGTGGTGTTGGTGGTGTTGGTAGTGTTGGTGGTGTGAGTGGTGTTGGTGGTGTGAGCGGTGTTGGTGGTGTTGGTAGTGTTGGTGGTGTGAGCGGTGTTGGTGGTGTGAGCGGTGTTGGTGGTGTTGGTAGTGTTGGTGGTGTGAGTGGTGTTGGTGGTGTTGGTGGTGTGAGCGGTGTTGGTGGTGTGAGTGGTGTTGGTGGTGTTGGTAGTGTTGGTGGTGTTGGTAGTGTTGGTAGTGTTGGTGGTGTGCGTGGTGTTGGTGGTGTTGGTAGTGTGGGCGGTGTTGGTGGTGTGAGTGGTGTTGGTTGTGTTGGTAGTGTTGGTGGTGTGAGTGCTGTTGGTGGTGTTGGTAGTGTTGGTGGTGTGAGTGGTGTGAGTGGTGTTGGTGGTGTGAGTGGTGTTGGTGGTGTTGGTAGTGTTGGTGGTGTTGGTGGTGTTGGTAGTGTTGGTGGTGTGAGTGGTGTTGGTGGTGTTGGTAGTGTTGGTGGTGTGAGTGGTGTTGGTGGTATGAGTGGTGTTGTTGGTGTTGGTAGTGTTGGTGGTGTGAGTGGTGTTGGTGGTGTGAGTGGTGTTGGTGGTGTGAGTAGTGTTGGTTGTGTGAGTGGTGTTGGTGGTGTGAGTGGTGTTGGTGGTGTTGGTAGTGTGGGCGGTGTTGGTGGTGTGAGTGGTGTTGGTTGTGTTGGTAGTGTTGGTGGTGTGAGTGGTGTTGGTGATGTTGGTAGTGTTGGTGGTGTGAGTGGTATGAGTGGTGTTGGTGGTGTTGGTGGTGTTGGTAGTGTTGGTGGTGTGAGTGGTGTTGGTGGTGTTGGTAGTGTTGGTGGTGTTGGTGGTGTTGGTGGTGTTGGTGGTGTTGGTGGTGTGAGTGGTGTTGGTGGTGTTGGTGGTGTTGGTGGTGTTGGTGGTGTTGGTGGTGTGAGTGGTGTTGGTGGTGTTGGTGGTGTTGGTGGTGTTGGTGGTGTTGGTAGTGTTGGTGGTGTGAGCAGTGTTGGTGGTGTGAGTGGTGTTAGTGGAGTTGGTAGTGTTGGTGGTGTGAGTGGTGTTGGTGGTGTGAGTGGTGTTGGTGGTGTTGGTAGTGTTGGTGGTGTTGGTGGTGTGAGTGGTGTTGGTGGTGTGAGTGGTGTTGGTGGTGTGAGTGATGTTGGTGGTGTTGGTAGTGTTGGTGGTGTGAGTGGTGTGAGTGGTGTTGGTGGTGTTGGTAGTGTTGGTGGTGTGAGTGGTGTGAGTGGTGTTGGTGCTGTTGGTGGTGTGAGTGGTGTTGGTGGTGTTGGTAGTGTTGGTGGTGTTGGTGGTGTGAGTGGTGTTGGTGGTGTGAGTGGTGTTGGTGGTGTTGGTGGTGTCAGTGGTGTTGGTGGTGTTGGTAGTGTTGGTGGTGTTGGTGGTGTGAGTGGTGTTGGTGGTGTGAGTGGTGTTGGTGGTGTTGGTAGTGTGAGTGGTGTTGGTGGTGTTGGTAGTGTTGGTGGTGTTGGTGGTGTGAGTGGTGTTGGTGGTGTGAGCGGTGTTGGTGGTGTTGGGGGTGTTGGTGGTGTGAGTGGTGTTGGTGGTGTTGGTGGTGTTGGTGGTGTGAGTGGTGTGAGCGGTGTTGGTGGTGTGAGGGGTGTTGGTGGTGTGAGGGGTGTTGGTGGTGTGAGTGGTGTTGGTGATGTGAGTGGTGTTGGTGGTGTTGGTAGTGTTGGTGGTGTTGGTGGTGTTGGTGGTGTGAGTAGTGTTGGTGGTGTTGGTAGTGTTGATGGTTTGAGCGGTGTTGGTGGTGTTGGTGGTGTTGGTAGTGTTGGTGGTGTGAGTGGTGTTGGTGGTGTTGGTAGTGTTGGTGGTGTTGGTAGTCTTGGTGGTGTTGGTAGTGTTGGTGGTGTTGTAGTGTTGGTGGTGTGAGTGGTGTTGGTGGTGTTGGTGGTGTTGTAGTGTTGGTGGTGTGAGTGGTGTTGGTGGTGTTGTAGTGTTGGTGGTGTGAGCGGTGTTGGTGGTGTGAGTGGTGTTGCTGGTGTTGGTAGTGTTGGTGGTGTGAGCGGTTTTGGTGGTGTGAGCGGTGTTAGTGGTGTTGGTAGTGTTGGTGGTGTTGGTGGTGTTGTAGTGTTGGTGGTGTGAGTGGTGTTGGTAGTGTTGGTGGTGTTGGTGGTGTGAGTGGTGTTGGTGGTGTTGGTAGTTTTGGTGGTGTGAGTGGTGTTGGTAGTGTTGGTGGTGTTGGTGGTGTGAGTGGTGTTGGTGGTGTTGGTAGTGTTGGTGGTGTCAGTGGTGTTGGTGGTGTTGGTAGTGTTGGTGGTGTGAGCCGTGTGAGTGGTGTTGGTGGTGTTGGTAGTGTTGGTGGTGTGAGTGGTGTTGGTGGTGTTGGTAGTGTTGGTGGTGTGATTCGTGTGAGTGGTGTTGGTGGTGTTGGTAGTGTCGGTGGTGTGAGCGGTGTTGGTGGTGAGAGGGGTGTTGGTGGTGTTGGTGGTGTGAGTGGTGTTGGTGGTGTTGGTAGTGTTGGTGGTGTTGGTAGTGTTGGTGGTGTGAGCGGTTTTGGTGGTGTTGGTAGTGTTGGTGGTGTGAGTGGTGTTGGTGGTGTTGGTAGTGTTTGTGGTGTGAGTGGTGTTGGTGGTGTTGGTAGTGTTGGTGGTGTGAGTGGTGTTGGTGTTGTTGGTAGTGTTGGTCGTGTTGGTAGTGTTGGTGGTGAGAGCGGTTTTGGTGGTGTTGGTAGTGTTGGTAGTGTTGGTGGTGTTGGTAGTGTTGGTAAAGTTGGTGGTGTGTGTGGTGTGAGTAGTGTTGGTGGTGTTGGTAGTGTTGGTGGTGTGAATGCTGTTGGTGGTGTTGGTAGTGTTGGTAGTGTTGGTGTTGTTGGTAGTGTTGGTGGTGTGAGCGGTGTTGGTGGGGTGAGGGGTGTTGGTGGTGTTGGTAGTGTTGGTGGTGTTGGTGGTGTTGGTAGTGTTGGTGGTGTGAGCGGTTTTGGTGGTGTTGGTAGTGTTGGTGGTGTTGGTAGTGTTGGTGGTGTTGGTAGTGTTGATGGTGTGAGCGGTTTTGGTGGTGTTGGTAGTGTTGGTGGTGTTGGTAGTGTTGGTGGTGTGAGTGGTGTTGGTAGTGTTGGTGGTGTGAGCGGTGTTGGTGGGGTGAGGGGTGTTGGTGCTGTTGGTAGTGTTGGTGGTGTTGGTGGTGTTGGTAGTGTTGATGGTGTGAGCGGTTTTGGTGGTGTTGGTAGTGTTGGTGGTGTTGGTAGTGTTGGTGGTGTTGGTAGCGTTGGTGGTGTTGGTAGTGTTGATGGTGTGAGCGGTTTTGGTGGTGTTGGTAGTGTTGGTGGTGTTGGTAGTGTTGGTGGTGTTGTAGTGTTGGTGGTGTGAGCGGTTTTGGTGGTGTGAGCGGTGTTGGTGGTGTTGGTATTGTTGGTTGTGTGAGTGGTGTGAGTGGTGTTGGTGGTGTTGGTAGTGTTGGTGGTGTGAGCGGTGTTCGTGGGGTGATGGGTGTTGGTGGTGTTGGTGGTGTGAGTGGTGTTGGTGATATGAGTGGTGTTGGTGGTGTTGGTAGTGTTGGTGGTGTGAGTACTGTTGGTGGTGTTGGTAGTGTTGGTGGTGTGAGCGGTGTTGGTGGTGTTGGTAGTGTTGGTGGTGTGAGTGGTGTTGGTAGTGTTGGTAGTGTTGGCGGTGTTGGTGGTGTTAGTAGTGTTGGTGGTGTTGGTAGTGTTGGTGGTGTGAGCGGTGTTGGTAGTGTTGGTGGTGTGAGTGGTGTGAGTGGTGTTGGTGGTGTTGGTAGTGTTGGTGGTGTGAGCGGTGTTGGTGGTGTTGGTGGTGTTGGTAGTGTTGGTAGTGTTGGTGGTGTGAGTGGTGTTGGTGGTTTTGGTGGTGTGAGTGTTGTTGGTGGTGTTGGTAGTGTTGGTAGTATTGGTGGTGTGAGCGGTGTTGGTGGTGTTGGTGTTGTTGTAGTGTTGGTGGTGTGAGTGGTGTTGGTGGTGTTGGTGGTGTTGTAGTCTTGGTGGTGTGAGTGGTGTTGGTGGTGTTGGTAGTGTTGGTGGTGTGAGTAGTGTTGGTGGTGTTGGTAGTATTGGTGGTGTGAGCGGTGTTGGTGGTGTTGGTGGTGTTTTAGTGTTGGTGGTGTGAGTGGTGTTGGTGGTGTTGGTGGTGTTGTAGTGTTGGTGGTGTGAGTGGTGTAGGTGGTGTTGGTAGTGTTGGTGGTGTGAGCGGTGTTGGTGGTGTTGGTAGTGTTGGTGGTGTGAGTGGTGTTGGTGGTGTTGGTGGTGTTGGTAGTGTTGGTAGTGTTGGTGGTGTGAGTGGTGTTGGTGGTGTTGGTGGTGTGAGTGTTGTTGGTGGTGTTGGTAGTTTTGGTAGTATTGGTGGTGTGAGCGGTGTTGGTGGTGTTGGTGTTGTTGTAGTGTTGGTGGCGTGAGTGGTGTTGGTGGTGTTGGTGGTGTTGTAGTGTTGGTGGTGTGAGTGGTGTTGGTGGTGTTGGTAGTGTTGGTGGTGTGAGTGGTGTTGGTGGTGTTGGTAGTATTGGTGGTGTGAGCGGTGTTGGTGGTGTTGGTGGTGTTGTAGTGTTGGTGGTGTGAGTGGTGTTGGTGGTGTTGGTGGTGTTGTAGTGTTGGTGGTGTGAGCGGTGTTGGTGGTGTTGGTAGTGTTGGTGGTGCGAGTGGTGTTGGTGGTGTTGGTGGTGTTGGTAGTGTTGGTAGTGTTGGTGGTGTGAGTGATGTTGGTGGTGTTGGTGGTGTGAGTGTTGTTGGTGGTGTTGGTAGTGTTGGTAGTATTGGTGGTGTGAGCGGTGTTGGTGGTGTTGGTGTTGTTGTAGTTTTGGTGGTGTGAGTGGTGTTGGTGGTGTTGGTGGCGTTGTAGTGTTGGTGGTGTGAGTGGTGTTGGTGGTGTTGGTAGTGTTGGTGGTGTGAGTGGTGTTGGTGGTGTTGGTAGTGTTGGTGGTGTGAGTGGTGTTGGTGGTGTGAGCGGTGTTGGTGGTGTTGGTAGTGTTGGTGGTGTGAGCGGTGTTGGTGGTGTGAGCGGTGTTGGTGGTGTTGGTAGTGTTGGTGGTGTGAGTGGTGTTGGTGGTGTTGGTGGTGTTGGTAGTGTTGGTGGTGTGAGCGGTGTTGGTGGTGTGAGTGGTGTTGGTGGTGTTGGTAGTGTTGGTAGTGTTGGTGGTGTTGGTAGTGTTGGTAGAGTTGGTGGTGTGTGTGGTGTGAGTGGTGTTGGTGGTGTTGGTAGTGTTGCTGGTGTGAGTGGTGTTGGTGGTGTTGGTAGTGTTGGTAGTGTTGGTGGTGTTGGTAGTGTTGGTGGTGTGAGCTGTGTTGGTGGGGTGAGGGGTGTTGGTGGTGTTGGTAGTGTTGGTGGTGTTGGTGGTGTTGGTAGTGTTGGTGGTGTGAGCGGTTTTGGTGGTGTTGGTAGTGTTGGTGGTGTGAGCGGTTTTGGTGGTGTTGGTAGTGTTGGTGGTGTTGGTAGTGTTGGTGGTGTTGGTAGTGTTGATGGTGTGAGCGGTTTTGGTGGTGTTGGTAGTGTTGGTGGTGTTGGTAGTGTTGGTGGTGTGAGTGGTGTTGGTAGTGTTGGTGGTGTGAGCGGTGTTGGTGGGGTGAGGGCTGTTGGTGCTGTTGGTAGTGTTGGTGGTGTTGGTGGTGTTGGTAGTGTTGATGGTGTGAGCGGTTTTGGTGGTGTTGGTAGTGTTGGTGGTGTTGGTAGTGTTGGTGGTGTTGGTAGTGTTGATGGTGTTGGTAGTGTTGGTGGTGTTGGTAGTGTTGGTGGTGTGAGCGGTTTAGGTGGTGTGAGCGGTGTTGGTGGTGTTGGTTGTGTTGGTTGTGTGAGTGGTGTGAGTGGTGTTGGTGGTGTTGGTAGTGTTGGTGATGTGAGCGGTGTTCGTGGGCTGAGGGGTGTTGGTGGTGTTGGTGGTGTGAGTGGTGTTGGTGATATGAGTGGTGTTGGTGGTGTTGGTAGTGTTGGTGGTGTGAGTACTGTTGGTGGTGTTGGTAGTGTTGGTGGTGTGAGCGGTGTTGGTGGTGTTGGTAGTGTTGGTGGTGTGAGTGGTGTTGGTAGTGTTGGTAGTGTTGGCGGTGTTGGTGGTGTTAGTAGTGTTGGTGGTGTTGGTAGTGTTGGTGGTGTGAGCGGTGTTGGTAGTGTTGGTGGTGTGAGTGGTGTGAGTGGTGTTGGTGGTGTTGGTAGTGTTGGTGGTGTGAGCGGTGTTGGTGGTGTTGGTGGTGTTGGTAGTGTTGGTAGTGTTGGTGGTGTGAGTGGTGTTGGTGGTTTTGGTGGTGTGAGTGTTGTTGGTGGTGTTGGTAGTGTTGGTAGTATTGGTGGTGTGAGCGGTGTTGGTGGTGTTGGTGTTGTTGTAGTGTTGGTGGTGTGAGTGGTGTTGGTGGTGTTGGTGGTTTTGTAGTCTTGGTGGTGTGAGTGGTGTTGGTGGTGTTGGTAGTGTTGGTGGTGTGAGTAGTGTTGGTGGTGTTGGTAGTATTGGTGGTGTGAGCGGTGTTGGTGGTGTTGGTGGTGTTGTAGTGTTGGTGGTGTGAGTGGTGTTGGTGGTGTTGGTGGTATTGTAGTGTTGGTGGTGTGAGCGGTGTTGGTGATGTTGGTAGTGTTGGTGGTGTGAGTGGTGTAGGTGGTGTTAGTAGTGTTGGTGGTGTGAGCGGTGTTGGTGGTGTTGGTAGTGTTGGTGGTGTGAGTGGTGTTGGTGGTGTTGGTGGTGTTGGTAGTGTTGGTAGTGTTGGTGGAGTGAGTGGTGTTGGTGGTGTTGGTGGTGTGAGTGTTGTTGGTGGTGTTGGTAGTGTTGGTAGTATTGGTGGTGTGAGCGGTGTTGGTGGTGTTGGTGTTGTTGTAGTGTTGGTGGTGTGAGTGGTGTTGGTGGTGTTGGTGGTGTTGTAGTGTTGGTGGTGTGAGTGGTGTTGGTGGTGTTGGTAGTGTTGGTGGTGTGAGTGGTGTTGGTGGTGTTGGTAGTATTGGTGGTGTGAGCGGTGTTGGTGGTGTTGGTGGTGTTGTAGTGTTGGTGGTGTGAGTGGTGTTGGTGGTGTTGGTGGTGTTGTAGTGTTGGTGGTGTGAGTGGTGTTGGTGGTGTTGGTAGTGTTGGTGGTGTGAGTGGTGTTGGTGGTGTTGGTAGTGTTGGTGGTGTGAGTGGTGTTGGTGGTGTGAGCGGTGTTGGTGGTGTTGGTAGTGTTGGTGGTGTGAGCGGTGTTGGTGGTGTGAGCGGTGTTGGTGGTGTTGGTAGTGTTGGTGGTGTGAGTGGTGTTGGTGGTGTTGGTGGTGTGAGCGGTGTTGGTGGTGTGAGTGGTGTTGGTGGTGTTGGTAGTGTTGGTGGTGTTGGTAGTGTTGGTAGTGTTGGTGGTGTGCGTGGTGTTGGTGGTGTTGGTAGTGTGGGCGGTGTTGGTGGTGTGAGTGGTGTTGGTTGTGTTGGTAGTGTTGGTGGTGTGAGTGCTGTTGGTGGTGTTGGTAGTGTTGGTGGTGTGAGTGGTGTGAGTGGTGTTGGTGGTGTGAGTGGTGTTGGTGGTGTTGGTAGTGTTGGTGGTGTTGGTGGTGTTGGTAGTGTTGGTGGTGTGAGTGGTGTTGGTGGTGTTGGTAGTGTTGGTGGTGTGAGTGGTGTTGGTGGTATGAGTGGTGTTGTTGGTGTTGGTAGTGTTGGTGGTGTGAGTGGTGTTGGTGGTGTGAGTGGTGTTGGTGGTGTGAGTAGTGTTGGTTGTGTGAGTGGTGTTGGTGGTGTGAGTGGTGTTGGTGGTGTTGGTAGTGTGGGCGGTGTTGGTGGTGTGAGTGGTGTTGGTTGTGTTGGTAGTGTTGGTGGTGTGAGTGGTGTTGGTGATGTTGGTAGTGTTGGTGGTGTGAGTGGTATGAGTGGTGTTGGTGGTGTTGGTGGTGTTGGTAGTGTTGGTGGTGTGAGTGGTGTTGGTGGTGTTGGTAGTGTTGGTGGTGTTGGTGGTGTTGGTGGTGTTGGTGGTGTTGGTGGTGTGAGTGGTGTTGGTGGTGTTGGTGGTGTTGGTGGTGTTGGTGGTGTTAGTGGTGTGAGTGGTGTTGGTGGTGTTGGTGGTGTTGGTGGTGTTGGTGGTGTTGGTAGTGTTGGTGGTGTGAGCAGTGTTGGTGGTGTGAGTGGTGTTAGTGGAGTTGGTAGTGTTGGTGGTGTGAGTGGTGTTGGTGGTGTGAGTGGTGTTGGTGGTGTTGGTAGTGTTGGTGGTGTTGGTGGTGTGAGTGGTGTTGGTGGTGTGAGTGGTGTTGGTGGTGTGAGTGATGTTGGTGGTGTTGGTAGTGTTGGTGGTGTGAGTGGTGTGAGTGGTGTTGGTGGTGTTGGTAGTGTTGGTGGTGTGAGTGGTGTGAGTGGTGTTGGTGCTGTTGGTGGTGTGAGTGGTGTTGGTGGTGTTGGTAGTGTTGGTGGTGTTGGTGGTGTGAGTGGTGTTGGTGGTGTGAGTGGTGTTGGTGGTGTTGGTGGTGTCAGTGGTGTTGGTGGTGTTGGTAGTGTTGGTGGTGTTGGTGGTGTGAGTGGTGTTGGTGGTGTGAGTGGTGTTGGTGGTGTTGGTAGTGTGAGTGGTGTTGGTGGTGTTGGTAGTGTTGGTGGTGTTGGTGGTGTGTGTGGTGTTGGTGGTGTGAGCGGTGTTGGTGGTGTTGGGGGTGTTGGTGGTGTGAGTGGTGTTGGTGGTGTTGGTGGTGTTGGTGGTGTGAGTGGTGTGAGCGGTGTTGGTGGTGTGAGGGGTGTTGGTGGTGTGAGGGGTGTTGGTGGTGTGAGTGGTGTTGGTGATGTGAGTGGTGTTGGTGGTGTTGGTAGTGTTGGTGGTGTTGGTGGTGTTGGTGGTGTGAGTAGTGTTGGCGGTGTTGGTAGTGTTGATGGTTTGAGCGGTGTTGGTGGTGTTGGTGGTGTTGGTAGTGTTGGTGGTGTGAGTGGTGTTGGTGGTGTTGGTAGTGTTGGTGGTGTTGGTAGTCTTGGTGGTGTTGGTAGTGTTGGTGGTGTTGTAGTGTTGGTGGTGTGAGTGGTGTTGGTGGTGTTGGTGGTGTTGTAGTGTTGGTGGTGTGAGTGGTGTTGGTGGTGTTGTAGTGTTGGTGGTGTGAGCGGTGTTGGTGGTGTGAGTGGTGTTGCTGGTGTTGGTAGTGTTGGTGGTGTGAGCGGTTTTGGTGGTGTGAGCGGTGTTAGTGGTGTTGGTAGTGTTGGTGGTGTTGGTGGTGTTGTAGTGTTGGTGGTGTGAGTGGTGTTGGTAGTGTTGGTGGTGTTGGTGGTGTGAGTGGTGTTGGTGGTGTTGGTAGTTTTGGTGGTGTGAGTGGTGTTGGTAGTGTTGGTGGTGTTGGTGGTGTGAGTGGTGTTGGTGGTGTTGGTAGTGTTGGTGGTGTCAGTGGTGTTGGTGGTGTTGGTAGTGTTGGTGGTGTGAGCCGTGTGAATGGTGTTGGTGGTGTTGGTAGTGTTGGTGGTGTGAGTGGTGTTGGTGGTGTTGGTAGTGTTGGTGGTGTTGGTAGTGTCAGTGGTGTGAGCGGTGTTGGTGGTGAGAGGGGTGTTGGTGGTGTTGGTGGTGTGAGTGGTGTTGGTGGTGTTGGTAGTGTTGGTGGTGTTGGTAGTGTTGGTGGTGTGAGCGGTTTTGGTGGTGTTGGTAGAGTTGGTGGTGTGTGTGGTGTGAGTGGTGTTGGTGGTGTTGGTAGTGTTGGTGGTGTGAGTGGTGTTGGTGGTGTTGGTAGTGTTTGTGGTGTGAGTGGTGTTGGTGGTGTTGGTAGTGTTGGTGGTGTGAGTGGTGTTGGTGTTGTTGGTAGTGTTGGTCGTGTTGGTAGTGTTGGTGGTGAGAGCGGTTTTGGTGGTGTTGGTAGTGTTGGTAGTGTTGGTGGTGTTGGTAGTGTTGGTAAAGTTGGTGGTGTGTGTGGTGTGAGTAGTGTTGGTGGTGTTGGTAGTGTTGGTGGTGTGAATGCTGTTGGTGGTGTTGGTAGTGTTGGTAGTGTTGGTGTTGTTGGTAGTGTTGGTGGTGTGAGCGGTGTTGGTGGGGTGAGGGGTGTTGGTGGTGTTGGTAGTGTTGGTGGTGTTTGTGGTGTTGGTAGTGTTGGTGGTGTGAGCGGTTTTGGTGGTGTTGGTAGTGTTGGTGGTGTTGGTAGTGTTGATGGTGTGAGCGGTTTTGGTGGTGTTGGTAGTGTTGGTGGTGTTGGTAGTGTTGGTGGTGTGAGTGGTGTTGGTAGTGTTGGTGGTGTGAGCGGTGTTGGTGGGGTGAGGGGTGTTGGTGCTGTTGGTAGTGTTGGTGGTGTTGGTGGTGTTGGTAGTGTTGATGGTGTGAGCGGTTTTGGTGGTGTTGGTAGTGTTGGTGGTGTTGGTAGTGTTGGTGGTGTTGGTAGCGTTGGTGGTGTTGGTAGTGTTGATGGTGTGAGCGGTTTTGGTGGTGTTGGTAGTGTTGGTGGTGTTGGTAGTGTTGGTGGTGTTGGTAGTGTTGGTGGTGTGAGCGGTTTTGGTGGTGTGAGCGGTGTTGGTGGTGTTGGTTGTGTTGGTTGTGTGAGTGGTGTGAGTGGTGTTGGTGGTGTTGGTAGTGTTGGTGGTGTGAGCGGTGTTCGTGGGGTGATGGGTGTTGGTGGTGTTGGTGGTGTGAGTGGTGTTGGTGATATGAGTGGTGTTGGTGGTGTTGGTAGTGTTGGTGGTGTGAGTACTGTTGGTGGTGTTGGTAGTGTTGGTGGTGTGAGCGGTGTTGGTGGTGTTGGTAGTGTTGGTGGTGTGAGTGGTGTTGGTAGTGTTGGTAGTGTTGGCGGTGTTGGTGGTGTTAGTAGTGTTGGTGGTGTTGGTAGTGTTGGTGGTGTGAGCGGTGTTGGTAGTGTTGGTGGTGTGAGTGGTGTGAGTGGTGTTGGTGGTGTTGGTAGTGTTGGTGGTGTGAGCGGTGTTGGTGGTGTTGGTAGTGTTGGTAGTGTTGGTGGTGTGAGTGGTGTTGGTGGTTTTGGTGGTGTGAGTGTTGTTGGTGGTGTTGGTAGTGTTGGTAGTATTGGTGGTGTGAGCGGTGTTGGTGGTGTTGGTGTTGTTGTAGTGTTGGTGGTGTGAGTGGTGTTGGTGGTGTTGGTGGTGTTGTAGTCTTGGTGGTGTGAGTGGTGTTGGTGGTGTTGGTAGTGTTGGTGGTGTGAGTAGTGTTGGTGGTGTTGGTAGTATTGGTGGTGTGAGCGGTGTTGGTGGTGTTGTAGTGTTGGTGGTGTGAGTGGTGTTGGTGGTGTTGGTGGTGTTGTAGTGTTGGTGGTGTGAGTGGTGTAGGTGGTGTTGGTAGTTTTGGTGGTGTGAGCGGTGTTGGTGGTGTTGGTAGTGTTGGTGGTGTGAGTGGTGTTGGTGGTGTTGGTGGTGTTGGTAGTGTTGGTAGTGTTGGTGGTGTGAGTGGTGTTGGTGGTGTTGGTGGTGTGAGTGTTGTTGGTGGTGTTGGTAGTTTTGGTAGTATTGGTGGTGTGAGCGGTGTTGGTGGTGTTGGTGTTGTTGTAGTGTTGGTGGCGTGAGTGGTGTTGGTGGTGTTGGTGGTGTTGTAGTGTTGGTGGTGTGAGTGGTGTTGGTGGTGTTGGTAGTGTTGGTGGTGTGAGTGGTGTTGGTGGTGTTGGTAGTATTGGTGGTGTGAGCGGTGTTGGTGGTGTTGGTGGTGTTGTAGTGTTGGTGGTGTGAGTGGTGTTGGTGGTGTTGGTGGTGTTGTAGTGTTGGTGGTGTGAGCGGTGTTGGTGGTGTTGGTAGTGTTGGTGGTGCGAGTGGTGTTGGTGGTGTTGGTGGTGTTGGTAGTGTTGGTAGTGTTGGTGGTGTGAGTGATGTTGGTGGTGTTGGTGGTGTGAGTGTTGTTGGTGGTGTTGGTAGTGTTGGTAGTATTGATGGTGTGAGCGGTGTTGGTGGTGTTGGTGTTGTTGTAGTTTTGGTGGTGTGAGTGGTGTTGGTGGTGTTGGTGGCGTTGTAGTGTTGGTGGTGTGAGTGGTGTTGGTGGTGTTGGTAGTGTTGGTGGTGTGAGTGGTGTTGGTGGTGTTGGTAGTGTTGGTGGTGTGAGTGGTGTTGGTGGTGTGAGCGGTGTTGGTGGTGTTGGTAGTGTTGGTGGTGTGAGCGGTGTTGGTGGTGTGAGCGGTGTTGGTGGTGTTGGTAGTGTTGGTGGTGTGAGTGGTGTTGGTGGTGTTGGTGGTGTTGGTAGTGTTGGTGGTGTGAGCGGTGTTGGTGGTGTGAGTGGTGTTGGTGGTGTTGGTAGTGTTGGTGGTGTTGGTAGTGTTGGGTGTGTTGGTGGTGTGACTGGTGTTGGTGGTGTGGGTAGTGTTGGTGGTGTGAGTGGTGTTGGTGGTGTTGGTAGTGTTGGCGGTGTTGGTGGTGTGAGTGGTGTTGGTTGTGTTGGTAGTGTTGGTGGTGTGAGTGCTGTTGGTGGTGTTGGTAGTGTTGGTGGTGTGAGTGGTGTGAGTGGTGTTGGTGGTGTTGGTAGTGTTGGCGGTGTTGGTGGTGTGAGTGGTGTTGGTGGTGTGAGTGGTGTTGGTGGTGTTGGTAGTGTTGGTGGTGTGAGTGGTGTTGGTGGTGTTGGTAGTGATGGTGGTGTGAGTGGTGTTGGTGGTATGAGTGGTGTTGTTGGTGTTGGTAGTGTTGGTGGTGTGAGTGGTGTTGGTGGTGTGAGTGGTGTTGGTGGTGTGAGTAGTGTTGGTGGTGTGAGCGGTGTTTGTGGTGTGAGTGGTGTTGGTGGTGTTGGTAGTGTTGGTGGTGTTGGTGTGTTGGTGGTGTTGGTGGTGTGAGTAGTGTTGGTGGTGTGAGTGGTGTTGGTGGTGTTGGTGGTGTTGGTGGTGTGAGTGGTGTTGGTGGTGTGAGTGGTGTTGGTGGTGTTGGTAGTGTTGGTGGTGTTGGTGGTGTTGGTGGTGTGAGTAGTGTTGGTGGTATGAGTGGTGTTGGTGGTGTTGGTGGTGTTGGTGGTGTGAGTAGTGTTGGTGGTGTGAGTGGTGTTGGTGATGTGAGTGGTGTTGGTGGTGTTGGTAGTGTTGGTGGTGTTGGTAGTGTTGGTGGTGTGAGCGGTGTTGGTGGTGTTGGTGGTGTTGGTAGTGTTGGTGGTGTGAGCGGTGTTGGTGGTGTGAGTGGTGTTGGTGGTGTTGGTGGTGTTGGTAGTGTTGGTGGTGTGAGCGGTGTTGGTGGTGTTGGTAGTGTGAGTGGTGTGAGCGGTGTTGCTGGTGTTGGTGGTGTTGGTGGTGTTGATGGTGTTAGTGGCGTTGGTGGTCTGTGTGCTGCTGTTGGCTTTGGTGGTGTTGGTAGTGTTGGTGGTGTGAGTAGTTTTGGTGGTGTGAGTGGTGTTGGTGGTGGTTGTAGTGTTGGAGGTGTGAGTGGTGTTGGTGGTGTTGGTGGTGTTGGTGGTGTTGGTGGTGTGAGTGGTGTGAGTGGTGTTGGTGGTGTTGGTGGCGTGAGTGGTGTGAGGGGTGTTGGTGGTGTTGGTGGTGTTGGTGGTGTTGTAGTGTTGGTGGTGTGAGTGGTGTTGGTGGTGTTGGTGGTGTTGTAGTGTTGGTGGTGTGAGTGGTGTAGGTGGTGTTGGTAGTGTTGGTGGTGTGAGCGGTGTTGGTGGTGTTGGTAGTGTTGGTGGTGTGAGTGGTGTTGGTGGTGTTGGTGGTGTTGGTAGTGTTGGTAGTGTTGGTGGTGTGAGTGGTGTTGGTGGTGTTGGTGGTGTGAGTGTTGTTGGTGGTGTTGGTAGTTTTGGTGGTGTGAGCGGTGTTGGTGGTGTTGGTGGTGTTGTAGTGTTGGTGGTGTGAGTGGTGTTGGTGGTGTTGGTGGTGTTGTAGTGTTGGTGGTGTGAGTGGTGTTGGTGGTGTTGGTAGTGTTGGTGGTGTGAGTGGTGTTGGTGGTGTTGGTAGTATTGGTGGTGTGAGCGGTGTTGGTGGTGTTGGTGGTGTTGTAGTGTTGGTGGTGTGAGTGGTGTTGGTGGTGTTGGTGGTGTTGTAGTGTTGGTGGTGTGAGCGGTGTTGGTGGTGTTGGTAGTGTTGGTGGTGCGAGTGGTGTTGGTGGTGTTGGTGGTGTTGGTAGTGTTGGTAGTGTTGGTGGTGTGAGTGATGTTGGTGGTGTTGGTGGTGTGAGTGTTGTTGGTGGTGTTGGTAGTGTTGGTAGTATTGGTGGTGTGAGCGGTGTTGGTAGTGTTGGTGTTGTTGTAGTGTTGGTGGTGTGAGTGGTGTTGGTGGTGTTGGTGGTGCTGTAGTGTTGGTGGTGTGAGTGGTGTTGGTGGTGTTGGTAGCGTTGGTGGTGTGAGTGGTGTTGGTGGTGTTGGTAGTATTGGTGGTGTGAGCGGTGTTGGTGGTGTTGGTGGTGTTGTAGTTTTGGTGGTGTGAGTGGTGTTGGTGGTGTTGGTGGCGTTGTAGTGTTGGTGGTGTGAGTGGTGTTGGTGGTGTTGGTAGTGTTGGTGGTGTGAGTGGTGTTGGTGGTGTTGGTAGTGTTGGTGGTGTGAGTGGTGTTGGTGGTGTGAGCGGTGTTGGTGGTGTTGGTAGTGTTGGTGGTGTGAGCGGTGTTGGTGGTGTGAGCGGTGTTGGTGGTGTTGGTAGTGTTGGTGGTGTGAGTGGTGTTGGTGGTGTTGGTGGTGTTGGTAGTGTTGGTGGTGTGAGCGGTGTTGGTGGTGTGAGTGGTGTTGGTGGTGTTGGTAGTGTTGGTGGTGTTGGTAGTGTTGGGTGTGTTGGTGGTGTGACTGGTGTTGGTGGTGTGGGTAGTGTTGGTGGTGTGAGTGGTGTTGGTGGTGTTGGTAGTGTTGGCGGTGTTGGTGGTGTGAGTGGTGTTGGTTGTGTTGGTAGTGTTGGTGGTGTGAGTGCTGTTGGTGGTGTTGGTAGTGTTGGTGGTGTGAGTGGTGTGAGTGGTGTTGGTGGTGTTGGTAGTGTTGGCGGTGTTGGTGGTGTGAGTGGTGTTGGTGGTGTTGGTAGTGTTGGCGGTGTTGGTGGTGTGAGTGGTGTTGGTGGTGTTGGTAGTGTTGGTGGTGTGAGTGGTGTTGGTGGTGTTGGTAGTGATGGTGGTGTGAGTGGTGTTGGTGGTATGAGTGGTGTTGTTGGTGTTGGTAGTGTTGGTGGTGTGAGTGGTGTTGGTGGTGTGAGTAGTGTTGGTGGTGTGAGCGGTGTTTGTGGTGTGAGTGGTGTTGGTGGTGTTGGTAGTGTTGGTGGTGTTGGTGGTGTTGGTGGTGTTGGTGGTGTGAGTAGTGTTGGTGGTGTGAGTGGTGTTGGTGGTGTTGGTGGTGTTGGTGGTGTGAGTGGTGTTGGTGGTGTGAGTGGTGTTGGTGGTGTTGGTAGTGTTGGTGGTGTTGGTGGTGTTGGTGGTGTGAGTAGTGTTGGTGGTATGAGTGGTGTTGGTGGTGTTGGTGGTGTTGGTGGTGTGAGTAGTGTTGGTGGTGTGAGTGGTGTTGGTGATGTGAGTGGTGTTGGTGGTGTTGGTAGTGTTGGTGGTGTTGGTAGTGTTGGTGGTGTGAGCGGTGTTGGTGGTGTTGGTGGTGTTGGTAGTGTTGGTGGTGTGAGCGGTGTTGGTGGTGTGAGTGGTGTTGGTGGTGTTGGTGGTGTTGGTAGTGTTGGTGGTGTGAGCGGTGTTGGTGGTGTTGGTAGTGTGAGTGGTGTGAGCGGTGTTGCTGGTGTTGGTGGTGTTGGTGGTGTTGATGGTGTTAGTGGCGTTGGTGGTCTGTGTGCTGCTGTTGGCTTTGGTGGTGTTGGTAGTGTTGGTGGTGTGAGTAGATTTGGTGGTGTGAGTGGTGTTGGTGGTGGTTGTAGTGTTGGAGGTGTGAGTGGTGTTGGTGGTGTTGGTGGTGTTGGTGGTGTTGGTGGTGTGAGTGGTGTGAGTGGTGTTGGTGGTGTTGGTGGCGTGAGTGGTGTGAGGGGTGTTGGTGGTGTTGGTGGTGTTGGTGGTGTGAGTGGTGTGAGTGGTGTTGGTGGTTTTGGTGGTGCTGGTGGTGTGAGTGGTGTGAGTGGTGTTGGTGGTGTTGGTGGTGTTGGTGGTGTGAGTGGTGTGTGTGGTGTTGGTGGTGTTGGTGGTGTGAGTGGTGTGAGGGGTGTTGGTGGTGTTGGTGGTGTTGGTGGTGTGAGTGGTGTGAGTGGTGTTGGTGGTGTTGGTGGTGTTGGTGGTGTGAGTGGTGTGAGTGGTGTTGGTGGTGTTGGTGGTGTGAGGGGTGTTGGTGGTGTTGGTAGTGTTGGCGGTGTGAGTGGTGTTGGTGCTGTTGGGGGTGTGAGGGGTGTTGGTGGTGTTGGTGGTGTGAGGGGTGTTGGTGGTGTTGTGGGTGTTGGTGGTGTGAGTGGTGTTGGTGGTGTGAGTGGTGTTGGTGATGTTGGTAGTGTTGGTGGTGTGAGTGGTATGAGTGGTGTTGGTGGTGTTGGTGGTGTTGGTAGTGTTGGTGGTGTGAGTGGTGTTGGTGGTGTTGGTAGTGTTGGTGGTGTTGGTGGTGTTGGTGGTGTTGGTGGTGTTGGTGGTGTGAGTGGTGTTGGTGGTGTTGGTGGTGTTGGTGGTGTTGGTGGTGTTGGTGGTGTGAGTGGTGTTGGTGGTGTTGGTGGTGTTGGTGGTGTTGGTGGTGTTGGTGGTGTTGGTGGTGTTGGTAGTGTTGGTGGTGTGAGCAGTGTTGGTGGTGTGAGTGGTGTTAGTGGTGTTGGTAGTGTTGGTGGTGTGAGTGGTGTTGGGAGTGTTGGTGATGTGAGTAGTGTTGGTGGTGTGAGTGGTGTTGGTGGTGTTGGTAGTGTTGGTGGTGTTGGTGGTGTGAGTGGTGTTGGTGGTGTGAGTGGTGTTGGTGGTGTGAGTGATGTTGGTGGTGTTGGTAGTGTTGGTGGTGTGAGTGGTGTGAGTGGTGTTGGTGGTGTTGGTAGTGTTGGTGGTGTGAGTGGTGTGAGTGGTGTTGGTGGTGTTGGTGGTGTGAGTGGTGTTGGTGGTGTTGGTAGTGTTGGTGGTGTTGGTGGTGTGAGTGGTGTTGGTGGTGTGAGTGGTGTTGGTGGTGTTGGTGGTGTGAGTGGTGTTGGTGGTGTTGGTAGTGTTGGTGGTGTTGGTGGTGTGAGTGGTTTTGGTGGTGCGAGTGGTGTTGGTGGTGTTGGTGGTGTGAGTGGTGTTGGTGGTGTTGTTAGTGTTGATGGTGTTGGTGGTGTGAGTGGTGTTGGTGGTGTGAGCGGTGTTGGTGGTGTTGGGGGTGTTGGTGGTGTGAGTGGTGTTGGTGGTTTTGGTGGTTGGAGTGGTGTTGGTGGTGTTGGTAGCGTTGGTGGTGTGAGTGGTTTTGGTGGTGTTGGGGGTGTTGGTGGTGTGAGTGGTGTTGGTGGTGTTGGTGGTGTGAGTGGTGTTGGTGGTGTGAGTGTTGTTGGTGGTGTTGGGGGTGTTGGTGATGTGAGTGGTATTGGTGGTGTTGGTGGTATTGTAGTGTTGGTGGTGATAGTTGTTTTAATGGTGTTGGTAGCGTTGGCGGTGTGAGTGGCGTTGGTAGTGTTGGTGGTGTGAGTGGTGTTGGTGGTGTTGGTAGCGTTGGTGGTGTGAGTGGTGTTGGTGGTGTTGGTGGTGTGAGTGGTGTTGGTGGTGTTGGTAGCGTTGGTGGTGTGAGTGGTGTTGGTGGTGTTGGTGGTGTTGGTAGCGTTGGTGGTGTGAGTGGTGTTGGTGGTGTTGGTGGTGTTGGTAGTGTTGGTGGTGTGAGCGGTGTTGGTGGTGTGAGTGGTGTTGGTGGTGTTGGTGGTGTTGGTAGTGTTGGTGGTGTGAGCGGTGTTGGTGGTGTTGGTAGTGTGAGTGGTGTGAGCGGTGTTGCTGGTGTTGGTGGTGTTGGTGGTGTTGATGGTGTTAGTGGCGTTGGTCGTCTGTGTGCTGCTGTTGGCTTTGGTGGTGTTGGTAGTGTTGGTGGTGTGAGTAGTTTTGGTGGTGTGAGTGGTGTTGGTGGTGGTTGTAGTGTTGGAGGTGTGAGTGGTGTTGGTGGTGTTGGTGGTGTTGGTGGTGTTGGTGGTGTGAGTGGTGTGAGTGGTATTGGTGGTGTTGGTGGCGTGAGTGGTGTGAGGGGTGTTGGTGGTGTTGGTGGTGTTGGTGGTGTGAGTGGTGTGAGTGGTGTTGGTGGTTTTGGTGGTGCTGGTGGTGTGAGTGGTGTGAGTGGTGTTGGTGGTGTTGGTGGTGTTGGTGGTGTGAGTGGTGTGTGTGGTGTTGGTGGTGTTGGTGGTGTGAGTGGTGTGAGGGGTGTTGGTGGTGTTGGTGGTGTGAGGGGTGTTGGTGGTGTTGGTAGTGTTGGCGGTGTGAGTGGTGTTGGTGCTGTTGGGGGTGTGAGGGGTGTTGGTGGTGTTGGTGGTGTGAGGGGTGTTGGTGGTGTTGTGGGTGTTGGTGGTGTGAGTGGTGTTGGTGGTGTGAGTGGTGTTGGTGATGTTGGTAGTGTTGGTGGTGTGAGTGGTATGAGTGGTGTTGGTGGTGTTGGTGGTGTTGGTAGTGTTGGTGGTGTGAGTGGTGTTGGTGGTGTTGGTAGTGTTGGTGGTGTTGGTGGTGTTGGTGGTGTTGGTGGTGTTGGTGGTGTGAGTGGTGTTGGTGGTGTTGGTGGTGTTGGTGGTGTTGGTGGTGTTGGTGGTGTGAGTGGTGTTGGTGGTGTTGGTGGTGTTGGTGGTGTTGGTGGTGTTGGTGGTGTTGGTGGTGTTGGTAGTGTCGGTGGTGTGAGCAGTGTTGGTGGTGTGAGTGGTGTTAGTGGTGTTGGTAGTGTTGGTGGTGTGAGTGGTGTTGGGGGTGTTGGTGATGTGAGTAGTGTTGGTGGTGTGAGTGGTGTTGGTGGTGTTGGTAGTGTTGGTGGTGTTGGTGGTGTGAGTGGTGTTGGTGGTGTGAGTGGTGTTGGTGGTGTGAGTGATGTTGGTGGTGTTGGTAGTGTTGGTGGTGTGAGTGGTGTGAGTGGTGTTGGTGGTGTTGGTAGTGTTGGTGGTGTGAGTGGTGTGAGTGGTGTTGGTGGTGTTGGTGGTGTGAGTGGTGTTGGTGGTGTTGGTAGTGTTGGTGGTGTTGGTGGTGTGAGTGGTGTTGGTGGTGTGAGTGGTGTTGGTGGTGTTGGTGGTGTGAGTGGTGTTGGTGGTGTTGGTAGTGTTGGTGGCGTTGGTGGTGTGAGTGGTTTTGGTGGTGCGAGTGGTGTTGGTGGTGTTGGTGGTGTGAGTGGTGTTGGTGGTGTTGTTAGTGTTGATAGTGTTGGTGGTGTGAGTGGTGTTGGTGGTGTGAGCGGTGTTGGTGGTGTTGGGGGTGTTGGTGGTGTGAGTGGTGTTGGTGGTTTTGGTGGTTGGAGTGGTGTTGGTGGTGTTGGTAGCGTTGGTGGTGTGAGTGGTTTTGGTGGTGTTGGGGGTGTTGGTGGTGTGAGTGGTGTTGGTGGTGTTGGTGGTGTGAGTGGTGTTGGTGGTGTGAGTGTTGTTGGTGGTGTTGGGGGTGTTGGTGATGTGAGTGGTATTGGTGGTGTTGGTGGTATTGTAGTGTTGGTGGTGATAGTTGTTTTAATGGTGTTGGTAGCGTTGGCGGTGTGAGTGGCGTTGGTAGTTTTGGTGGTGTGAGTGGTGTTGGTGGTGTTGGTAGCGTTGGTGGTGTGAGTGGTGTTGGTGGTGTTGGTTGTGTTGGTAGCGTTGGCGGTGTGAGTGGTTTTGGTAGTGTTGGTGGTGTGAGTGGTGTTGGTGGTGTTGGTAGCGTTGGTGGTGTGAGTGGTGTTGGTGGTGTTGGTGGTGTTGGTGCTGTGAGTGGTGTTGGTTGTGTTGTAGTGTTGGTGGTGTGAGTGGTGTTGGTGGTGTTGGTGGTGTTGGTGGTGTGAGTGGTGTAGGTGGTGTTGTAGTGTTGGTGGTGTGAGTGCTGTTGGTGTTATTGGTGGTGTTCGTGATGTGAGCGGTGTTGGTGATGTGAGTGGTGTTGGTGGTGTTGGTGATGTGAGTGGTGTTGGTGGTGTTGTAGTGTTCTTGGTTTGAGTGGTGTTGGTGGTGTTGGGGGTGTTGGTGATGATTGTGGTGTTGGTGGTGTTGGTGATGTGAGTGCTGCTGGTGTTTTTTGTGGTGTTGGTGATAATAGTGGTGTTAATGGTGTTGCTAGCCTTGGTAATGTTGTGGTGTTGGTGGTGTTGGTGATATTGTAGTGTTGGTAGTGGTGGTGGTGTTGGTGGTATTGGTGGTGTTGGAGGTGATAGTGTTGTTAATGGTGTTGGTGGCGTTAGTAGCATTGGTGGGGTTGGTGGTCTCTGTGGTGCTAGTGTTGGGGGCGTTGGTAGTATTGGTGGCATTGGTGATGTTTGTGGTGTTAGTGATGTTGGTGCTGGTGGTGTTTGTAGAGTTGATGGTTTTAATGGAATTGGTAGTGTTGGTGTTGTTGGTTGTGTTGTTAGCGTTGGTGGTGTTGCTCGTGTTGTTAGTGTTGGTAGCGTTAGTGGTCTTGTTGGTGTTGGTGTTGGTGTTGGTGGTTTTAATGGTGTTGGTAGCGTTGTTAGTGTTAGTGCTGTTAGTGGTGTTGGTAGTGTTGGCGGTGTTGGTGATGTTAATGGTTTTGGTAGTGTTTACCAAGCTGCTTTTATTGAATCGGTCCTAATTCAACAGACCTATGATCAAAGATATTCTGACTTTGACCATCCAGTCATTTTGTATAACTAAGACTCCGAGTTAACTTACTATTTTATTCATGTGAGTGTGTGTCTATATTATTAATTCTTGGATTGGCAGTATCGTTAGAGCGTCAGACACCATGCTTTGCAACATAGATTTACGGCCCTTTACGTTTTGAGTTCATATCCCACCAATGTTAGCTTTGCCTTTCATCCCGACGGGTTCGATAAAATAAAGCACCAGTAATGTACTGGGGTCAATTTAAACAACTTTACCCTCCCCTAAAAATTGGTGGTCTTGTGCCTAAATCAGAAATCATTATTAACCCTTTCGTCTGAAGACTGCCACCCTACTCCTACCCACGTCCACCTCGTGGTTCCAGTCGACGGGATGGAGAGGACTAAGGTTCTATTGTACTTTCTGTGAGAAAAACAAACACCAGCATCACTGCTAAATTAGTTGACCTTTTACTGTAAATGATATCAGTTCTTCGGTGTGTTCCATGTATTGCCATCCATCATATATGTTCCTCATCTCTTTATTGTATATTTACTAACAAGGTTTCTGCTCTTCTCAACTTGTTTACCATTTAGCTTGCTCTGTTATTTTTTTAACTAAGTCAAGATAGATCTCAGTTTTCTAAAGGGAAAAAAATATTTGCAAATGAAGATTGAAGGATACCAACGATGGTGGATCCTTTGATGGTTTCAACTGGGCCAACTCGAGATTAAATGTCTGTGTATCCCACAGACACGTGTAGCCTTAACGCAGTTACCAAATTAAATAAGCGTGGCACAATACTTAACAGGGATGGACATTTGAATTGCATGTACAATCCAACTGACTGGTTTCAACACAGTTTCTGTCTACACATTTTCACTGGTAAGAGTTGAGTCGACCTGACACTTTGGTAAAGACACCCAACATTGACGCCCAAGATGTTATACAATGTGATCGAACCTGGGACTTCATGATTCTGAAGCGAACTTCTCAAACTCCCAGTCATGCTTGTGTCTGATACCAATAATATACTAATAAATGAAGCCGCGATCTAAAAGAAAAATCGGTTAGCAAGTTGTCTCTGGTTACTCAGAGTTGTATTATATATTTTAACTATAAAGAGGAATCCAAATATTCTATAGTTGGTTAAGAAGGTGTGTTGTCTTATGGTGTTAGTCACATGATCATAAGGCCAGGTTTCGATCTATGAAGCGTTGTCTTCCTGAACAAGGCACTACATTTCACGTTGCCTCAGCCACTCAGCTGGAATGAAATTTATATCAACAGCCCTTGAGCATTCATCTTGCAATAGACAGCATCCTCTCCAGGGAAGAACCTTATGTCCTCAGTTGCTTAATGTCACATGAAACTGGGATAAACTCTGGTTTGATAAGTCTCTGAAATTCAGTAATTGATTTTCGTTTCTCTATTATATATATATGACTCTCAAAACCGGTTTGTCTGTGTGTTTACATACAGAATAGCTGGACACTCACAGTAAAGTGACCAGTGAAAAACTCGGTACATCTACATATGTATACGTGTGTGTATTCATATGCATACTAGTATTTCAGTATACATATGTGGATGTACATTTTTAACTTAATTGTTTAAGCGTCAGTCATACAAAAGTGAGTTACAAACGAAACGAAATTTAATTTCGTTTCGTTATTTGTTTTTATCGTCTCCGTTGAACCGGTACGTACTCACGCTCTATGCAAATTAGTCTGCCCACTACTAATTTTCATAGAAAAAGCATATAACGATATGTGCTTTTACGATTCTCTAGAAAGGCCGGAAGATAGGTAAATATTGCTGATGAGATGTAACAACATCGAAACTAGTTCAATATTCCTTGTCTGGCTTTCTGGAGAATAGAGGAAAGGTGTTTCCTCAAAAACCAGTATGACTCTAAAAACCGGTTTGTCTGTGTTTACATACAGAATAGCTGGACACTCACAGTAAAGTGACCAGTGAAAAACTCGGTACATCTACATATGTATACGTGTGTGTATTCATATGCATACTAGTATTTCAGTATACATATGTGGATGTACATTTTTAACATAATTGTTTAAGCGTCAGTCATACAAAAGTGAGTTACAAACGAAACGAAATTTAATTTCGTTTCGTTATTTGTTTTTATATATATATATATATATATATATATATAGAAAAGATGAATATAAAATGAAAGTGCTTTATTTTAAAAAAGGAATTTATTAGGTATTGACATATGTTTCCGTATCAAACGGAATACCTATGTATCGCTGCTTGCGCAATCATATAATGTTAGCAAGTATTCGATAGCAAATGTATAATCAGTTGTCACTTCTTCAGAGATATTGGATAAATTGGAAAAAATCAGAAAAATTGAAGTATTTATATTAGTTGTAATAAAGGAAGAAGAGAGGGGATAGTATATGACAGATGGCAATTCAATTTACTGGTAAACAAGTATATAAAGGGTTTCTAATGAGAATACAATGAGTATATGGTTTATTTTATCTAAATAAGAATTTTTGGGAGTGCCTATTTTAATCTATACTTGACCAATTGAACAATGGACAGGGCTGGTTGTTTGGTGTAGTAGTATTAATTATAAAGTGTCAATTAAGGAAGAGGGAGATTTTCACTGCTACTGAATAACAACAATGCTGGTAGCCTGCTGGTATATGCATTAGGGAATTGAATTAAGAAATCTCATTTTATCTATAGCAGTTTATATTAAATGGTAAAGAATAGAAGAGTTGATAGAATTAAGACTAATAGAGAATGCTAATATGTATTTTGACAATCAAACGGAGATGGAGACAGGCGTTCAATCCTGGTAGTGTTTGTAATATGAAAATGTAGATTTTAAGTGATGGTTACAGTATAACGATCGCTCTATTCTGTTATTTAATAAAATATTTTTGGATTTCATAATACAAAATAATTCCATATTACACAATTTACAAAATTCCTGTCCGTGGGATATGGTGGGGCAGCTGCTATTATATCCCATTTTAGGTTAAATATATATATATATATATATATATATATATATATATATATATATATATATATATATATATGATTGTATATATATATGGGAAGTTGAAATATATCATAACTATAAAGATGAATCTAGTTCTGTTGTAGTTGGTTAAGAACTTTATTTAAGTCTATGAAGGTTGATGAATCGTTAGAGCGTTGGAGAAATACATTGCAGCATATCTCGGCTCTTGAAATTTTAGTTTCAAGTTCCACCGAGGTCAACTTTGCTTTTCATTCTTCTGAGGTCAATTTTAAAAGGTATCAATGAAGTACTGTGGTCAATTTAATTGATTCCCCCCCACTCCACCTCCCTGCAATGTTACTGGTATTGTGTGTATTTCAGAAAAAATTCTTAAGTTTATGATATTTGTAGCAAATATTGTAAGTTTAGTTTAAATAGCAGTGGAATCTTAATAAGTGTTTGAGTTAATAGCAGGAAAGAAAGCTTAACATCGAGGCAGCATATATGTATAATGGAATCAGCAGTTGGAGACGGAAGAAAATGAATTAAAGAAAATAAGGAAGAGAAAAGCTTTTGAAAATATCAACAGCATGAATAAGTGTAAAAAAAATGACGTAAGATATCAATGATACATACACACACACGCACGCGCACACACACACACACACACACACACACACACACACACACACACACACACACACACACACACACACACTCACACACATACACAGACGCACACAAATGTATATATATATATATATATATATATATATATACATATAAGTGTGTGTGTGTGTGTGTGTATGTGTGAGTGTGCGTATGTGTGTGTGTGTATATATGTATGTGTGTGTGTGTGTGAGTGTACGTATGTGTGTGTATATATATGTATATATGTGTGTGTGTGAGTGTGCGTATGTGTGTGTGTGTATATATATATGTGTGTGTGTGTGTTAAACACAATAACGACAACAAAAAGTTTAAAGTAAATGTTATCAATGTCTGTGTAAGTTGGTAACAACGGAAATTTTACGGCTAGAAAGATAGTCATTAAGAATCATTATAACTGTCAATGTCAAATAGATTTTAACTGCATGAAGTAGTAGTAGTAGTAGTAGTAGTAGTAGTAGTAGTAGTAGTAGTAGTAGTAGTAGTAGTAGTAGTAGTAGTAGTAGTAGTAGTAGTGGTGGTGGTAGTAGTAGTAGTAGTAGTAGTAGTAGTAGTAGTAGTAGTAGTAGTAGTAGTAGTAGTAGTAGTAGTAGTAGTAGTGCTGATGATGATGATGGTGGTAGTAGTAGTAGTAGTAGTAGTAGTAGTAGTAGTAGTAGTAGTAGTAGTAGTAGTAGTACTAGTAGTAGTAGTAGTAGTAGTCTCTCGACGTATATAGGGCTTTAATAAACCGGAGATTGTTGTATTTAAGAAACAAATTACATCAAAGTAATCTTGAGTTCATAGTATGGAATATATGTTGTTCCAGTTGCGTCACTTACCCCAGATTCCTAATTCTCTCTTCAATAGTCCATCTGCCCCCTAAAATATTATTTATATCTTTTGTGAGGAGATGTATTTCTAACGTAGTGAACTATTTGTCTACCAAAAGGCAGCGAATTGGCTGAGTTGTTAGAACGTAGGATTGAGTACTTAGCAATATTCGTTCGGGCTCTCTGCGCTCTGAATTTAAAAAAGTACCAATCCAGTACCGGGATTCATTCTTTCTTTATATCACTTCTTCACTTCCACTCTCTCTCTCTCTCTCTCTCTCTCTCTCTCTCTCTCTCTCTCTCTCTCTCTCTCTCTCTCTGACCCATCTGTCTGTCTATCTAATCTATTCGTTACTAACACAAACATTATACCAACAGATATTTATTGCTCCGTTGTTACGAGCTGTCAATCTTACGTGGTACCTTTAGTTAAATCGTTGAAACCACATGCGGTCTAAAAGCTGATGAGTGTGTCTAAATGTTTGTGTTATCTCCTCTCGTCCATTTTATTCTTTTTATCCTTTCCTCTTCTCATTTCCACGTGACAACACACTTCTAACCACGGATTTCTATTCTTTGAAGTAAATTTTACCCGACGCCGTCATTTACAGCATTTTGGGTGTTTTAACAGCTTCCTTGCGTTGAGTTTTTCCCCATTATCCTACGAATTCTAATACGCGTTTCAAACTCGATTTTTGAGACAACTTTATATATATATTGGTTAATCCCGATTGAACCCGGGATACGCACACACACACACACACACACACACACACACACACACACACACACACACACACATATATATATATATACATACACACACACACATATATATATATGAATAAATGTACAAGTAAAGTTTGTTTGTGTAGATGAGTGTTCAAACAAAAATAAAACAAGATTGGTTACCAAAGTATTTTTCTCAAGATGGTCCTTGTAGGTTACAGTAATAGTCCAATAAGAGGGATCAAATTATAGTATCCAGGTGGAAGATCATGCAGTAATAATATTTTTAAATGTATAGGAAAAACAAACACTAGGCGTGAAGTATAGAAAAATGAAGAATTTATCAAACGTTCGTTCTTTAACACATGTTTCAATATAAGTCTACATAATGCTGGTTGCATAATAATATCATTATACCCATTCACTAGCAATACATTAAATATTGCATTTCTTCAGAAAGATTTCTAAAGATTTCAAACTACGTGGTAAGTTTGTTGCATTTTGCAGTGAAAATATTTCTACTTCTATCCGCTCTGGATAAAAGGCAACTGGACTAAGAAGAAGAGAGGTAGAAAAGATATGATTTGGAGGGACAGAAAGAATGAGAAATAAGTAATAAAAAATAATTAAATAATTAAATAATTAAAAAATTAAAAAATTACCTATGAAAAAGGTAATGTGATAGAATAAAGCCCCCGCTCCCCAAAAAACTAAGGGTTGAAAATTTACTTTTACATAAACACATATGTACACTATATATATATATACACATTCACACGCACGCGCACGCACGCACACACACACACACACACACACACACACACACACACACACACACACACACACACACACACACACACCGTATTTGTCGACCTATTGGATGCACTTTTTTATTCAAAACAAAACATAAAAATCTGGCCTGCGTCTAATACGCCCATATCACCGATTGGAGGCCAAACGGACGGTGGGGACAATCATGGTTAAAAAAATTAAGTTTGTATTATTATTAGTATTACTAATACAGTAATGCAATACATATATAGGCAAAATGATGTCGAACTTATATAATAGTTTTTGAGAAAACAATGAAATATTTTTAATAAATCTATGAAGAAATGTACTAAAATTCTTTTTTCTCAAGATGTCCTTGTAAAACATGAATGTGAGCATTCATATATTTCATATTACTGTTGGTTTATCATTCACCAACAACACGCCTACACCTCTCATCACAGCCAACTTTACATGTCTATATAGGTGTATGTATATATGTATATATATATATTATGTGTGTGTGTGTGCGTGTGTGTGTGTGTGTGTGTGTGTGTGTGTGTGTGTGTGTGTGTGTGTGTGTGTGTGTGTGTGTGTGTGTGTGTGTGTGTGTGTGTGTGTGTGTGTGTGTGTGTGTGTGTATACAGAGAGAGAAAGAGAGAGAGAGAATTATAAAATAAAAATACATGTGAAAAAGGGGGAAAAAATGAAAATAAAAACTGAATACACAGTTCTGCCAAAAATACACCATCGTAAAATCGTTTCCAGAGAATTTTCGATACAAAAATAGATATAGACACACATACACGCGCACATACAACCTAACATATAAACAAACTAGGACAAACAGATGCATATATTTCTTCTTCTTTGTCCACGTATTCTTGGGGGAGTTGTGAGGGCAGAGTCCTCAAGTACGTCTTCCAGGGGGTCCTGTAAAAAAAACCCTCTCCAATTGATCCGGCTGGATCCACAAGCGAGACCAGCCAAGCTCATGGATGTTGTTGAACCATCTTGTTCGGGATCTGCCCCTGGGCCATCTGATGGTTGGTTTTGCCCGTCAATTCTAGCCAGCGATTTTTTCCTCAGACATTCTGACCACATGGCCTTCCATCATTCGTGAACACGGCCCTGAGATACATGAATTATAGAGGGATCTCCTTGTTCATCCTCCTCGGTAATATCTATATTAAGTATATGGCAAAGAGATGTAATGATATTGTCAGGTCCAAGCTAGCTGATGAACAGTGTCGTTTTCGTTCCAGACGCAGCACAGCCGACCAAATGTTCACAATGCGGCATGTCTTTGAGAGATCGTGGGAGTATTGCCACGAAATGCTTATTTTGTAGACATCAAAAAGGCATATGAGCGTGTTCCACGGAATCTGTTGTGGAAGGTTCTACAGGAGTATGTTGCTCTGGTGTGTCTGTACCAATGACCTAGTATTTATGTTCGGATAAATGGTACTAAGTGGAAACCATTTAATGTAGAAGTCTTACTCAGCAAGGGTGCATATGAATATGGCTGAGTGGTTAAAGTATTGGACTCTCAATCGTGAGGTTCGATTCCCGGACCGGGCAATGCGTTATGTCCTTGGGCAAGACACTTTATTTCACGTCGCTCCTTCTACCTGGAGTTGCAACCGATATAAAAGTATTAGCAATTGGAAAAACCAATCGAAGCATTGTTTTCTCGGTCTGATTTAACGAAAGTCGATCGACTGTCGACTGTCAATTCATATATCCATTAGAATTGCGAAGACGAAAATAAGTACTCAATGCGATTGTTGAAAATTTATTAATACGTATTTTTGTGTGTATAAGAGAGACCAAATTCCACATTTTATTAGTGTAATTATATGGCCCTCTGAAATACTTACCAGTCAATGTAAATATGTTTACCTGTTTCGAAGATGAGTGTTCCAGTTGTTCGATAAATAGAACAGTCTGTTCGTGAAGTTAACCTGCAAGTCGTTGAATATTACACAGACACGTGTAGCTTTAATGTTATTCTCAGGGATATTCAATATAGCACAGTGTGTGTCAAGACTCTGCTTCATTCAATTATAAGTATAGGCCATCTGATGGGCTTCCTAATAGTTTCCGTCCACCAAATTTCAATTACAAGGCATGATTAGTATGGCGCTATGGTAAGTGATACATGGCCAAGGTAGTTTAGAGTGGGATCGAACCTGAAACTGTTCACGGTTCAATACAACCAGCCAGGTCGAAGAAGGAAAATTATCAAAGT
>OZ024740.1:252262170-252269670 GCA_964016885.1 Eledone cirrhosa | reverse complement strand
GAACCAGATGGACCATAACGCACCAAAGTACTCAATGCTTAGGGTAGTAGAGTGGGTAATAGGAACGAGTACGACCCCGACGGCTGAGCTCCGGTCGTTTCGACGGCTAGATACGTTCGGATCTAGCTGTCGAAACGGCCGCAGCTCAGCCGTGGGGGTCCTGACTATTTTCCTATTACCCACTCTACTACCCTAAGTATCGAGTATCCTGGTGCTTTATGGTGCACCTGGTTTCTTACCACATTTTCTTTGTTTATATATATATATATATATATATATATATATATATATATATATATATATATATATATATATATATATAATGAGTTATTTGGTTTGTTGATTATTCAACAAATTTAATTTACAACAGATTCGAAGCACTCAACGGTATTTCTCCGGAGTATCATTAATATGAATAATATTAATATATAGAAAATATTAATAAATAAAAAATATAAATAATAATTGGCGTAAAGACTATCTTCAAACATGAAGATATGTCACTATCTTTACACCAATTATTGTATTTTATCTGACGAAAACATACTAAAATATTAGTATCCTTGAAATACGTATAATAAAATAAATATGGTTTTATAAAGATATTTTCCATTTATTAATATTATTGATATATATATATATATATATATATATATATATATATATATATATATATATATATATATATATATATATATATATATATATATATATATATATATAATATCAATAATATTAATAAATGGAAAATATCTTTATAAAACCATATTTATTTTATATATATATATCCAGAGTCTAGCTATTGACCAGTTAATTTTCTTGATTTTTTTAGTTAATTCTATTGACTCTTGTTAATTTCAAAACCATTCTGTTGAGAGCTTAATTCGTTTTGTGATATTTTGCAATTTTGCAATAACACACATACTGAATTCATCCGCCAAAACTAAGGGTTGCCCCCCTTGTCAAGCCCCACGTGGGTTTTGATAACGGTCAGTCCTTGGCTTGGCACTGAACTAAAAGCCTGTTGAGAAAGTGACTTCCTTGTTCGATCATCTTACCAAAAGCTTAACATTATTTGTCTAAGCAGACAGTACTTGATTTAGGAGTTGCAGAAACCCAAATGCTGGATATTACCAACCTTCCAGGGGTCCGGGTATAATTTTCAATCATATTTTATTTGTTTGACCCGAATTACTTGGTCGTTTCTGTGGCTTTGCGGATAATGATTTAACCATCGTCTCAGTGTGTTTGGCCTTTTAACTTATGTTGTAGCTCTAGTTCACTAGCTTCTATGGAGCGCTTGCCACACATCTCGGAAGTTGTTTTTCGCTAATTTCCAATAGCCGAAATACGATTCTCGCTAATTTATATTTGTATATATACATACATATATATAATATGAATTAAAAGATATGTGTATATATATGAAGAGAAAGGGACATATATCGTGAGAGAAACTGTATTTTGTCCATATATATATAAAGCATATTTAGCACCGTTTCATAGTTCGTAAGCCGAAGCGAAAACCAATCTAAGCAATCGATTATCGATTACCAATTATCGATTTTGGTAAGGCAACGGAAGACGCGAATCTAATCATTCGCGCCTTCCGTAGCTTTACTAAAATTGGTAGTTGGTAATCGATTGCTAAGCTCAATTTTTGCTTTGGTTTACGAACTATGAAACGGTGACTAAGAAAAAAGAACTTTTCCACCTTAAAGTATGTACTTTTTCCTAAATATTATATGCTTTATATATGTGTTCAAAATGCTTATATGTTTCTCTAACGATAATGGCTCTTGATTTTAATTATTGATGCTCCGGACAAACATCCATCGAGCTTTTCTGCTGAGAAACATAATCATCATACAATATGTATGATGATTATGTTATGATACCTTAACTTAGTATATATAAATATATATGTATATATATATATATATATACCGTCGAAACGGCTTGAGCTCTGCCGTCGGGGTCATACTTTTTCCTATTTCCCACTCTACTACCCTAAGTATTGAGTACTCTGGTGCGTTATGGTCCATCTGGTTCCTTACCACAATTCCTTTGTTATATATATATATATATATGTTACACTTTCTCTCGACTGACCTCTTCCTCACACTTCCACTCACTCACTCTCTGTTTCTCCCCTTCTCACTTCCTCCCGTTTGGCTTGTGTGGGTCTCTTCTCACATACATCGACACGGTCTGTATCTCTCTCGCTCATGAAATCCACCCAGCTTATGCTGACCGAACAACCATGTTGCTTGTTTATTTTCCTATCTTCGGTTTGCTTTTATCATCTATATTGTTTACTTGTCCCCCTCGCTTTACGCGAATTACTGGTCCCAATAACTTTTTTAGTTATTGCTCGCACCAGCCTGAGGTATCTGATTTTTAATGCGATGAATTACCAATGATGGTTGGAAAATCACTGACGAAGGACTATTTTTATCATATGTAACCCATGTGCAAACCACGCAGTATTCTTCTTTCTTCTCATGTTTATATATATATATATATATATATATATATATATATATATATATATATATATATATATATATATATATATATATATATATATATATATATGTATGTATGTATGTATGTATATATATACATTTATGTCAGGTCACCAGTTGGTGCTACTGGTAACATGTATCCCAGTACAACCTGACCCATGGTCGGGTCGTTGGCGACTAAACTGGCAACCCCACCAAGGTTTCTTGGTGAGGAGGGTGACTTTGGACATCCTGCAGGACTAAAAACAAGACCTGTCAAAGGGCAAAGGAGCTCTTAAGAGTCAATGGCCATCCAAAATCACCGGGAGAGATGACCCTTTAGCCTTTGTCAAGGCAGAATTCTAGGAGAAGGAAAACTCTGATATAACACCTGCAACTCTGATGGTATCCAATGATGTTGACGTGTTCTTCTTTTTGGTAAATATCATCTTGGTTAAGAGAGTGGGACTGGCTTTGTGCAGTGCCTTTGCTCACTATAAAAGCTTCACGACACAGGCATTGCTTTATATCTGGAGATCTCTCTGCACTTGTCATCACAGGGTACAATGGGCCCAGCACTATGTGTCAGTAATTGTCACAAGTGTAGTGTTTGTACCAGAGTTTTCAAGTCGCTGGCTGGACTAAAAAGTCACTCGTTCAGCGCATCGGTAGGGGTTCTCCTATAGGGATATAAAGTAGTGGCCGTACTCGAAAACGAGTTGGCAGCCACCATATATATATATAGTGAAAACTTGGACTGGAACAAAAACAGAGAGGCAGTACAAATAAAAGTTTATTAGGTTCACGCTCTTGAGATGTTGAGGGAGCTTATAGATAGGACAACACACGCTGTCTTTTCGTGGGGTAAGTTTTTAATTATTTTTTGTATTCTGAAACATCAAAATACAACAATTTTTTGGTCACTGGACTCGGGAATGTCACGACAGAAGTTTGTGGAGCTTTGAGTGTGAGTGGAGCTTTGGATGTGAGTGGAGCCTCGAGTGTGAGTGGAGCCTCGAGTGTGTGTGGAGCCTCGAGTATGAGTGGAGCTTTGAGTGTGAGTGGAGCTTTGAGTGTGAGTGGAGCCTCGAGTGTGAGTGGAGCTTTGAATGTGAGTGGAGCTTTGAGTGTGAGTGGAGCTTTGAATGTGAGTGGAGCTTTGAGTGTGAGTGGAGTTTTGAATGTGAGTGGATCTTTGAGTGTGAGTGGAGCCTCGAGTGTGAGTGGAGTTTCGAGTGTGTGTGGAGCTTTGAGTGTGAGTGGAGCTTTGAGTGTGAGTGGAGCTTTGAGTGTGAGTGGAGCCTCGAGTGTGTGTGGAGCCTCGAGTATGAGTGGAGCTATGAGTGTGAGTGGAGCTTTGAGTGTGAGTGGAGCTTTGAGTGTGAGTGGAGACTCGAGTGTGAGTGGAGGTTTGAGTGTAAGTGGAGCTTTGAGTGTGAGTGGAGCCTCGAGTGTAAGTGGAGCTTTGAGTGTGAGTGGAGCTTTGAGTGTGAGTGGAGACTCGAGTGTGAGTGTAGCTTTGAGTGTGAGTGTAGTGTTTAAGAAGTGGTCACCTGAGGGCTTCCTGTCGTTTAAATGCCCCCCCCCCAAAAAAAAACCGCTTCTGCCTACTCCGCACACAACAACACAAGCACCACCACCACTACCACCACCACCACCACCACAACAACAACAAGAAAAAATAACAACAATGTCCCACCCAACCCCTCCCCAATACAAAAGCAACCACAACAAAACCCCAAAATATACCCCTCCTCAACAACAAAGACGAGGACCCCTTATCAACGTCAAGCAGTGACGACGAGGGAGAACCCTTTCAACCTGTAAAAAGAAAGAAAAGAAGGCACCACATTAACAAAAATGCAACAAACACACAACCACCAGCACAAATAGAACAAACATCACAAACAAAAAAACCCACCCCTCCCGAAAACATAACACATACTACAAAACGCAAACACACACAAGAACAACAAACAAAAACAAACACAACACAACAAAAACAGTATACATACATCAACACAAACAACAAAACACTTGTGCAAACAATAGACAAAGACCCTTCGGTGGAAACCGAAGGGAAAATGTTCACCAACGCGGCTCCTAAACCACATTTAAAAATAATTAGGGCCCCAAGGGACACCTACGCAAAGCTCAAACAGAACTTTCCCGAGGACGTGGGGGAACCCCTGTACTAGACCTAGCAACCGCGTCCTCTTGAAATGTTTCCCCACCACCACCCCCAGACATCCCTCCCCCACCCACCACACACTGATGTCCCCACCACATCCCAAACCACCACTCCACCAAACAACCCCGCCGACACCCCCATGGAAATTGTGCAGCCTGGTCCCCAGGAGAAGGACAGGTATGTGTCTTTTCCTTTTTCTCCACTCTAAACTCTTCACCACCAACATGGCTGTTATAAGAGTTGGATGTTTAAATGTGCGCGGCCTGGGGATGTCCTGGAAGCAAGGCAAACTCTTAAATGACCTCAGGTCGCACAGAATGGATGTGATAGCTATTTGCGAGTCCAGGATCAGCAGCGAGCACCAACTGGCCCCCCATCTTCGACGACTTTGAGATCTATGCATCTCTCTGTCAGCCGTGGGGTGGGGGCGGGGTGGTCGTTCTGCTGCGAAAACACCTGGGCCTCGCAGCACGGAAGGTACACCTGGACCCGGAGGGCCAACTGGTGGTTCTAGACGTCGGCAGTAGTGAAGGTGGAGCCTTCAGGCTGGTGGCAACGTATGCCCCATCTGGAACACCGCGACCGGACTTCTTCCAGCGCCTAGAGACTTTTCTGGGAACGTCTCGTTCCTTGCTTTTAGTGGGGGACTGGAATCGTATCCTGGATGCACGTTGGGACTATGTAGGGGCATGTCGCGATAGAGGGGGGGGGGGTAAAAGCCTCAAACGGTTAATCGGCCGATTTGATCTGGCCGATAGATATCGACTAGATTTTCCGACTGTGCCACTGTGGACGTGGACTAATCGTAGCGGAACATCTAGGTCGTACCTAGATAGGTTCCTAGTTAGAAATAAGGATAGGGACATATTAAGCTGTCCACGAATGTTCATGGTTGACTATTCGGATCACAAGTTGGTGACCGGAGTGGTCAACCTTGATAGAACCCATAGACAAGGACCCGGTTACTGGAAGCTAAACTTGTCCTTACCGACAAACAAAGCTTACAGTAAGCGGATTAGCACACTAGTTAAGCAGCGGTTGACGAGGGCAATTGTCAACAGCAGGTGGTGGGGCTCTCTCAAGAGAGAAATTAGAATAGAATCGATAGGTTTTAGTCAGGAATTAGCATCAGATAGGAATAGAACTGAAAGGGAATTAACAAATAGAGTAGAAGAGTCAATTAGGAGTGGCAACGTGGCCGGCGTGCTGGCGTCAAGAACGGCCCTAGACCAGTTCTTTGACGCGAAGCACGAGGGCTGCGGTGTCAGGAGTAATATACGTGCTCTGGGTAACGAGGGAGCCAAAGCTGTTAGCTGGGCCCGAGTGACAGAGGCAAAAAGTGGAAACAAGTCCACGATTCGGTCTTTGAAGGACCAGGATGGACGCGTGATCCTTGAACCTGAGCGGATGTGCGCGGCCTTTCAACGGCGCTTTGCACGACTGTTCGGGAGGGGTGGCGGGCCGGGTGAGGCCATGGATTTCGGTCCATACCTCTGCCGCGGCTCTCGGACGGGGAGGCTAAGTCCTGCGAAAGACCGATTTCAGCCGCTGAAATAGGGGAAGCGCTGAGCCTATGCGGCAAACGAAAATCTCTGTCAACCTGGAGGCGGGGGGAGGGGGGATTGCCGTACTGCTGGATAAACGTCTGGCTCTCGACGTACAGATTGTTCACTCGGACCTGGGGGATCGATTACTGGTGCTGGACGTCGGAGGCGGTGAAGGCGGGGCTTTCAGACTGGTCGGTCTTTATGCCCCCTTCGGGGCTGAAAGAGCCGACTTCTTCCAGTGTCTGGAGACTTTTCTAGGAACGTCGCGTTCCCTGCTTTTAGTGGGGGACTGGAATGGAATCCTAGATGCGCGTTGGGACTATGCAGGGGCATGTCCCGATAGAGGGGGGTGTAGCAGCCTCAAGGGGTTACTCGATCGATTCGACCTGGTCGATAGATTTCGACTAGATTGTCCAACTGCGCCAACCTGGACCTGGGCAAACCGCAGTGGTCAATCTAGATCGTACCTAGATAGGTTTTTGGTTAGGAGTAAGGATAGGGACGTATTTAGTTGTCCAGAATTGATCATGGTTGGCTATTCAGATCACAAATTAGTGACCTGCGTGGTCAACCTTGATAGAACGCATAGACAGGGTCCCGGTTACTGGAAGATGAACTTGTCCTTGCCGGCAAAGAAAGATTACAGGAACCGGATTAGTAGCTTAGTTAAGATGAGGTTGACGGGAGCGATCGTCAACAGCAGGTGGTGGGTATCTCTAAAGAGAGAGATTAGAGTAAGTTCGATAGGTTACAGTAAAGAACTAGCGGCGAATAGAAATAGGAGGGAAAGGGAGTTAACAGATAAACTAGAAGAGGCGATTAGGAGCGGAGACGTGGCCAGAGTGTTAGCGGCGAGAACGGCGTTGAGCCAGTTCTTTGACGCGAAGCACGAAGGCTGCGTTGTCCGAAGTAAAATACGTGCTTTAGGAAACGAGGGGACCAAAGCTGTTAGCTGGCCCCGCGTGACAGAAGCCAAGAGTGGGATTAAATCCACCATTCGGTCTTTGCGAGACCAGGATGGACGGGTGATCCTTGAACCTGAGCGGATGTGCGAGGCCTTTCAAAGGCACTTTGCTCGACTGTTCGGAGGGGGCGGAGGGCCGGACGGGGATGTGGACTTGGGTCCATACCTCGACGGTCTACCGCGTCTTTCGAGCGGCGAAGCGGAGTGCTGCGAAAGGCCAATCACAGCCACTGAAATCGGGGAAGCGCTCAGACGCAAATCTCCGGGTCTCGATGGTCTACCATACGAACT
>OZ024740.1:252234670-252257170 GCA_964016885.1 Eledone cirrhosa | reverse complement strand
ATCACAGACTAATTCACCGCCTTGGGTCATATTCCCCTCTTGGACTCAACTCACCACTTCAATTTCTTTAATACCCCGTCCATTATCACACGCGCTTATACATTCACCCCTAGATTCCTATTGCTCTCTCTTGATCATTAACATCTTCTCTTACAACTAATACAGACCAACTAAATATGCTCACTCCACGTTTCCCTTCACTGCTCTGTATACATACATACACATCCTTATATTAACATACTTCTGCTCATAGCTTCGTACTTACATCCACACACAGTCTTTTACTTACATACACACACACATCTCTTCTTAGCTTCGTACGGACGTATACACACACACACACGCACACATACACACACACACACACACACACGCACACACATGCGCACACACACACATGCTTACGTACGTGCACAAGTATAGCTCTTTTTACAAAACGTTTCTTTTTCCATTTCAGGTAGACGCGCTCCATCATCCACTTTTCTAAAAAATAAATCATACACAAAACGGCAGCACCAACAGTTTTGCAAGAGATGTCAACATGAATGGACCTGTTATTTTTATCTAAAGACATTTTTTCCAATTCCAGCCGGCCCGTCCCTTCAATCTATCTTATTTCTCATTCTTTCTTCTGATGAAGGACTAGCGTCCGAAACATTAAGACCCTCTTCCTGCTACATCAATCGTTAACCTAATATATTCCTTCCACATACTGTACCGATTGTATTGTTATTTTTGTTTCTGCCCCCTCGTTATCGAGTATGGCCATTGCACGAGGAGAAAAAAAATAAAAATTAATAAATAAATAAAAAATAAAATAAAAGAAAAGAAAAAAAGAAATATATATATATATATATATATACACACATACATATACATATATACACATATATATATATATATATATACATATACATTAATAACAATAATAATAATTGTTTCTACTTTTGGCACAAGGCCAGCAATTACCCAATGCATTACTGGTACTTTATTCTATCGACCCCGGAAGGATGAAAGACAAAGTTAACCTCGGCGGGATTTGAACTCAGATCATACAGGGAGGTAGCTCTATGCTTCAAAGAATGGCATCCGACCCTCTACCGATACTGCCAATCCACCGCCTTATAATAATAATAATAATAATAATAATATTAATAATAATAAAGAAGAAGACGCACGAGGTGACGGAGGTCATGAAATCGCTCCCGTAAGTTTTGAATTTTTAACATATTTAAATCATTTGTGAAATAACAACTCTTAGTACAAATGCTACGTAAAGCACCCGGCTTGAGCCCCAAAAAATTCGGACCCAAAATATATTGTTATAAGGCTCAAATATTCAAATATTCAACTTTGTATTGTACACTGTATATCCAAAAAAGAAAATGGCTATAAATGGAAGAAGAACCCCCCCCCCCTCCTCTCCTCTGTCTACACTATATAGAACAGCCAAACTCACCAACACCAGAAACTAGATACACCACCCACCCCATCACCTGTGTACACTAAACACAACAGCCAGATAACGGCATTTTCACCACCACCGCTCACTACGGCCATCATTACCACCATTATCCCATCACCGCCGCCACCACCCCTTCACTCCTTCACTGCTACCACCGCTACAGCACCATCACTACAGTAATACGGTCACATCACCGCCACCACTGCCTCGGTATCGACATCACCACCACCACTGTCTCAGTATCGCTACCGCCGCCAGTCTTCCACTTCTCCCAGATGGCTGCTGCCACCACATTATAGAATCCCTACTGCTAAAAAAGAGGAAGGCATCAAAATATATAGATAGACTCAAAAGAAAAAAGAAAAAACAAACAAAACCAAAACAGCACAGCAACAACAGCAAAAACGAGAAAAACAAACAGAGAAAAACAAAAACAAAAAAAAAACCCCAAAAACGTAAAGAAAATAAGAATGAAGAGAGAAGCAGGCGGACGGACAGAGAAGAGGGGGGAAAAACTAAAACTTAAAAAACAAAAACTAAGTCAGACATTCGAACACTACATTACAATGAAACTTATGCTTATTCATTTTTGGGGCCCTTTCTGCCTGTGTGTTTGTTTGTTTATGTGTGTTCGTATACAGCGTGGTGATAATGCCACACAAGGGCCAAGTGGAATGGCGGATCCACAGATGGCTATGTAACCATACATTCGCCAATCCTCGATAAGAGTGTTTAAATATCGAACATAAACAGTTCGAATAACGGTGAAATGGAGACTAGAACGTCATGTGACAGACTCTCACCCAACAGGTGCCCCCTGGCTCAGCAGCAGGAACCTGACTGTCAACCAAATACTGCTGATGTTGGAGGAAGGAGAAGAAGGAAAGGGGCCAGAACCAACTGGACGAAAGAATTGAATAGAACTGTTATGCAATGTTACCTGAAAAGTAACCCCAAGGAGAGGGGCTACAGGAGACGGATGCATAACATCTGGAACGAGATTGGTTTATTTAAATTAGATGAACAAAAATTGGCCGGGCAGGCTCGGGTAATAAGAACTAATGGGTGGATAAGCGAGCTGGAACTGGAGGGACTGAGCAGAGAGAATGGCTTGGAGATGGCGGGTGTAGTATGCCAGACAAGCGAGCCAGTGGGAAATGAAGGTGAAGAGGTCCTGAGAACGGAGGAACCACCCGAAGCAGACAATGATCTGAATACTGAGATAAATAATACCTGGAACAGAGATACGGCCACTGAGGAGATGAATGCTGATGGGCTAGGACAAGATTCGGTTGACATCCTAAATTTAGTGGTAGATGAATTGAACAATGATAGTGGGAGACCTATGAATCTAAGATTTGTAGACAGGAAAAAGTTAAAAGAAACAACAGCTAAGGTAAACAAAGTCATCCCATACCTTGAGGCGAGGAGCCTTCACCAGTGCAACAATATCCTCAAAACAACAGCAAATACGGTGAGGAAACTACTTGGTATAAAAGCGAGAGGAAACAACAGACAAGAAAGAGCAGAGCCGTGGAGGAAGAAGCGACTGAGTGGGCAAATCGGGGAAATGAGAAATGACATAGGAAAGCTTGAGTCACTACTGAATGGGACACTAAAAAACATAGGCACTAAAAATAGACTGGAAATAAAATACAAAACTAGGAGGAAAAAGCTAAATATTATCATAGAGGAACTGAAGCAACGCATTGTAGCAAAGAGTGCAAAAATCAGGCGATACGAGAACAGAGTCAGTCAGTATAAACAGAACCGCATGTTCGACAACAACCAGAAGATGCTGTTTGGACAGCTTGAGGGGAAAGAAAGAGGCAACGACTTGATCCCTGGGGCGGAGCAAACTAAAACATTCTGGAGAGGAATGTGGGAGCAGGATGTTAGACATAAAGTCCAGGCAGGGTGGATTGAGACAGTACAGAGGGAGATCGGTGAGCAGGCACAACAACAAACTGATTTGAGTATCACAGTTGAAACTCTTAAGGGGCAGGCCAAAAAACTAACCAACTGGAAATCACCAGGCCCAGATGGTGTGCAGGGGTATTGGATTAAACATTTAACATCCCTCCACCCGAAGCTGACGGCCATGTTCAATGACTGCTTGGTGTCGGGTGAGGTGCCAGAGTGGTTGACAAAAGGTACCACAGTTCTGATAATGAAAGACCGAATCAAGGGTAATGATGTTACCAACTATAGACTTATCACATGTCTGTCCGTAATGTGGAAACTGTTGACGAGCATTGTGTCTGAGGAAATCTACCATCACCTCCACACAAACAACTTGTTACCGGACGAACAGAAAGGATGCCGAAAGAAGTCACGTGGTACAAAGGACCAGTTACTTATTGATAAGATGGTAATGGGGTATTGCAGGAGGAGACACATTGATCTTGCCATGGGATGGATAGACTACAGAAAGGCATTTGACATGGTGCCTCATTCTTGGATCACCAAAAGCCTGGAGATCTTCAGGGTGGCAGATAACATCAGACAGTTGCTAGGCAGGAGTATGGGGTCCTGGGAGACAGAGTTGACATCAACTGGAGTATCCTTGGGAAGCGTGAAGATCAAGAGAGGTATCTTCCAGGGAGATAGCCTGTCCCCTCTGTTGTTTGTCCTTGCCCTGATGCCCTTGACCATTATGCTGCGAAAAGTGAGAGCAGGATACAAGTTGGGAAGGGGAGAGCTTACCATCAATCACCTCCTCTTCATGGACGATCTTAAGCTCTTCGGGAAAAGTGAGAAGGAGTTGGATGTGCTTGTTGACACTGTCCGTATTTTCAGCAGTGATATATGTATGCAGTTTGGTATTGGTAAATGTGGAGTCATTGTGATGAGGAGGGGTAGGTTGAGCAGAAGTAACGGGATCCAGATACCAACAGGTGAGATGATAAAGGAAATTGACTCTGAGGAAGGATACAAGTATTTGGGCGTTCTGGAGGCTGATGGCATAAAGAACAAAAAAATGAAGGAATTGTTAAAAACTGAATACATTCGGAGAGTAAGGAGCGTATTGAAGTCACATCTGAACAGCAGAAATGCCATAAGCGCAGTAAATTCCCGAGCTGTGTCTATTATTAGGTACAGTGCGGGAATTCTGAGATGGAATGTTGCTGAACAAAAAGAAATGGATAGGAAGACTAGGAAGCTATTGACTATCTACAACATGTTCCACAAGAGGAGTGATGTCGATAGACTCTACCTAAGGAGATCTGAGGGTGGAAGAGGTCTTATCAGCATAGAGGACTGTGTTCAGATGGAGAAAAACAACCTATACAAATACGTGACCTATAGTAAGGAGCCAATGCTCAGAACTGTACTGAAGGAGGGGACAGTAGGCCAGGGGATGTCCAAGGAGGAAATAACATCAAGGAGGAAGAGCAGCCTTAAGGGAAAATCCCTTCATAGTACCTTCTTTGAGAAAACTGAATTTAGAGATCCACAGACATGGAACTGGTTGAGAAGAGGAGACCTCAAAAAGGCTACAGAAGGAATGCTAATGGCTGCGCAGGAGCAGGCCCTCAAAACGAAGTGGTTGAAGCACCATATTTACAAGGAGGAGGCTAGCCCACTGTGCAGGATCTGTGGAGAGAGAGAGGAGACTGTGGCTCACATTGTGTCCGAGTGTAAACACCTAGCCCAGACCCACTATAAGGGCTGGAGACACGATGTGATGGGCAGGGTGATCCACTGGCACCTGTGCAAAGTAAACAATCTACCACATTTTGAGAAATGGTATGAGCATAGGCCAGAGGCGGTGATGGAGAACAATCAGGTGAAGGTGCTGTGGGATTTTAGGATACAGACGGACAAAAAACTGGAACACAATAGACCTGACCTGGTGGTTGTGGACAAAGAAAAAAGATCGTGTCTGATTGTGGATGTGGCCTGCCCGTTCGACACGAGAGTGCAAGAGAAGGAGAGGGAGAAAATTAACCGATACCAGGACCTAAAGTGGGAGGTGAAAAGGATTTGGAACTGCCATGAAGTCAAAGTGATCCCGATTGTCATAGGCGCACTGGGGACTATCTCCAAAAGTTTCCAGGGATGGTTAAAGAAAATCGGCCCCTTCACGCTTTTTGGAACGCTTCAAAAGGCATGCTTGCTTGGAACAGCAAGAACCCTCCGATACGTCCTGAATATCTGAGGCTGCAGGTAGTGGCTTGATATTCAATCCAACGGACTTTCCAGTTAACCAACATCAATGACTGAGATTCAAGGAATAACAACAATAATAATAATAATAATGATTTCTTTATTAACCACAAGGGTTTACATAAAGTAGACATTAAGGACAGTGCAGGACAATACAGGACGGTACAAATGGGCATTTCTGCGTGTAAAAAACAAAAACAGAGGATGTAACAAAAAATAACAATGAAAAATTCCCCAATAGGGGGGAGACTTCGGAGGGACATTTGTGGAGAAAGCCCAGTAAAAGACCACAATGACCCTGACCACCAAGGCAAATGCCCTCTCCCAGTTTTCCACCTTTAATTTACAGATATATACTCAGAGTAGGCCCATTCACTCGAGCCATTCTTGCTTCTATCACCCATCTTTCAACAAAATGCTGGGAAGAGAGCACTTCCCTCTCTACTCTGATTTTCCTTTTCAAATGAAATTTGAAAACGTCAATCAGAGCTTCACCGAAGAGGTAAGTGCTCGTCTTCAGCCCTTTCAAACGTGTCCACCATACTATCTCTTTCGCCATGGCCACCAGACAGATAAAAACTGCCTGCCCTTCCCGGCTAAAGGAGGAGGGCGGGGCAATCCTCACGATGGACTCAGATGATAGCCGGATCCGTCCTAAACGCGACAGCAGGTGTTCGACATAAACCCACAAGTCAGCAATTTTCGGACACTGGACGAGTGCGTGCAGGACGGTTTCGTCGCCCTGCGCGCATCTCGGACATGCCCGGCTGACGGCACCTCCATGCCTGTAGAGTTTATCCCGAACTGGCAAGGCTCCTCGGTAGCACTGCCAGGCCAGAGATTTCTGGAAGTTGTCCATAGGCCCTGGCCCGAAAGTTCTTCCGAAGAGATTGGCTAGTTGATTTTCGTCGACGCCTAGAGTTTCCCCAAGTACGTCGTCGCTCTTCCCCTCCACTAATCCTCTATAGAACGCCGAGGTGGAGTTTCCACCGATCACATTGCCCGATTGGTCGAGGGCTGTGAGCGCCTGAAGACATTCCAGTCTCCAGGCGCTCCCTCTCGGTCTTCGCTTGACCCAGGACTGCAGCTCCGTCAAGGAAACGAGCTGGGGAAATACGTGTCTAGCAAACGGCGACCACACCTGATCACAGTCGAGGAAGAGGTGGAGATGTCGTAGCCTGAGCGCATGCCTGCGCATCATCAGCCACGGCATGCCCAGCCCTCCACGTAGCGGGTGTTGACAACAGATGGACCACCTGACCATCGGAGCGCGTCCCTTCCACAAAAAGCGAAAGAGCAAACGCTCCAGCGCAGTCAGGCGAGGCTTAGGACAAGGTACGACGGTCAGGCGGTAGCAGATGACAGACGCGATGTACGCGTTAGCCACCTCCGCTCGACCTTTCAGGGATAGCTTCCTCTCCGCCCATTTCTGGGTGAGAAAAGCCACCCTGCTCGTCACCTCGTCCCAGTTTTTGTCCGTCTGGAGGTCCGGACCGAACCAGACCCCTAGCAATTTAACCGGTTCGTCCGTCCAGCGTCCGACGAGGCTGTTGGACGGCATGGACCTGCCTCTCCAGGTGCCGAGCTGCAGGCCCACTGACTTTTCCTGGTTGATCATTGCTCCTGTCACCGCTTCGTATTCTCTTAGTGTAGTGCCGATCGCCTCGATGTGTTTGGCGTTCGACACCACTACGGTGACATCGTCCGCATATGCTGACACGGATCTTCCGCATCCTAGTTCGCGCGGGACCCCCCTCAGCGTCTCCAGTTTGTGCAGTAATGGCTCGAGAGTCAATACGTACAAGAGGGACGAGAGGGGACATCCTTGGAGGACCGAGCGCATGATGTTGAACGGTTCCGACAGGTGACCGTTCACTCTCACCACAGAGCAGATGTCGCTGTGCATGGCAGCGATCCAGCCTCTGAAGACGGGCCCAAAGCCAGCCGCCCTCAGGACTGCTGCTAGGTAACGATGGTCGACCCTATCGAAAGCTTTCGACTGATCTAAATTGATCAAGGACCCACCCGTGCCAGGTTCCCTAGCTACCCTCTCTACGATGTATCGCATGAGGTGGAGGTTGTCGTGAATGGATCTGTCGGGAATGGCGCATGTCTGCGCCTCTCCCACCAGACCACCAACGACAAACGCCAACCTCTTTGCTAGCACTTTGGCCAAAATCTTGAACTCTGTGTTTAGCAGAGTTATGGGCCGGAAATTATCTATGTTATCCCCCTTGTTCGGATCCTTTCTCAGCAGTGCCACCGCTCCTCGGCTCACAGAACTGGGAATTCTCCCGTTCTGTTGCCAGTTGCAGTAGACGTCCGCCAAGAGGCCTCCGAACAAGTCTGGCATCTGTACTTAAAGTTCATAGGGCAGACCATCCAAACCAGGCGATTTACCCATTGTGCAGCCAGTCATTGCCTCCCTTACTTCAGCGGCTGTTATCGGCTTTTTGCAACACTTCGCCTCAGTGGCCGAGAGCCGCGGCAGTCCGTCGAGGTAGACACTAAAGTCCATTCCTCGACCCGACCCACCGCTGCCCCCGAACAGCTGAGCGAAGTGTCGCTGAAAAGCTTCACACATTTGCCCGGGATCGAGTAGCATGCGCCCGTCGTGGTCCACCAAGGACCGGATCGTGGGTTTGTTGCCACGACGCGCCTCCGCCACTCGGGCCCATTGAACGGCTTTCGTCCCCTCGTGTCTGAGGGCACGCACCCTTGCTCTGACAACGCAGCCTTCGTGCTTTGCATTGAAGAATTGGTCAAGGGCCAATTTCGCCGCAAGCACGTCGGTCGCGATGCCTTTGCTAAGCGCCTCGTCTAATTTTATAACTAGTTCTCCCTCTGCTCTATTTTACTCTATTGCTAAAGCCTTACTAAACCTAATGGATTCTATTCTAATCGCTCTTTTCAGAGCAAACCACCACTTGTTGTTGACGATGGCCCCCGTCAACGCCCGCTTAACTAGTTCGCTAATCCGGTCTCTGTAGGCCTTGCGCGCTGGTAAGGACGCGTTTAGCTTCCAGTAGCCGGGTCCTCGTCTATGAAGCCTATCTAAGTCAAGCACACAGATCACGAATTTGTGGTCCGTGTAGCTGACTATCTTGAATTGTGGACAGCCTATACTAGACCTATCTATTTCCCTACAAAATACTATATCTAGATATGATCTGGATGACCCTATGCGATTTTTCCAAGTCCACATTGGCACATTCGAGAAATCCAATCGGTACCTGTCAGACAGTTCAAAACGCCTGAGCAGGTTGGTGAGGCTCTTGCACCCTCCACCCCTATCCGCTAATCCCACACAGTCCTAGCGTGCATCTAAGATCCCGTTCCAGTCGCCCACTAACACTAAAGAGCGGGACGTTCCAAGAAAGGTCTCCAGGCGCCGGAAGAAATCAGGTGGCCCTGCTCCTGTCGGGGCATAGACGGCCACTAGCCTGAAAGCTTGCCCGTCTCCGCTGGTCACGTCCAGCATCACCAACTTACCCTCTGGGTCCAGGAAGATGGCCCGTATGGCGAGATCCAAACCTCTCCGAAAAAGCGCAGCAACTCCTCCCCCCGATCCAGGACGGCTGGGAGATGCGTACACATCGTAGCCACCGAAGATCGGTGCGAAGGCCCGTGCTTCGGAGATTCTGGTCTCGCTGATGGCCACTACATCTATGTTTAGTGACCTGAGGTCATTGAGCAGGTGACCCTGCTTTCATGACGACCCCAAGCCACGCGCATTTATGCTGCCTATTCTGAGTGAGGTCATGTTTAAAATAGAGTGGAAAAGATGGGAAAGACCACTTACCGTACTTTTCGTAGAGGAGGGATGGTTTTTCCATCCCTTTTCACTTGATCGTCTGGTGAAGGGACCGTTGAATCGTCCCTTCGGCTGGTCATGGGCTCTTCTATGAGTATGTCCGAATATACTCTTCGGTTGATAGTTCCTCCTAGGTGTCTGAAATCACCAACTGCGTTGGGGAATTTCGTTTTAATGTTTGTGTATTGTTTCTGTGCTATTTTTAGCAGTCTTATGTTAGTTGGCGTTTTGATTGGTGCTGGTATTATGTAGTCGTGTTGTGAAATGTCTGTGTGTTCAATTATGTAAGTCATTAGTTTCTTGTTATCTGTATTTATTGCCGTGCATTTGTTTTTCTGGGGGCGGGGTGTGGTTCTTCTATTTTCTTGTCGTTTTTGCTGGGTGTGTGTGTTTTGTTGTTGTGTTTGCGATGTTGGTGCTTGTGGTGGTGGTGTTGAAGGTGTTGTTGTTGTTGGCGGTGGGGTTGTCGCCGGTGGTGATGGTGGTGCTAGTGTGGGTGGTGATGGTGTTGGTGGTGTTGCTGCTGTGAGTCTCTTTGCAGTAGACTTTACCCTTTTTTCATTTCTGTCCTCCCTTTTCAAAGGCGACGATGCGCTGCTTCTGCGTTTGTGCCTTCTTACGACCTTTTGCCATCCCTCTCCCACCTCACACTCCATGTCTGATTCTGTGAGGTCGGGGAGAGGTACCAGCTCCACTCTTTCACTTGTTGTTGTTGGTGATGTTTGCACTGGAGTCTCTGTTGCAGCTGCATTTGGTATTGCTGTTGTTGTTGTTAATACTTCCACTGCTGCTGCTGTTTTTGATTTCCGTGGCGTGGGTATGGGTGCCACGGACCTATCGTTCCTGGTTGCCGCTTGTCCTGTTTCTGGTAGCCGTGGAGCCGGTTTCGGAAGGAGGGGGGTTTTCTCCTTTCTCAGGGTCTTCTCGTTGCAGAAGGCCCTGAGGTGAGTCTTCGATCCACAGCGAAAGCATTTCGGGCGTTTGCCCTCAACACTTATGGGCAGTTGAGTGCCGTTATCGAAGTCTATCACATCCGGGATAGCTTCGATGCACTCCTGGTTGGTTTGGATTAACATCTCAATGGAGGTGCCGACCCAATCTTCTCTTACTTTTTTCTGTACTTGCAGTACAGTTGTTTTGTCCTCGATTCCGACGAGGACAGACGCGGCCAGCCAAGAAGGGGCCATCCCGGGGGGGGACGTGGGTCAGTTTGACCCTCACAATTTTTTGCCCGCAGTAGGAGGGCACCAACACCATTTCCTCGCTCCTTAGGGTCACTACGGATTGAGCCTTTGCCTCCTGATGTGTGGCAAAAAGTACGTCTACGGTGGCATATTTCTTGCCTCGGGTGATGTGCGTTTTCCGCTGCCACACAGACCCCAAGGCTTTTTGTATTTGAGCCTCTGTGGCTCTTTCAACCCTACGGGATTTTGTACTTACTGTACGGTACGTGACCGTACAGTGCTGTTGGGTTTCGAAAAATGTTTCCGCTGCCTTGCAGATTGCTCGGTGTCCAGTTTTTGTCCCCATCTTCTTCGCTTCCTCTAATTCCTCATTTGTTATGAGGATTGTTTCCAGGTTCTTCGCAATACCTGCAAACGAGATTGGTTTTTCTTTGCTGCTGTTGTTGTTGCTGTTGACGTCAGAGCTGCTGTTACTTTTGTTGTTGCTGCAGGTACTACGACTACTGCCGCTGTTGCTGTGGTTGTTGTTGTTGTTGTTGCTGCTGCTAATGCTGTTGTTGTTTATGCTGCTGCTGATGCTGTTGCGGCTGCTACTGTTGTTTTCATTGTCACTGTTGCTGTTGTTATTACGGCTGCTACTGCTATTATTCCTGACGTCAGACGAATGAAATGGGTTTTCGTATTTCCCGCACACCTGTTTCGTCGTTGTCCTCGTGGAGAAATCTTGCACGCTTTGCACGAGACTTTTCTTTTCTGTCGTCGCTTGCGAAAGAGAAGGGAGGGAGAGAGACACATTTAAAGAAGGGAGGGAGAGAGACAATCTTCTCTCTGCTGTGGTGACGATTGAGGAAGAAGAAGACGGAATGAGTGGGAGTGACCTATGAAAATTCTTTTTCGTAGCCATGTTGTTTTTTTTGTTTAAAATAAATATTGGGCACAAAACCCCAATAAGCAGTTATTTAACCCCGAAGGGCCAAATAACGGACAGAAAGACCCCTCTCACGAGGAGGAGGGTGTTTTTGTCTACAAGTTGGTTAAAGTTTTAAACAATTTACAATTGTTATAGCGTTCAAAATTTACAATACCTTACAGAGCCGAGCCTCCGTCAACCATAGCATTCAATAATAATAATAATAATGATTTCATTTATTAGCCACCAGGGCCGACATGTAGGGGACGATACAAAGACAGGGACAGTGGGGGTTTACAATAAGGTCGAGTAAAAGTGCACAATGGCAAGACTAATTTAACAATGAAAATATAAAAATATAAAATAACCTATGCATAAATATAACAAAATAAATTCCCCGATAGGGGTGGACGACCCTGGGGTGACTCGGGTACCCCACCAATCCTGAATCACCCTGCTAGGGCACCCAGGGAGAGCACCCCTCTCCTCAAGTTAGCTAGCCTATAGGCGCATGGTCAGAGTAGGCCCATTCACACGAGCCATTCTCGCCACATTCACCCACCTTTTAGCAAATGTACTGGGGGGACAGCACTTCTCTCTCCACCCTCACCTTCCTTTCCAGGTGAAACTTGAAAACGTTGATGAGGGATTGGCCGAAGAGAAAATTGTCTGTCTTCAGTCCTTTTAACCTGGTCCACAATATAACCTCTTTCGCAACTGCCACCAGACAGAGGAAAATTTCCTGCTCTTCCTGACTTAAGGAAGGCGGTAGATCGATCTTCACTATGGACTCGGCCGATAGCCGGATTCGTTCCACACGTGACAGTAGCTGTTCGACATAACTCCACAAGTCAGTAATGCACGGACATTGGACAAGTGCTTGCAGAACGGTTTCGTCGTTCTGTGCGCATCTTGGGCAGGTCCGTCTGACAGCACTTCCGTGCCTGTAGAGTTTTTCCCGAACCGGCAGTGCCCCCCCTCCCCGGTAGCACTGCCAAGCGAGGGATTTCTGGAAATTGTCCATCGTCCCCGGCTCAAAAGTCCTCCGGTACAGACTGGTCAGTTCGACTTCGTCGAGGCCCAAAGCTTCTCTGAGTGCGTCATTGCACTTGCCCACCACTAATCCTCTATAGAACTCGAGAGTGGAAGTTCCACTGATCGCATTGCCCGCTTGCTAGAGGGCAGTAAGTTCCTGGCAACATTCCAGGTGCCAGTCACCCAGTCTCGGTCTCTTCTTGACCCAGGACTGCAGCTCAGTCAAAGAAATGAGCTGCGGAAAGGCCCGTCTGATAAACGGCGACCACACCTGTTCACCATTGAGGCAGAATATCTGGAGATGTCGTAGCGTCAACGCATGTCTGTGCATCATTAGCCACGGCATGCCCAGCCCTCCGCGTAGAGGGTGCTGGCAGCAGATGGATCGCCTCACCAACGGAACTTGTCTTCTCCACAAGAATTTGAAGAGAAGCCGTTCCAACTTGACGAGGCGCGGACGGGGGCAAAGCACGACGGTCAGGCGGTAGTAGATGACGGACGCGATGTACGCATTCGCCACCTCTGCGCGACCTTTTAGTGATAGCTTCCGCCCAGCCCATTTTTAGGTGAGACTGGCTACTCTGCTCGTTACCTCGTCCCAATTCTTTTCCACCTGGAGGTCTGGTTCGAACCAAACCCCCAACAACTTTACCGGTCCATCCGTCCAGCGCCCCACGACGCTATAGGACGGCATGGGCTTGCCTCTCCAGGTTCTGAGCTGCAAGCCTACCGACTTTTCCGGGTTAAGTTTGGCTCCTGTCAACCTTTCATATTCCTTCAATAAGGTGCAGACTACCTCGATTTCTGAGGTGTTCGACACCATCACGGTGATGTCGCCCGCATAATCCGACACCGCCTTTCCACGTCCCGGTTCGAGCGGGATGCACTGCAACAGCTCCAGCTTCCGCAGTAAAGGCTCGAGAGTCAATACGTACAGAAGGGAAGAGAGAGGGCACCCTTGACGGACCGATCGGGAGAGCCGAAATGGTTCCGAGAGGTGGTAATTAACCTTGACCACCGAACGTGTGCCGGTGTGCATTGCAGCGATCCAGCTTCTGAAGACAGGGCCGAAGCCAGCTGCTTTGAGGACAAACTCTAGATACCGATGGTCGAGCCTATCGAATGCTTTCGATTGATCTAAATTAATCAGTGCCCCACCGAAGCCAGGTTTACACCCTACCCTCTCTATTATGTATCGCATGAGGTGGAGATTGTCGTGTATGGACCTGGCTGGGATTGCGCAAGTTTGCACCTCCCCAACCAAATCCTCGACGACAAGCGCCAATCATTGGCCAAAATCTTAAACTCTGTGTTGAGCAGAGTTATGGGCCTGAATTTTACTAATGTATCCCTCTTGTTCTTGTCTTTCCTTATCAGCGTCACCACTCCCCTGCTCACAGAACTGGGAATATTCCCATTCTGATGCCAGTTGCAGTAAAGTGCTTCGAGGAGATCGGAGAACAAGTCTGGCATATTTACGTAAAGCTCGTAGGGCAGGCCATCCAAACCGAGTGACTTGCGCCTTATGCAGCCGACAAGGGCGTCCTGAATTTCGGCTGAAGTAATCGGCCTTTCGCAGCGCTCAGCGTCGGCCGTCGAGATGCGCGGCAAGCCGTCAAGATAGGGACTGAAATCCGCTACTCTCTCTGACTCGCCACTCTCCCCGAACAACCGAGCAACGTGCTGGCGAAAGGCCTCACACATCCGCTTGGAATCGTTTATCTCGTGTCCGTCTCGGTCCGCCAAAGACCGAATTGTGGTTTTATTACCACGCTGCGACTCCGCAACGCGGGCCCATCGAACAGCTTTGGTTCCCTCGTTTCTCAGCGCACGCGCCTTAGCTCTGACAATACAACCTTCGTGTTTCGCATTGAAGAAATGGTCTAATGCCATTCTCGCCGCTAGCACGTCAGTTGCGATGCCACTACAAATAGCCTCGTCTAACTTATCTACTAGCTCCTCCTCCTTTCTATTTTTCTCTAACGCTAGTTATTTGCTGAACTCTATCGAAGTTACTCTAATCTCTCTTTTGAGAGCTCCCCACCACCTGTTGTTGATGATCCCCCCTGTCAAATTTTGCTTAACTAAATTGTTGATTCGGTCCCTGTAAGCCTTACGTGCCGGAAATGACATGTTCAGCTTCCAGTAACCCGGTACTAACCTACGCGTTTTATCTAGGTCGACCGTACAGATCACAAATTTGTTATCTGAATAGGCGACCATTTTAAAAAGTGGGCAGCCCACACTATTTCTATCTATTTTCCTAATGAAGATCCTGTCTATATACGATCTAGATGACCCCATTCGGTTGGTCCATGTCCATACTGGCACATTGGGGAAATCTAGTCGATACCTGTCAGACAGTTGGAACTGGCTGAGTAGGTGCTTGAGGCTTTTGCACCCCCCGCTCCTATCGGCTACTCCCATAAAATCCCAGCGTGCGTCTAAGATGCCATTCCAGTCCCCCGCTAACAGTAAAGGGCGAGATGTACCCAGAAAGGTCTCCAGGCGCCTAAAGAAGTCCGGTCGTCCGGTCCCTGTAGGGGCGTAGACGGCCAGCAGTCTAAAGGCACCACCTTCGCTACTGCTCACATCCAAGACCACCAACTTACCGTCCGGGTCCCGGAAGATCGACCTTACCGAGATCCAGTCCTTTCCTAAACAGCACTGCCACCCCACCCCCAATTCCCGGTCTGCTAACAGATGCGAAGATCTGATAGTCGTCGAAAATGGGGGCTAGTGTGCGCGTGTCGGAAATTCTGTCTCGCTGACGGCAATCACATACAATTCCAGCGACCTGAGGTCGTTGAGCAGGAGAACCTGCTTCCAGGGTGACCCCAGGCCGCGAACATTTAAACTTCCTACTCTTAATATGGCCATATTGGTAAGATAAGAGAGAGAGGGAAGGTTTACTTACCTCCCGGGGTCTTGTGAAGGTCTGGTGGTTCGAACTCCATGGTTGGTGGGGTTTTTTGGGGAACCCCTTTAAAAGTCTTGATGTGGGTTTCACATTCGGGGTTCCCACGTCTTGAGGAAAGCTCTCTCGAATTTCTTTGAAGGAATTGAGTAACATTCGGACCAGAAGCAAATCTTCTGGCACGCAAAATGTGCTCATTTCAAAAATCTCCCCCTCTGTTTGAATGTCATCGCTTCGTGCTAAGAGGGCCATCAGTTTATCGTTGGCCCTTCTGACAAGCACGAAGTTTTTAACATTTTGTTGGTGTGGTTTTATTTGTTTTCGTTTTGGTGACTGTGGTGGTGATGGTTTTGGTGGTGTTGTTTCGGGTATGTCTGTGTTTGTTGTAGGTGTGGTGTCTGCAATTTCAGGTATTTGTGTGTTTATTTGTACTTGTGTTTGTTTAGGTTGTTTGCGTTTCGGGGATTGTGGAGGTGGTGTCGATGTTGCTGTTGGTGATGATGTTATTGGAGAAGTGTTTGCGTTAGTGGTGTCTGTATTTTTTGTTGTGTATGTTTTTGTGTTTTGTTGGGGCTTTTTTTTTTGTGAGTTTTCTCTGTTTTTTTGCACTTTTGGGTTTTCCTTCATCTTCGCTGCTGGAAGACAAAGGGTCTGTAGCTGTGAGTGTCTCTGTGTCTGTGTGTGCGTTTATTGTTTTGTCTATGTGTATAATTGGGAGGGGGGAGTGGGAGAGCTTTCCTCGTTTTCCCCTTGGATTGGTTTTGGTGTTGGTGGTGATCCGGCTGTTTTTGATGTTGGTGTCCGTGTTTTTGTTGGTGGTGGTGGTGCATCTTTCCGTGCTGACACTGGCGTTGGCAACAAAGGAGGTTTGCGACCCCCTGCATTTTTGCGCTGAGGGTAGAAGGCTTGCAGATGCGTGGCCGTCTTCCGTCAATGATTAGTTGGATTGTTGTCCCGTGCTGCAGGCGGGCAAAATCCGGGATGTTGTTCATGTCCTCCGGTTTCATTTGGAGAAGAATCTCCAAATCCATTCCGGACCAGTCCTTTCTCTCTGTCCTTTTGATATCCAGGAGGGTAGTGCCTGTCCCCTCCTCGATTACGCATCCCAGCAGCCACCATATTTTCATTTCTGGTGGGATGCTGGGAATGCGTACCTTTACTGTCCTTTTACCCATGTAGGACGGATGCATGATAATGCGTTCCGTTCTGCAGGGGGTCACCGAGTGCTTAATAGCAAGGGCCTCAGTTTTGAACAGTACCGAGATGGTACCGAACTGTTTGCCTCTTGCTTTATACTCTATGTTACTTCCGATGTACTCCAAAGCAGCCTCGACCTCTGCTTGGCTGGCAAGTTCCACTTTTCGTGTCTGCACCGAAATGCATCGAAATAACACCGTCCTCCTTTGCATGGCCGCTATTGCCTCGTCCGGGATGGTCAGGTTTGCCCAGGACTTCTCCCGTTTAATTGGCCTCCACGCTTGGGCCAACTGTTCGTCTTTATAGCTAATATCAATATCAATATTCAATAAGCGCTTTGTTTTTGCTGTTCCTGCAGCAAATGTGGTGCTTCTGATGATCTTATTGTTGGTGTTGTCATTCTTGCTGTTGTTATTGGTATTGTTGTTGTTGTTTTGTTTGTTGATGCTGTTGGCCACCGCCATCCGTGTTTACATTGAAGCTGTCGGTGTTATTGTCGTTATTGCTCTGAGTTGTTATTGTTGTGGTGATGGCGGTGGTGGTGATGTCGTTTTCAGATGATACTGATGCTATCACAGAAGGTTGTGATGGTAGCTTTTTAGTTTTGCCTTCACATTCAGTAGAGTGGATGACACATGACTGTAGCCGTCGTAGCCGTGGTGAAATCTACAGTGGCTGCCTTTAAACTTTTGACCTGAACGTTGTTTACCGTTTCAAGGTCGAAAATTTCCATAATTTTTTTTGGGTGGGGAAGCGATTTTTTTTCGAAGTTTTTAAAAAATAAATCTGAATATTCGGGCTTAAATCAAGATGTGTACCTTAAGTTTCGTTGACGACAAGAAAATAAAAAAAATGACACTTTAAAACAGCTTAAAGTTACGAACCTTTTCCCCCGCAGATTTGTAATCTTCACACATGTGCGGCCATAATACCAAATGCTCACATTTGGCCTGATGCCCGAGATTCTTATCTTTTTAGTCTTTTCCCAAAATATGTGGGGAAAAAGGTGTATGCTTTGGATACAATTGGCGACACAGAATATTTCCGTGCCGCCAATTTATCTTGCATTAAAACAGATATGTTTCCATACAGTTTCCCTTTCTGTATGAAAGCGATATCCTTCCAGGCACTACTTAGGACCAGCTCAATTTCGCTTTGGGACAATTGAGCCGGTTTCCTAGTTATGTCGAAACTGTCCTAAAGATTACAGTCCTGAGGACTGTGTCCCTTCTAATTTCTTCGGGGGAGGTAATTGTGAATTCCCCACCTTCCCCGAAATTTACACAATTCCTTGCTTCTTTCGGCAATTTCTTGGCATTCGAGATGTCCAGTGTCTTGTATGTCTGCGTTTCTCGCCTGTGCGAAGGAGACTGCAGCTATGGGTCCGTTTTCTTTCGTGTTGTTATCATTGTTGTTGTTGTTATTCGTGTTGGCTTGCTTTTTTCCTTTGTTGGTGTTGTCATTATTGCTGTTGTTGGTTGTGTTGTTATTGACATTGTTGCTGTTGTTGGTTTTGTTGCTATTGGCATTGTTGTTCTTGTTTGTGTAATTGTTACTTTTGGGGTTTTCACCCATTTCTACAATTTTTTCTTTTGATTCCGTGTTCATGGTGTCTTTTGCGGGAGTGAGGAGAGAAGGCTTACAGCGTTGTGCTGCTACCTTCTCTCTATCACTTTCCGGGGGGGGGGGGGCATGCGTCGTATTAATGGCGTCCATTGTCACTAAACGACTTTTTATCGACAACTTATAACTATTAAATTTCACCCCAAAAAGGGGCGAAATTTATTTTACCCAACGTCTGCAGGCCCAGGCGAGGGGTTAAACACAACAAATAACAAATTACTTAAACAGACCTACCGCTTCTCGTAATAAATTCCGACAAAATGCAGGAGCGAAGCAAAAACACGTCTATCTTCTCCGAGATAGATAGATAGATAGATAGATAGATAGATAGATAGATAGATAGATAGATAGATAGATAGATAGATAGATAGATAGATAGATAGGTGTTTGATAAGTATTTCAGAAAGCCGATAAAATGCGATCGAAATATATAAAGGGCAAGGAGTGACAACACAAAACAATTTTTCTTACCCAGTATATTTCAAAGTTAAAACCCCCTTTTCAAACGCAAAACAAAAACGAACGATGTGTTCTTTCTTAACTGGTTCAAGTGTCTTGGAAAATAAGGTTTTAACTCTGAAATATCATGTTGAAATATACTGGCTAAGAAAAACATCACTATGTTTTGTTTATTTGTCAGCTTTTGCCCTTTATATTAAACGAACGATGTGTTCTTTCTTAACTGGTCCAAGTGTCTTGGAAAAGAGGGTTTTAACCCTGAAATATCATGTTGAAATATACTGGGTAAGAAAAACACTTTCTTTTGTTTATTTGTCATCTTTTGCCCTTTATATTTCTACCCCATTATAACGGCTTTCTGAAATACTTATCAATCACTTATTACATATCTCACAATGCTTTATATTAACTCTGCTATTCTTTATATAAGTGTGTTTGTGTTAAATATATGTGTACTGGACAGTTTGACAGACTTCTGTACTGTTTCTATCAACCAAATGGTCGTGGTTTGTTGTTGTTGATGTTGATGGTGGTGGTGGTAGTGGTGGTATGGTGGTGGTTGGTTGGTGGCGGTGGTGATGGGTTGGTGGTAGTGGTGGTGGGTTGTTGTTGGTGGTGGTGGTGATGGTGGTGGTGGTGGTGGGTTGGTGGTAGTGGTGGTGGTGGTGGTGGTAGTGGTAGTAGTGGTGGGTTGGTGGTGGTGGTGGTGGTGGTGGGTTGGTGGTAGTTGTGATGGTGGTAGTGGTGGTGGTGGTGGTGGATTTTGGTGGTAGTGGTGGTGGGTTGGTGGTAGTAGCGGTGGTTGGTGGTGGTGGAAGTGTTAGTAGTGGTGGGTTGGTGGTGGTGGTGATGGTGGGTTGTGGTGGTGGTGGTGGTGGTAGTAGTGGTGGGTTGGTGGTGATGGTGGTGGTGGTGGTGGGTTGGTGGTAGTGGTGGTGGTGGTAGTGGTGGTGGTAGTGGTAGTAGTGGTGGGTTGGTGGTAGTTGTGATGGTGGTAGTGGTGGTGGTGGTGGTGGATTTTGGTGGTAGTGGTGGTGGGTTGGTGGTAGTAGCGGTGGTTGGTGGTGGTGGGTTGTGGTGGTGGTGGAAGTGTTAGTAGTGGTGGGTTGGTGGTGGTGGTGATGGTGGGTTGTGGTGGTGGTGGTGGTAGTAGTGGTGGGTTGGTGGTGGTGGTGGTGGTGATGGTGGGTTGTGGTGGTGGTGGTGGTGGTGGTGGTGGTGGTGGTGGTGGTGGGTTTTGCTGGTAGTGTTAGTGGTGGTAGTGGTGGTGGTGGTTGAAGGGGTAAAAGTAGATCGTACAATGACGCTGGTAACAATGATGGAAATAACAGTGATTATCTTAGTGAGATGATGTTGGCGTTGGGGAGGAGATGTGTAGCTTTGGAGGTGGTGTTGGTAGGGTTTTGATGAGCTGATAATAATGGGAATATTAATGCTGGAGACAGTGAACAGGGTGAAAAAGAGGAGGCGCTGTTGGTTATTTAGTTGATTGAAGTAAAGTTGTTGGCAGTGGTGATGATGGTTTCGGTGGTAGTAGATGTGGTTGTTGCATAGGCCATGGTTTAAAGTGAAGATGTGGAAAAAATATCGAAATATCGCTTGATCAATAATTTACAGCCAAAATACGAAAATTCCTTTAAGAGAATCGATTAAAAGAAAAGTTCTCGTGCTTTCTCTGTGGATTAGATTTTTAATCTTAAACAGATGATTATAAGAAACGATTTACAGATTGGCGGATTGGAAATTAGAATAGGGTGGCGTTCTTGTCGGTAGGTGACCAGTGGGATATACAGAAGAGAGCGGTGGTGTTGTGGGTAGGTGGTCGGTGAATTATACAGAATAGAGTGGTGGTGTTGTGGGTAGGTGGTCGGTGAATTATACAGAATAGAGTGGTGGTCTTGTGCGTAGGTGGTCGGTGAATTATACAGAATAGAGTGGTGGTGTTGTAGGTAGGTGGTCGGTGAATTATACAGAATAGAGTGGTGGTGTTGTGGGTAGGTGGTCGGTGAATTATACAGAATAGAGTGGTGGTCTTGTGGGTAGGTGGTCGGTGAATTATACAGAATAGAGTGGTGGTGTTGTAGGTAGGTGGTCGGTGAATTATACAGAATAGAGTGGTGGTGTTGTGGGTAGGTGGTCGGTGAATTATACAGAATAGAGTGGTGGTCTTGTGGGTAGGTGGTCGGTGAATTATACAGAAGAGAGTGGTGGTTTTGTGGGTAGGTGGTCGGTGAATTATACAGAATAGAGTGGTGATCTTGTGGGTAGAATGTCGGTGAATTATACAGAAGAGAGCGGTGGTCTTGTGGGTAGGTGGTCGGTGAATTATACAGAATAGAGTGGTGGTGGTGTTGTGGGTAGGTGGTCGGTGAATTATACAGAATAGAGTGGTGGTGGTGTTGTGGGTAGGTGGTCGGTGAATTATACAGAAGAGAGCGGTGGTCTTGTGGGTAGGTGGTCGGTGAATTATACAGAAGAGAGCGGTGGTCTTGTGGGTAGGTGGTCGGTGAATTATACAGAATAGAGTGGTGGTGGTGTTGTGGGTAGGTGGTCGGTGAATTATACAGAATAGAGTGGTGGTGGTGTTGTGGGTAGGTGGTCGGTGAATTATACAGAAGAGAGCGGTGGTCTTGTGGGTAGGTGGTCGGTGAATTATACAGAATAGAGTGGTGGTGTTGTGGTAGGTGGTTGGTGAATTATACAGAATAGTGGGGTGGTGTTGTGGGTAGCTGGTCGGTGAATTATATAGAATACTGGGGTGGTGTTGTGGGTATGTGGTCGGTGAATTATATAGAATAGTGGGGTGGCGTTGTGGGTATGTGGTCGGTGAATTATATAGAATTGTGAAGTGGTGTTGTGGGTAGGTGGTCGGTGAATTATACAGAATAGTGGGGTGGTGTTGTGTGTATGTGGTCGGTGAATTATATAGAATAGTGGGGTGGTGTTGTGTGTAGGTGACCAGTGAGATATACAGAATAGAGTGGTGGTGTTGTGGGTAGATGACCAGTGAGATATACAGACTAGAGTGGTGGTGTTGTGGGTAGATGACCAGTGAGATATACAGACTAGAGTGGTGGTGTTGTGGGTAGATGACCAGTGAGATATACAGACTAGAGTGGTGGTGTTGTGTGTAGATGACCAGTTAGATATACAGGATAGAGTGGTGGTGTTGGTAGATTTCAGTGAGTTATATTAGAATGTGTATTTAAAATACCATAATATTTAAAACATTCAAACATTAACTGATTGAGCACTCAATACTGGTGGCTAGTAAATGTTATTTTCTAAGTATGAAAGTGGCTGCGACTTCGAGGTTTCATCTGACTGTTAGTGAGTTATTCAAAATGGTGTAACGGTCGTTGGGTTATAGAGAATAGAGAGGCGGTGTGTTGAGTAAGTGGTGGTGATGTGGTGGGTTGATGTTGGTGAATTATATAGTAAAGTAACGGTGTGGTTGGTATGTAGTGATGAATTGTATAGAATAAAGTGACAATATGGTGGTTGTGAGATACACAAAGAATATGGTGTGTATGTGGGTAGATTGCTGTTGTCATTACAACTCACGCCTGCGTAGGTTTGATCGGTATCCTATCAAACAACACCATATCACTGAATGGAAAATGCATGAGTAATTTTTCTTCATTTCCTTTTTTTCATGTCATTTTATTCGTGTAATTTTCTGTTCATGTGATAGCTGCCTGATGAAGTTGTAACTGTTACATAACA
>OZ024740.1:252179670-252232170 GCA_964016885.1 Eledone cirrhosa | reverse complement strand
GCCAAGTTAGCCTTTAATATTATGCTTTGCAGCATAGAGTTACGGCCCTTTATGATCTGAGTTCAAATCCCGCCGTGGTTAACTTTGCCTTTCATCCTTACGGGGTCGATAAAATAAAGTACCAGTCACGCACTGGGGTTGATTTAATCGACTTTCTCCTCCCCCAAAATTGCTGCCCTTGTGCCTATATAAGAAACCAATATTAAATATACTTTCTATCACGTATATCACATTTCTTGCTACATATAAACTATGTATTTGAACACCAGAACTTCTATCAAATACATTCTACCCGCGACTTATTCTGTCTATATGAATCTAGCTCAGTGGTTCCCAAAGTGGGTTCCGCAAAGGAGTGTCTGGAGTTCCATGAAAAAAGGTAGAGGAGTATATTTATATTACGAATATATAACAGTTTTAAACTTTAGGGTTCCCTCAAAAGTTTCTCAATCAAAAAGGGTTCCGCGTTTGAAAACGTTTGGGGCACCCTGATCTAGTTTATACTCGTGCTCACATTTATTGGAATTACATTACAATTGTGCTACATCTGTACCCCTAAACTCTTACAGGTACATTATTTTACCTTCCATTTCCATCGTATAACAATGTATATGCATCTTATTCTTTCCTTTTCCTTTATATATATTTATGTAAACAGCCTTTGATTGCTGATCGGTGATGAAATCTTACTACGTCGTAGAATAATTCAACGACACTAGAGATATCGCTTTCATCCCTATGCAGAAAAACCCCATCATGAACTTCCCAGAGGAGAAACTCGTCCATTTTGATCGTTTCACTATTTCATTGTTCGTTTTTCTGTACAACTATGCTTATAAATAACTGGAAAACTTAAATTTGATATACATTCACTAATTCACCATGAGATGTACTGAGGAGATATAAACATGATGAAACGTTTACAGATGGCGGAAGAAACAAGATAGAATGTTTAACTATAATTAACTATAAACCTTTATTCTATGTTTTGCTTTGAAGACGTGTTTCATAGACCAAAACATTTACATAGTGATTCCTTCTTGTAATAAAGTAGTTTTCTGTCCTTCCTTTTTCTCTGACATATCAAAATTTTTCAAGATTTATCATTGATTTTTTAAAAATGATCTTCTCTTCTCTTTGGGAATCGCTAACAATGACTTTCCACGTGTTTTCTTTCCCGTCTCACACACAGAGGAATGTTTTAGAAAATTAAGAATGGATCGTGTAGTGTATTCAGCATACCACCCTTTGGTTTAATCATCCAAATTCATACTATTGGCACCCTTGAGTTGTATTTCTAATACACACACATACACACACACATACACACTCAGATATATATATATATATATATATGCATACATACATACTCAAAAACACATGTATATATACATACGTACATACATATATACATATATACATACGTACATACATATATATATATGCACACACACACACCCGAACACATACACACACGCACATATATATATATATGCATACATACATACACAAAAACTCATGTATATATACACACTCGTAAACATACGTACATATATATATATACATATATGCACACACACACACACACACACACACACATATGTATATACATATACATATCGAAATATATATATATATATATTTCGATTCTGAATTTGTACCTCCATAAAAACACTTATTAGCAATACATACCCTTTTCAAAGACCTCCCTGTATAGATAAGAAATGTATAATCTGTAAACTAAGCCCCCATATTAACTGTAAAACTAGAAATGTAGTAAATAGCATAAGATGTATTGAAGGACAATGTAGAGATAAGAATATAGTGTACATAGGTGAGACAGCTCGTAGTATAGGGGAACGGATAAATGAACACTGGCGAGAGCTTCAAGATAGTAAAGAATCATCTGTACTCTACCAACATGCTAAAATAGAACATAAGGGTAAATTAGAGAACATAGAAATAAAAATAGAATCTACACACAGAAAAAACGCAATGTTTAGACAAATCACAGAGGCAATAAACATAAATGAACTCCAACCAAAATTAAATAGATAACATGAATGGAATAGCAACATCACAACTTACAATTAAGGACAAAATGAAAACACACACACACACACACATAGAACAAACAACCAACCAGTAACATGTAAATAAACAAATAAATAAACAAATATAAACACACACAGACACCTGGATGTAACACATGCTCAAACTAAGCACACAACACACACAAAAACAAGATGGCGTAGGACAGAACAAAGGAGAGGCACAAAAAGAGAGAAAAGAATCCCCAGTCACTGAAGAGGTCACAAAATGTGCGACGAAAGAACTTTGACAATATATGAACAACCGTCCGGTTGTGGAACCAACCAACCAACCAACCGGAAATTTATAAATTCTTAAATTTATAAAGTTAATTTATAATAAATTGGAGTGAAAGCAATTGGTGTGTGTGTTTCTTATTGGCTACATGACCCTCCCAAAGCATAACAATATATATATATATCATAAAACATGTCTATAGAATCACCAGATAAAATATATACCGTTTCCTCTCCCAAATACCATAATTAACCATATAAAAAATCAATTAGACCAAGCTATAAGAATAAAAGCTCCTATGAAGAAATCTCCGACAAATAACCGAAAGCAACCCTTCGCGGCGGTTGAGACGGAGCATTTATCGAGTATTTCGACAGCGTGTATAAATCGATCAGATATACAGTCAACTAAACAGAATTAGGTGTAAAATAAACTAGAAGGAAAGTGAACATATTTAGTTACCTCTACCATGGTTTCGTCCGCATTTTAAGATATCCGATAACATTGGAAATCTAGAGCACCGGACTCTTCAGGAGTTAGCTCAAATTTAAACAATTAATTTTCCAAAGTGATCGCGCCAAGAATACATTAAAAAATGGCTAAGAATCGTGACGTGGCAGCGGTCAAGTTAGAAAGGATGTGATTAGTTGCTTACGGCTAGTAGGCTTTTTGCTAGAAAGCGCAGCCCAATACAGCCAAAATTGTATCTCAACCTAACGGGAGATTATTACATATAAAGGTTTACATATATATATATATATATATATGTGTGTGTGTGTGTGTGTGTGTGTGTGTGTGTGGCTCAATGAAGAGTTAATAAATTAAATAATCAGAGCTATATATCATAAAACATGTCTATATATATATATAAAGAATTAGTATATCTACCAACATATATATATATATATATATATATATATATATATATATATATATATATATATATATATATATGCTATTTTATTATTCAGCCATTCAAACTCGTAGCTACATATATATATATATATACTGTATATATATATATATGTTTTTGTTGTTGTTGGCGTTGTCGTTATTGTTGTTGTTACTGTTACTGCTGGTGATGATGGCAGTATTCCTGTTGTTTTAATCTATTCAATTTGATTATAACTAATCCATGATATCGGTGGTGGGGGGAGCAAAGAGACAGTGAAAACATTTCTATAAAGCCACAAAGGAAGATTTTGATCAGCACTGCAACCTAACAAAACACTTTGATTATAGGAAGGTAGAAGGGCGGTGGATTGGCAGTATCGGTAGAGAGTCGGACACCATGCTTTGCAGCCGGTCTTTTGCGGTCTGAGTTCAAATCCCGCTGAGGTTAACTTTGCCTTTTATCCTTACGGGATCGATAAAATAAAGCACCAGTCGATTTAATCAACTTTGCCCTACCCTCGAATTACTGGCCTTGTGCCTATACTAGAAATCATTATAGGAAGGTAGGCTGAAAACTTCATAGGCTAACTATGAGCTGTGAAATCTTGAATGCATTAATTTCTACTCTTCTTATTAATAACTTCAATGTTTCTTTCCAGGGATTATGTTGAAAAATAAACCGAGGTTAACTTTGCCTTTCATCCTTACGGGGTCGATAACATAAAGTACCAGTAATACACTGGTATAATTGCTGGCCTTGTGCCAAAAGTAGAAACAATTATGTTGAAAAATAAACCTCATTCGGCCATTCCATGAAAGTATCTTGGTCAGTCTCTGAACTTTTCAACCAATTAACTTTTCAGCCGACCCTCGTACAGCGGCAGTAACGATAGAATGTCGGACAATAACAGTAGAGCTTTACAGCATAGAGTTGCGGCATTTTATGTTCTGAGTTCAAATCCCACCAAGGTTAACTTTGCCTTTCATCCGTTTGGAAGTCGATAAAATAAGCACCAATAACATACTGGGTTCGATTTAATCAATGTTCCTCCGCCGCTTCAAATTGCTGGCCTTGGACCAAAAGTAAAAACATTTGCAGTATGGTAGAGGGTCTGACGCCATGCTTTCCAGCATAGTTACGTCCCTTTACCATCTGAGTTCAAATCCCACCGAGGTTGACTTTGCCTTTCATCCTTACGGGGTCGATAAAATAAAGTACCAGTAATGCACTGGGTAATTGCTGGCCTTGTGCCTAACGTAGAAACAATTATATAGAATCCCCACCATCCTTAGTTACCCCCCGTATGTAGTAGATCTTGTTAATGTTGCTGCTGTTATGCTTATTGTTGTTGTTCCTGCTGCTGTTGTTGTTCCTGCTCCTGTTGTTGTTGTTGTTTTCATTGTTGTTGTTCCTGCTGCTGTTATTGTTGTTCCTGCTCCTGGTGTTGTTGTTGTTGTTGTTGTTGTTGTTGTTGTTCCTGTTGTTTGTTGTTCCTGTTGTTGTTGTTGTTGTTGTTGTTGTTCCTGCTGCTGTTGTTGTTGTTGTTCCTGCTCCTGTTGTTGTTGTTGTTGTTGTTGTTGTTGTTGTTCCTGCTCTTGGTGGCGGTGTGGTGGTGGTGGTGGTGGTATGGTGGTGGTGGTGGTGGTGTGGTGGTGGTGTGGTGGTAGTGGTGGTGGTGGTGTGGTGGTGGTGGTGTGGTGGTGGTGGTTGTGGTGGTGGTGGTGGTGTAGTGGTGGTGTTGGTGGTAGTGGTGGTGGAGATGGTGATGGTGGTGTGGTGGTAGTGATGGTGTGGTGGTGGTGGTGGTGGTGGTGTAGTTGTTGTAGTTGTTGTAGTTGTTGTTGTTGTTGTTGTTGTTGTAACTATAGTTGTTAATGTTGTTCCTGCTCTTGACGTCGTCGTCGTCGTCGACGTCTCTGTTCTTGTTATCTTTGTTGTTAATGTTCTTTTTGTTTCAATTCAATTGATTTATTCCTCCATTGATTAGGAGATTATCATCGATGAGGAAAGACGGCTGTGGTGGCCCTTAATAGTTGTGAACTCTCCGGAAATTCAGTTGAGTTGCAACATATGAAACCACTTTACATATTTAACCTATCGATAAAGATTATTGCTTTTCATACTAATCCAGCACATCTCCTTCAACACATACATACATATATACATACATATATGTATATATACATACATATATACATATATACATATATATATATATACATACATATATACATATATACATATATACATATATACATATATACATATATACATACATATATGTATATATACATACATATATACATATATACATATATATATATATACATATATACATATATACATATATACATATATACATGTATATATACATACATATATACATATATACATATATACATGTATATATACATATATACATGTATATATACATACATACATATATACATATATACATATATACATATATACATGTATATATACATACATATATACATATATACATATATGCATGTATATATACATATATACATATATACATATATACATGTATATATACATATATACATATATACATATATACATGTATATATACATATATACATATATACATGTATATATACATACATACATACATATATACATGTATATATACATACATACATACATACATACATACATACATACATACATACATATATGCATGTATGTATATACATACATACATATATACATATATACATGTATATATACATACATACATATATACATATACACATACATACATTCATTCATACATACACGCACGTACGTATGTACATACACATACATACACACATACGCACGTATGCACATGTATAAATATATACGCACATACATAACATTACATTACATACATACATATATATACATATATATACATATATATATATATACATACATCAACACATACGCACGTATGCACATGTATAAATATATACGCACATACATAACATTACATTACATATATATATATACATACATACATACACACACGTACGTATGTACATGAATACATGCTTACACACATACGCACGTGTGTAGATGTATACATATATACATACATATATAACATTACATTATATACATACATACACGCATACGCACGTATGTACATGTATAAATATATGTATATACTATATATATATATACATACATAACATTATACTACATACATACACACATACATACGTATATTCATACATACATATATACATACATACATACACACATAGGCACGTATGTATATGTATAAATATATGTATATATATATATGCATACATAACACCAGTAATGTACTGGATAATTGCTGGCCTTGTGCCTAAAGTAGAAACAATTATATTACATACACACATACGCATGTATGTACACACATACATACGTATATTCATACATACATACATACATACATACATACATACATACATACATACATACATACATACATACATACATACATACATACATACATACATACATACATAGAAGCTTAATTGAGGGTTCAGTTAAGAAATGTTGTATAAATCTTAAAATTTGTGATTGTTAATCGATTATGATATAAGCGTGAAGTAAGACGATTTGAGGTTTAGAAACGGGGATTTCAATAAGTATGCTTTGTTTTGTAACATTGTGAACATGTTATAAAAGTAATCATGCTTAGGAATTTGGCTTTTCATAGAAAATTACCAAATCGAAACAATTATATAATGGATGATGAAAACAACAAGTTAAAATGGACAAAGGAAATAATTTTGAGGGTGTATACGGATTTGGTTGGCAGGAGTCATGTGTAAAGGTTGGCGTTCGGTTTAGGGTGTTTGCTGAATGTTTGTCGACTGTTTGGAGGAATAAGGGTGTTATTTACATACTAGAATTGTTTTCCAATCGGTGACGCATATGCGTATATGTGTGTACGTGTGTGCATGTGTATGTGTGTGTGTGTGCGTATGTGTGTGCGCGTGTGTGTGTATGTGTGTGCGTGTGTGTGTGTGTATGTGTGTGCGTGTGTGTATATGTGTGTGTATGTGTGTGCGTGTGTGTAATGTACATATGCATACATTTATATGTATGAGTATATAGATATACACGCGCAAACACAGACACACATACAAAAATACACACTCACAGACATACAAACACACACATACATTCACAATAAACACATATACATCATAATTATTACATGCGCAGCGTTCTATGTATGAGTTATGTATGTATATATAAATATAAACACGCAAACACACATACACTCAAACACACATACACTCACACATATATACTAACACAAACACACACAGACATACATTCACACAAACACACACGCATATCGTTTCACCACCCCCTTCCTTCCTTTTACACACACATACATTCAAGCCGGCAGCAGACGTAAAGAGAGAGGAGTAGTATGAGGTAGTCAACTACTCTCTCTTTACGTGTTGTGACAGAATCGCAGAAATTTATAGAGACTAGCAGAATGGCCCGGCGTTGCTCGGGATTCTAAACATAGATTGGCATGTTTATCCCTCCTTTCTGAAACAGTACAGAGAAGTACGAAATACCCCGGCCTGGGGATGTTGTCTACATTTTGTGCTTTCGGTTATTTATCAAATATTTCTTCATAGGAGCCTTTATTCTTATAGCCTGGTCTAATTGATTTTTTTATATGGTTAATTATGCTAATTGGGAGAGGAAATGGTATATATTTTATCTAATAATTCTAAGGACATGATTTATGATATATTGCTCTGATTATTTAATTTATTAATTCTTCATTGAGCCACAACGTGACCGGTTGCCACATATATATCTGTGACTTTATGTATATGTAAATCTTTATATATATATATATATATATATATATATATATATATATATATATATATATATATATATATATATATATATATATTAAAATAACAGATTAAAGTTTAAGCAAAGAATCGTTGCTTTCACCCTTAACGGGATCTTCTGAAATTAAAAAAATCAATCTGTGAACGCAGAAGTAAATATTTCGAAAAACGTTGCAACCGAAGGGAAACAGGAGGACGATACTTTGGTTCGTGAAGACGTTCCTTGGCAATGAACGGAAAATACCGAAGATAATACGTCAGCAATGAGAACAATATTTGTCATAATGTCGTAATGCTGACAGCCAGACATACAGACAGATATTATAAAGGTGTGACGTTATAGCTATGTATCTATCTAAAAAGACAGACTAAGAAAGAAAGAGAGAGATCGCTAACCGGCGCCTAATGCGGTCCCTAGGGCATTGAAAATTTGAAATATTTTTTGTTCAAAACACTTACATGACCATAAGTATTACATGTGTAAAGTTTGAAAAATATCGGTTGGGTGGTTCTCGAGTTTTACGGAGTCAGACAGACAAACATTCTCTGTTTTAGATATATAGATATAACGTATCAGGGCCGGTGCTACCATTAAGACCAACTAGGCTGCCACCTAAGGTGTAAACCGCTCAGAATGATGCATTACTGAACCTTGACGGATCAGAGTTTTATACAAATGTGTACAATTAGATTAAACATATAATCTGTCAGCTTCTGTTTCCAAGAAATATTGAGAGCCATTCTCAACATCCTCGTGTAACATCCGTCAAGTCTCTTGCATAGCACTTTGTCAATAGTCCACGTTTCACTGCCGTAAAACAGGACCGACTCAACAGTTGCTAGGAAGAGACGTTCCTTGATTTTGCGGTTTACACACCTTGTGCTCTGGAAACTGGCTGTCGTACGAAGAGGCGTGGGAAGACAGGCCGTCTCATTCATTGATACCCTGCTGAGAGATGCCAACATTGATAACATCGATGAACTGAGAAATGTCATGCTCAACCGGGACGATTGGAGAAGGCATGCTGAATCTTTTCCAGTGTAAACTCGGCCGAAGAAGAAGATATAATCTACAGGATATGAAATTATTTGGAGCGTTGTGTGAGTAAATATTTCGTAAAATTGGAGGAATATCAAACGCAGAAATAGCTGTAAAACAGGCAGCTCTTATGATGATCATTAAGAAGTTTTGTTTAACCCGACTCTTTGCTATGATCACCGTAGTAGTCGGCTGTTTTACAGTTATTTCTCTGTTCGAGATTCCTACAATTTTACGAAATATAAACATATAATTAATTCCTGTGATTAATAAATTAATTGTTAAACATGTATTTCGTGTAGCAGCGTTGCTGCAATATCTAAACATGATTTGGCGGGGGTAAGTGTAGATTGTCTAGTGAAAATTAAATTCTTTGTAATTTTCTTTGTAATTTTCTTTGTGTGGTTAGAATTACACCAGCCTGTCTGAGCAAGGAGCTCTGCGGGTCGGGATGACTGTTGGGGCGGGTGTCACTGGCTATTGTCCGTGGAAACACCTTTGCCATTTTGTCCGCGGGGCGCATTTGAAACACCGCTCTGACCTAGGTATAGAGTCCGTCACTCTCTCCCCTTCTTCCTTTCTTTCGTTGCCTAATAATATTTGCTCTTTCCCTCCGTTTCCTCTCATTTATAGCCTTTATAGTACTTTCTAATATTACTTTCTTTTTCTATACGTTTGACTAAATATTAAATTCTTTATTATTTTTATGTAATTTTATCCTAGAAATATATTTGAGTATTTTGAAATAAAATAATTCTTTCTATTTTTGGCACAAGGCCAACAATTATTCCAGTGCATTACTGGTACTTTATTTTATCGCCCCCGTAAGGATGAAATGTAAAGTTAACCTCGGCAGGGACTATAATGTTGAATAATATGAGATGTAAGCTGAAATTATTTTATTTGGTAGAATAGGAATAGGGTGCATAACTGGGAGAAGGAAACACACATAGTAGAGCTAACCTAAGGCGCGAAAGTACCTACGCCCGCCTCTGCACCATCTATATATTTGTATAAGTCCCACTTTTTTGCTGGGAAATATGAGGTGAAATACCAGCATACATCTTATCTGTTGGACCTACATAACCTCAGTTTAAAATATCCTGTACATTAAAAATATTGGATGTAAAATCGATGTGTAACTTATCTATGTATATTATGAATGATGGAAACTATAACATTATGGACGATGAAAACAATATTATTATGGGTGATGGAAGCAATAACAGTATGTACGATAGGAACACTAAAGTATTACAAGTTTCCTCCTTTAATATCGTCATTATTAACTGCACCTGAACATTCTGAGTTCAAATTCCGCCGAGGTTAACTTTGCCTTTCATCCTTACGGGGTCGATAAAATAAAGTACCAGTAATACACTTGGTAATTGCTGGCCTTGTGCCAAAAGTAGAAACAATTATTAACTGCACCTTCGGGCGGGGGATTGGCAGTATCAGTAGAGGGTCGGATGCCATGCTTTGCAGCATAGAGTTACGGCCCTTTACGGTCTGAGTTCAAATCCTGCTGAGGTTAACTTTGCCTTTCATCCTTACGGGGTCGATAATTGCTGACCTTGTGCCAAAAATAGAAACAATTATTAACTGCACCCTCGTTAACGTCAACCTCAATCTCGTCATCGTCAGTCTCAATTTCGTCAGCTTTAATGTCATCATCAAGTTAAATTTTGCCGCTACTGTGGGATAGGGCATCGGTTGAGCGTCTGACAACAGTCTTTGCGGCATATAGTCACAGCCTTTTACGTTTTGGGCGTAAATTTCGTTGAAGTTAACTTTGTCTTTCATACTTATTTCTCTTTTACATCTGCCCTATAAAGTACAAAGTTTATCCTCCCTGTTAATTTGCCTGTAAGCCACTTACATCTTTTGTGCATCCATAGATTACACTGTGTTCATCTTATGTAGTTTCTATACCACCACTTTCTAGACATATCAAATAGGGCCATTTCCCAGTTATCAGAGTCCTGTCATCTTTCCTACTTATTAAGACTTAAGGTTTTTTTTTTTAATACAACTACAATTTATTCAATATACAAAATCTCAGAATGTCATGAAAGGTCATTGACCTTAAATAAAAAATAATTGAGCAGTATCTAATAAAAACAAAACACACTACTAAAGGGAACTACTGAAGAGAATAAAGAAGACAAAGGGAAATGAAAAGGGGAAAAAGAAAGAAGGATCAAGCTTCAACAGAAAGGCAAAGAGAGGAAGAGACAGTCACTACACTCAAGTCACTACACTCAAGTCTGGGCGGTGCCTCACTGGTAGGTTTTTACTGAATCTGCTAAGTTAATTTCGGCATTACTTAATAGTTTCAGAATTCAAATTAACAGAGCGAACACAACGCCATCTGAGATAAAGCTATGTCACTTATGTAGAGATATCTTTACGCCATCTACAGAGAATTGAATGGCCCGGCTCCTACCAAATCCATCATAAATGCAATATACATTTGTATTGAACAAACTGAAACACTTGGTTAATATATATTTCTTTATTTACCATAAAGGCATAAAAAGAAGGGACAAATACAAAGGGGGAGTTTACATACAATCGAGTAAAAAGGGTATAAAATGAAAATAATCGAAAATAACCTCAAAAGGGAGGGGACGTGATGGGGGTTGCACACACCCCCGAAAAAGTGTGCAATCCTTTGCCCGGGGAGCACATGGAGAAGGTGTTCCCCTCTCCTTTACTTCTTTACCTACAGGATGGTATACAGAGAAGGCCCATTTACACGAGCCATTCTCGCCACTATCACTCACCTTTCATAAAACTGCCTGTGGCCAAGCACCTCTCTCTCCATTCTTATCCTTCTTCCGAAGTGATATCGGAAGAAGTAGACCAGACTATGGCCAGAGAGGAAGTTGCCTGACCTCAGACCTTTCAATCGTGTCCACCAAACAACCTCTTTCAACATGGCTATTACGCACAGAAAAACCGCCTTTGCTTCCTTTGTGAAGAGGGGAGGCGGTTTGATTGTCATCACGGAGTCGGCGGTCAATTGAATCGGCGCCACCCGCGACAGCAGTCGTTCGGCGTAGCCCCATAGATCAGCCACGCCCAGACATTGCACCAATGCGTGCGCAACGGTTTCTTCGTGACGCACGCATCTAGGGCAAATCTTTTTTGAGGGATCCCTTCCCGGGCGCCCGTGTCTGTAGAGCCTTTCTCGAACGGGTAGAGCCCCCCGGTAGCACTGCCAGGCTAGTGACTTCTGGAAGTTGTCCATTGGTCCCGGGCCGAAAGTCCTACCGAACAGGCTGGCCAGTTCGTCCTCTTCTATGTCCAGCGGTGTCATCGCCCCTGCTAGCCACCAGCCCTCTATAGAATGATGAGGTGGATTCTCCACCGACGGCCTGGCCCGCTTGCCAGAGATCTCTGAGCGCCTGAGCACACTCAGTGTGCCAGTCTCCCAGTTTTCCGGATCTTTGCTTGACCCAGGACTGCAGCTCGGTGAGCGAGACGAGTCTCGGAAAGGCTCGTTTCACGAACGGAGCCCACACCGGTTGACCAGTGAGGAATACCTGTAGGTGCCGTAGCCTTAATGCGTGCCTACGCATCATCAACCACGGCATCCCCAGCCCTCCTTTCGAAGGTTGTTGGCAGCAGATGGATCTTCTCACCATAGGAGGGCGCTTCTTCCAAAGAAATTGGAAGAGCATGCGTTCCATGGTGGTGAGTGTTTCCTTAGGGCAAGGCACGACAGTCAGGCGGTAGTAAGTGACGGACGCTATGTAAATGTTCGCCACCTCCGCCCGGCCTTTTAGGGACAGCTTACATTTGGCCCATTTCTGGGTTAGTGCAAACACCTTGTTCGTAACCTCGTTCCAGTTCTTTTCCACCTGGAGGTCCGGTCCAAACCAGACCCCAAGCAACTTTACCGGGCCCTCCGTCCAGTGTCCGACGACACCGTCGGGAGGCATCGGTCTGCCTCTCCACGTTCCGAGTTGCAGCCCGATGGATTTTTCCCGGTTCAGTTTCGCTCCTGATAACCTTTCGTAATCCTCCAGTAAGGTACCGATCGCCTCGATCTCCGAGTCGGTCGATACCATTACTGTTACGTCATCGGCGTAGGCCGACACCGCTTTGCTCAATCCTGGTTCCAGGGGGATACCCTGCAACAACTCCAACTTCCTCAGTAAAGGCTCGAGAGTCAATACGTACAGAAGGGAGGAGAGAGGGCACCCCTGTCGAATGGATTGTGTGATTTCGAACGGCTTCGAAAGGTAGCCGTTCACCTTGATCCTAGAGCAGATGTGGTTGCTATGTAAGGCAGTGATCCAACCTCTGAAAACAGGACCGAACCCAGCCGCCGCTAGCACCGCATCCAGGTAACCATGGTCGACCCTATCGAAGGCCTTAGACTGATCCAAGTTGATCAGGGCCCCACCGAAGCCGGGTTTGTTGCCAACCCTCTCTATGATGTATCGCATGAGGTGGAGGTTATCGTGAATGGACCTGGATTGGATAGCACATGTCTGCGCATCTCCCACCAGGCCACCCACGACAAGCGCCAACCTCTTTGCTAACACCTTGGCCAAAATCTTTAACTCTGTGTTTAGCAGGGTTATGGGCCGAAAATTATTTATACTATCTCCCTTGTTCTCGTCCTTCCTCACCAGCGTGACTACGCCCTTGGCTACAGAACAAGGAATTCTCCCGTTCTGCTGCCAATTGCAGTAGACCGCTTCGAGGAGTTCGGAGAAGAAGACCGGCATTGCTAAATAAAGTTCGTAAGGTATACCATCGAGACCTGGAGATTTGCGTCTGCTGCATTGGCTCAGCGCATCTCCGATCTCATCAGCCGAGATTGGTCCCTCGCAGGACTCTGCCTCTTCGCTCGAGAGACGCGGCAGGCCGTCGAGGTATGGACCGAAATCCACGCCCCCGCCCGGACCCTCGCCTCCCCCGAACAATCGGGCAAAGTGCCTTTGAAAGGCCTCGCACATCTGCTTAGGCTCCCGGATCACCCGTCCATCTTCGTCTTGCAACGACCGGATGGTGGATCGATTTCCACTCTTAGCTTCTGTCACGCGGGCCCAGCCAACGGCTTTGGCCCCCTCATTACCTAGAGCACGTATTTTACTTCGAATGACGCAGCCTTCGTGCTTTGCATCGAAAAACTGGTTCAAGGCCGTCCTCGATGCCAGCACTCTGGCCACATCTTCGCTCTTGATTGCCTCTTCTAATTTACCTGTTAATTCTTTCTCGTTTCTATTCCTATCGGCAGATAACATCTTGCTATAACTTATTGATTCTGTTCTAATCTCTCTTTTGAGAGATGCCCACCATCGGTTGTTGACGATTGCACCCGTCAACCTCTCCTTAACTAATCTGCTAATCCGGTTTCTGTAAGTCTCTTTTGCCGGTAAAGACAAATTAAGTTTCCAGTAACCGGGACCCTGTTTATGTGTTTTCTCGAGATTGACTACGCAGGTCACTAATTTGTTATCCGTGTAGCCAACCGTGCGCATTTCTGGACAGCTTAATATGTCCCTATCCTTACTTCTAACTAAGAATCTATCTAAGTACGATCTAGATTGACCACTGTGGTTTCTCCAAGTCCAGGTAGGCACAGTTGGAAAATCTAGACGATATCTATCGACCAAGTTAAAACGGTCGAGTAACCCCTTGAGGCTGTTACACCCCCTCTATTAGGACATGCTCCTGCATAGTCCCAACGTGCATCTAGGATGTCATTCCAATCCCCCGCTAGAAGCAGGGAACGCAACGTTCCCAGAAAAGTCTCTAAACGCTGGAAGAAGTCGGGCCGTTCAGCTCCGAAAGGGGAGTAGACGGCGACCAGTCTTAAGGCCGCACCTTCACTACTGCCAACGTCTAGCACCAACAAACGACCCTCCGGGTCCGAGTGCACAACCTGTACGGCAAGACCCAGGTGTTTTTGCAGCAGTACGACAACCCCACCCCCACCTCCAGGTTGACAGAGAGATGCATGCACCTCAAAGTCATCGAAGGTAGGGGCCAGCTGCCGCACGACGCTGATCCGAGTCTCACAGATAACCATTACATTTATGCCACATGACCTGAGGTCATTTAGAAGCTTTGCTTGCTTCCAAGTTGAGCCCAGGCCACGTGCATTCAAACATCCTACTCTTAACACATCCATGTGGGCGGCAGAGCCAAAGGAGAGTGTAGAGACCTACCTTTCCGCTTCCCGGGGTTCGGGTCGCACGACTTCCATGGGGTCGGGGGTGTTGGGTGAAGGGGTGTCTTGTGGTGGTGTGGGGTCGTCAGTGTGTGGTGGGGTTGGGGTGTTTGGAGTTGTGTTGGGGAGGGGAAGGGGAGGGGGAAAGCTTTTTAGTAGGACGCGGTTTATGGGTTTGACAGAGGGTGGTCCTACGTCCTCCTTAAAATCCTTTTTTAGTTTTTGGTAGAGGTTCATTGGGATCTTTATTAATTTTAAATGTGGGTAGTTTTCTGAAGAAACAAAGTTTACACCTTCGGTTTGTACCGAAGGATTATTGTTTATGAGTTCATTTAATTTATTATTGTTTCTGTTGATGTAAGTATAGTGTAATGTTTTTTTTTTTCGGATGGTGTGAGTGTTTCGAAGAGGGGAGAGGCAGGTTTGGTTTTGTTTGTTGCTGGAGGGGTGTTTTCTGTTTTGTTGGATTGCGTTGAGATTTGGGTGGGGGTTGTTTGGCCTTGTGTGTTTTGCACATGTTTTCTTTTTTTCCTTTTAATCTGTCTGAAGGACTCCGTTTCTTCCTCCGAATTCGTTGGGTTATCTTCAGTGTTGGAGGGAAGAGGTATGTTTGCTGGTTATGTTTCCGTGTTGGTTTTCTTTGTGGGGGAGATGGATGTCACTATGTTAGACTGTGTTGTGTGTTGTGTCTGCGGTGGTTGTGTTGTTTTATTGAGTGAGGGGTTGGGTGGGCCTGTATTTTGTTTTGGGGTAATGTGTTGTGACTGTTTGTGTTGTGGTGGTGGTGTAGTTTTACTGAGGGACGGGTTGGGTGGGACTGAGTTTTGTTGTTTGTTTATCTGTTGTGGTGGTGGTGGTGGTGGAGCTGGTGTTGGTAGCAGGGTTTTCTTTTTGTTGAGTTGGGGACAAGCGGCCTTCAGGTGCCCTCTGCCTGCACAGATATGACAGGACGGCCTTCTCCCCTCCACGCTAATGTTTATATACCCGTGGCCCTCTAATAGGATTCTGTCGGGTATTTGGGCGATGCGTTCAGGCTTCATTTGCACTACCAGCTCTATACCTGTTCCACTGAACGCATTGCCTGTGGTTTTCCCAATGGAAATCACGTTGTCATTCACTGGATCGATGAAGCCAGCTATGAGCCAGCAGTAGTCCACATCTGGCATCATTGCATCCAGCCATATGCGTTGAGTTCTTTTACCCATATAAGATGGATAAAAGGTAAACAATTTTCGAACGAATCGGTGACAAAGCACATTTTTTTGCCGCCGATTCGTTCTTCATGATAATTGCTAGGCTTCCATACAGTCTGTCTTTTCTTATGAAAGTGGTTTCATTAAGTACTTCTGTGAGTACTGTTTTGATATTTGCTTGAGAAAGCTGTTCAGGTATTTTGAAGTGTTGTTGATGGTGCGGAACTCGACCGTTCGACTTTCAATGTCTTTGGTGAGTTCTTGAGGTATTTTTGCCGATAAAATACCATTCTCTCCTTCACTTATGTATTGTTTGGCGTCTGTGATTCTTCGTGCCACATCTGAAATATTTTCGGGTATATATGTCAAAGATTTCTTTGTTGTTTGTGCAAATGAAATCTTGTTGACTATGTCGTCTGCTTTGCTTTCTGTTATGATGTTGTTTTCAAATGTTTTTTTTGTGTTTGTTGTGTCTTTGTTTGTGGTATTAATATTGTCATGCAATTTTTCAAAATTTTTTTTTTCGTTGTTGGAATCCATGTCCAGATTTGTGTTTTCGTCATTTTTCTCCGCAGATTCGTCTGTTTTTATTTTATTTTTTCCTTCCTTCTCTATGACGTTAGTTGGGAAGGAAGGGGGGACTAAAGCGTGCAAGCTTACAACTCTTACCGCTGTCCCCCCACCACTATTTTCGTTCGCTTCGTTTAACATTTCTGTCAGACGATTGAAATTATTTTGCCACAACATTTTTTAAAACAGGTTTTTCACCTCTAGGAGGGGTAAAGATGAGCTGACCCTCCGCCTGACAGTTCAGACGGGGGGTCAAGCTACACAATAGTATCAAAATTAAATTTGAACTCACAAAATTTCCGCAATAAATTTGAACAAAACTTCTGCGCGAAGTGAATTACATCCACACTGTAGAACAGACGACAGCTAGATTTGAAACACTTGGTTAATATAGTCAGATGATTAGACATTCTTGAATTACTGCAGCCTGTGTTGATTTGTGGTTTGTGGATATATATATATATATATATATATATATATATATATATATATATATATATATATATATCCCAATATTACAGCAATGCATGTGGATATACAAGGTGTATGCATACATACATGCATACATACACATATACATACATGAACCATATACATACATATATGCATACATACATGCATACATACATACATGCATACATACATACATAAATACATATGTACAGGCATACATACATACATACATACATACATACATACATACATACATACATACATGTGCATGTATGTATATATGTATATATGTATGCATACATACATGCATACATATATACATATATACATACATACATGCACACATACATACACACATACACACACATATACATACATAAACATACATACATACACAGATAGATAGATATATATATATATATATATATATATATATATATATGTAGGAGGTGAGTTTTATTGTAGTACAATAAAGCAATGCAGATATCGGATAAGAAGCACTCTACAGTTTGTGGGACTGGAGTATGCATAATATACTGATTTAAAACATATGTTGATTTAAAACTGCACTATCAACAAGTGTTTTTTTAGCCTTCATATCATGTTCTCCTGTTTTATCTGATGAAAACACAAATATTATTGTTTGATGATGTTTGTTCTTGAAATGCGCATAATAAAATATATTGAACTCCTTTAACCATCTTTTGATCTTATATTATATATATATATATATATATATATATATATATATATATATATATATATATATATATATATATATTTATATATATACATATATATATATTTTAAGCACGCGTAAGTATGCATTTGTATACACACTCATTTAGACGTATATTTACACACAACATATATACACATTTACTCTTACTCCTACATATATAGAAAATCACAAATAACGAATGTAAATCTCCATTGTTAATACGGGATAAAATACCGGCAACATATGGTCAAAATTAATTCGGAAAGACCACCATCTTTTTATTTTTTATTTTTTTCCTGAATCTTCCATGTTGACAAGCAAACTTATTTCAATTCATTATTATACGCTTATTCGAGGTATTATATTTGATTTTAGCTTTTGTCTTCACTTGTCTTCATTTTCTATTTGGATTCTGTTTGCCAAGATTTGCATATATCTTCTTGGTCATAAAGCATCTGTCTGTTTAAAACTGGTTTATGTTAAGACCAAAGATATTTATGAAAGCAACAAGTTGTGTTTGTTCCACGAGAAACGCCTTTTCGTAAAAACTTTCTTCCAATGATATTTTCAAGCGAAACTTTCCTGCTCTTGTGGTAATTTTGTTGTGGAGTAAGGAAGGATGGGGTGTTAGAGAGAGAGAGACTAAATAAATAAACAAACAAGTAAATAAATAGATAGATAATTAGACACTCCAAGGAAGGCGTGTCTGAGGACTCTGCTACCACGCCTATCTCAGGTATAAGTGAGAAGAGAAGAAGAAGAAGAAGAAGAAGAAGAAGAAGAAGAAGAAGAAGAAGAAGAAGAAGAAGAAGAAGAAGAAGAAGAAGAAGAAGAAGAAGAAGAAGAAGAAGAAGAAGAAAGAAGAAGAAGAAGAAGAAGAAGAAGAAGAAGAAGAATGCCAGGGGTTAGTCTATGTGGGAGAAGAAAAGGGTTGATTTAATAGATGCTGTAGTTGTTCGTACTACAAGGACTTCTATCTATTTCCTATATGAACTTAAATAAGGAGACATTAGATAATGGAGTTCGTGATACATTGAAGTGGGGCTAGCTAGACAGTCGTTGGGCATAAATTTGCCTGATAGAGCTAAACGACAATTATTTCATTAGCTTTGTATCTAGGAGACTTTAAACGCAATACAGCGACAAAACACTCGTTAATATCTGTGTTTCTACCTCCCACAGCAATAAATTGCTTCCCTCTCCGTGCTGCATTATTCATAATTTGATCCTAAGAAATGATTGACATTATATAATGTTCTCGTCTCCTTAAAAACATTTCTGGTGACATCAAACAGTGTGTATGTATGTGTGTGTATATATATATATATATATATATATATATATATATATATATATATATATATATATATATATATATATATATATATATATATATATATATATATATATGTATATATATATATATATAGTCTATCAAAGTTCTTTTGTCACACATCTGTGACATCATCATGGTACTATTATGTTTCCTTCCGTTGTATTGTAATGTCTACGCCATATATATATATATATATATATATATATATATATATATATATATATAAATATATCTGCAAAAGTTTTATTTAAAATTGTTGGGTTACAACGAGTAAATATGTTATAACTGATATAAAAGCACTCAACAAGTTTTGGAGTAGATTTACGATATTAAACAAATGGAAACTATATTTATAAAACCATATTTATTTCATTATATATATTTCAGGGATATCATATTAAAAATATGGTATGCCTTCCTCAGACAAAATACAATATATAAACCGTTTTATAAATAAATTTGACATACCTTAAACATTACAACTTCCATTTAAAAAGTTGATTTGGTAGTGAGAATGTTAAGGACAGTTAGAAAGAAAGACTAAGAGAAAAAAGAAGGAAAGTGTATAGTGCTAAGGACGAAGAGAAGAAGAAAGAAAGTGTATAGTGCTAAGGACAGTTAGAGAGGAAGACGAAGAAGATGAAGAGATGTATGTAAAGAAAAAACAGAGCGAGATAGAGAGAGAAAGAGAAATGGGAGAGAGAAATATATTGAGGAAGTGAAAAATGATAGGCAGCTTGGGCACAGATGATCAACGTACAAATGAGAGATTAAGGAGGGAAGGGGGTACTGTAATTATTTATTTATTTATTTATTTAGTTATAGTGTTAAGGATACGGAGAGAAATAAAAATAAAAATAAAAATAAATAAAGAGAGGTAGAGAGAGATATAGGTGGTGGGAGAAAAGAGGTAGATCGAGTAATATCTATCATACGAAGTGGGAGAGATACAGTTAAATCAGCCGATACATAAATCCCGTCAAGTGTAGAGGGAAGAGGAGAAGAAATAGATATATTCAGAAAGAAAGATGATAGATTTAAAATATTATGTTTCATCCATTTGAATTATCAATTCATATGAATTAGGTATTATAATGTAAATATCAATATTCATGAATGAGACACATATCAATAATGTGTGAAAAAATGAAAAAATAATGACCCTATGTTTAGTTTAAAAATTCTTAGGTTTATAATCAAAATCTGAGATAAAACTTCAAAAATACTGAAATACATAAGTATATATGTATTTTCATGAAAAAAGAAAAAGAGAAAAGAGAAGGTTATCTCAAATTCAAGTTGACAATTATAGACACACATGTGAATTTACGTGATCGGCTCTGTAAATTCTTATTTTTCATGAAAATCTTCATTGCGTTACAAAAGATTCCACCATACATATATGTACATACATATATATATAGACATAAAATATACATTAATATTAATAATAATATTCTTGCCCTCACTTACATGATTATCGTTCAAGCATAGAATAGACAACAGATATCAATATATTAAAAACGCCAAGAATATTTTCATCACTCCCCAGAGTATCTAGGGACGTAAGAAAGCATAGTATGCCACGCATATCAACCACAGAAAACCACCCTTCCAATTTATTTGACAATATATTGTCAAGTTCATTAGAAGCAATCAGAATCAAAAGCAAACAAAACCAAAATTATTCAACAAAACTTATTTAGCAGAAATCATTCAAAAAAATTTATGGATACCCAGTTGTTCTACAATGCTCTTATATTTATTATAGAAGTTTATCTAGCTTAAAAATGTATTCAATAGATTGGGAGCATCACCATTTTAGGGTAGTTTAATTAATCTCATTAATTATATACTCATGAAGAAGGTTTTAAAAAATTGAAGGAATCGAAAGATTTATCGCCAAGTTTCATAAATAGTTAAATATCTTAAGTAAATATACTACATTTTAAATTTATATTTATATTTAAAAGTTGAGTTCAATCTATGTCTACAGCAGCTGAATAAATTGGTCCGTAAATTAAGGGCATTTTTATATTTTAGTATAAAGAATGTCTCAGAAGAGGAATTAAAAGGAATCCCTTTTGAGACTATATTCCAAACCATCGAATATCCAACGTTATCATGTTTAAGTTGCCAGAGTAAGCCTGATAGTGATGTTGAAGATTTTTTGTTTGGATCCGTAAAAGAATTCTTGTGATTATTATAGCGAAGTTTAAATTCTGTCGAGGTGGAACCAACATAATTAAAAGAATTTAAATCAGTTTTAACATTACAGTTGTATATTATATTTTTAACTAAGCAATTGTTATTTAGCGGACATTTAGATCTATCTCTACAGTTACAGTTGTTTACTTGAATATTGTTTAGGCTATTTTCGGTATTTTGGCTAGGTTTTAGATTCCTATTATTTATTCTATTAATATTTTGTGCTAAATTTTTGGTGGACGAGTATGTTAATTTTATAGTATGTCTATTGAAAATTGAGTGATACTTATGTGTTCTAGGGAAGCATTTGTCAAGAGCATTAAAAAATAGTTTAGCGATGTGGGTTTTAATGTTTAGTGAGAAAGAGGGGGCAAACCATATTATATTTCTAGTTCTATTTCTTTTCTGGTTTTGGGAATTATTGTAATGCTTTCTATTATAGTTGTTAAAGTTGTTACCGTAATTAAAATTGTTGTTATTTTGGTTAGTTTGTCTATTATCGATGTACATAATTTTATCACTATATCCTGCTCTAGCTAACGCTTCATTGTAATACTGGGCTTTTTCGTCGAAAATATTTTTATTAGATGAGATTCTAGAGATACGTTTTTGAACAGAGTTCACTATAGTATTTTTGACAGATCTGGGGTGATTAGAGCTAAAACTGACATAATTCAAGTTTTCATTTAACTTGTGAAATGGATAGTGAAGACATGTGTTGAGATTTAATGTTATATCTAGGAAATTGACTATTCTATGGTTATTCTCAATTTCTATTTTTAGATTAAGGTAATTAAAAAATTGTATAATTTGTTTTGTTTTTCTATTTAGTTCAGAGTTATTATTTTGATAATTCAAATGGATGAAACATAATATTTTAAATCTATCATCTTTCTTTCTGAATATATCTATTTCTTCTCCTCTTCCCTCTACACTTGACGGGATTTATGTATCGGCTGATTTAACTGTATCTCTCCCACCTCGTATGATAGATATTACTCGATCTACCTCTTTTCTCCCGCCACCTATATCTCTCTCTACCTCTCTTTATTTATTTTTATTTTTATTTTTATTTCTCTCCGTATCCTTAACACTATAACTAAATAAATAAATAAATAAATAATTACAGTACCCTCTTCCCTCCTTAATCTCTCATTTGTACGTTGATCATCTGTGCCCAAGCTGCCTATCATTTTTCACTTCCTCAATATATTTCTCTCTCCCATATCTCTTTCTCTCTCTATCTCGCTCTGTTTTTTCTGTACATACATCTCTTCATCTTCTTCGTCTTCCTCTCTAACTATCCTTAGCACTATACACTTTCTTTCTTCTTCTCTTCGTCCTTAACACTATACACTTTCCTTCTTTTTTCTCTTCGTCTTTCTTTCTAACTGTCCTTAACATTTTCACTACCAAATCAACTTTTTAAATGGAAGTTGTAATGTTTAAGGTATGTCAAATTTATTTATAAAACGGTTTATATATTGTATTTTGTGAGGAAGGTATACCATATTTTTAATATGATACCATATTTTTAATATGATATCCCTGAAATATATATAATGAAATAAATATGGTTTTATAAATATAGTTTCCATTTGTTTAATATCGTATATATATATATATATAAATGTAAGTATGTATGTATACGTACATACATACATGTATACAGACGTACAGTAGCATGCACATATATATATATATATAAACAATTAAGTCAAAAATGTACATCTACATATGCATACTGAAATACTAGTGTGTATATGAATACACACACGTATACATATGTAGGTGTAACAAGTCTTTCACTGGTTGCTTTACTGTGAGCAACCCAGCTATTCTGTATGTAAACACACAGACAAACCGGTTTTTAGAGTCATACTGGTTTTCGGGGGAACACCTTCCCTCTATTCTCCAGAAAGCCAGACAAGGAATATTGAACTAGTTTCGCTGTTGTTACAACTCATCAGCAATATTTACCTATCTACCGGCCCTTCTGGAGAATTGTAAAAGCACATATCGTTATATGCTTTTTCTATGAAAATTATTAGTGGGCAGACTAATTTGCATAGAGTGTGAGTACGCACCGGTTCAGCGGAGACGATAAAAACAAATAACGAAACGAAATTAAATTTCGTTTCGTTTGTAACTCACTTTTGTATGACTGACGCTTAAACAATTAAGTCAAAAATGTACATCTACATATGCATACTGAAATACTAGTGTGTATATGAATACACACACGTATACATATGTAGGTGTAACAAAAACCGGTTTGTCTGTGTAAACACACAGACAAACCGGTTTTTAGAGTCATACTGGTTTTCGGGGGAACACCTTCCCTCTATTCTCCAGAAAGCCAGACAAGGAATATTGAACTAGTTTCGTTGTTGATGACTCTAAAAACCGGTTTGTCTGTGTGTTTACATACAGAATAGCATATATATATATATATATATATATATATATATATATATATGCATACAGGTACACATATCTATATGTACGTATCAGTTTAGCGAACGTTTATTATAACGCCCGCTTTGTTCGTTTGTAAACAAGCGAACAGCCTGATTTATGCCATACGGTGTTAAGGCAACCACGTCACCTTTTTGTTCAACACTGACACAGGAACTATGTACTAGTTTCAAGCTTGTTAGCTATCATCAGCACCGTATACCCTTCTGCCAGATAGTTGAACGTTCGAAAGTATATACTTTCCTTATGAAAATTAACGGCTGAGCAGCCTAATTTGCATATCGAGTGAGTTCAGTCGGCCAGGCGTACCGAAAACGATAAGTTGTAATATAATGAAACAAAATTTCATTTCTCACTCTTAGTACGGCACTTACTTAAATGTAAGTATGTATGTATACGTACATACATACATGTATACAGACGTACAGTAGCATGCATATATATATATATATATATATATATATATATATATATATATGCATACAGGTACACATATATATATGTACGTATCAGTTTAGCGAACGTTTATTATAACGCCCGCTTTGTTCGTTTGTAAACAAGCGAACAGCCTGATTTATGCCATACGGTGTTAAGGCAACCACGTCACCTTTTTGTTCAACACTGACACAGGAACGATGTACTAGTTTCAAGCTTGTTAGCTATCATCAGCACCGTATACCCTTCTGCCAGATAGTTGAACATTCGAAAGTATATACTTTCCTTATGAAAATTAACGGCTGAGCAGCCTAATTTGCATATCGAGTGAGTTCAGTCGGCCAGGCGTACCGAAAACGATAAGTTGTAATATAATGAAACGAAATTTCATTTCTCACTCTTAGTACGGCACTTACTTAATTGTAAGTATGTATGTATACGTACATACATACATGTATACAGACGTAGCCGGCCAAGGAGAGATAATATCCAGCCGGCCAAGGAGAGATAATTTCCAGCTGGCCAAGAGAAGATAATTTCCAGCCGGCCAAGGGGAGATATTATCCAGCCGGCCAAGGGGGTATAATTTCCAGCCGGCTAAGGGTAGATAATTTCCAGCCGGCCAAGGGGAGATAGTATCCAGCCGGCCCAGTTGAGATAATTTCCAGCAAGCCAAGGGGAGATAATTTCACTTCGTTCGATTTTTTAGGTTCCCCGGTTTCTTTTCGTTTGTTTTTTTAGGTACCCCGGTTTCGTTTCGTTTTTTAAATAAAATAAAATTAAATTAAATTAAATTAAATTGAATTAAAGTAAATTAAATTAAATTAAATTACATTAAATTGAAATAAAATCAATTTACATAATTAATTAATTAATTAATAACGTAATTAAAAAAAATAAATAAATAAAATAAATTAAAAAAAATATAATTAATTAATTAATTTAATTAATTTGATTTAATTTAATTTAATTTAATTTAATTTAGGGGAGATAATTTCCAGCTGGCCAAGAGGAGATAATTTGCAGCCGGCCAAGTGGAGATAATTTCCAGCTGGCCAAGGGGAGATAATATCCAGCCGGCCAAGGGGAGATAATATCCAGCCGGCCAAGAGGAGATAATTTCCAGCCGGCCAAGGGGAGTATATTTCCAGCCGGCCAAGGGGAGTATATTTCCAGCCGGCCAAGGGGAGATAATTTCCAGCCGGCCAAGGCGAGATAATTTCCAACCGGCCAAGGGGAGATAATTTCCAGCCGGCCAAGGGGAGATAATTTCCAGCCGGCCAAGGCGAGATAATTTCCAGCCGGCCAAGGGGAGATAATATCCAGCTGGCCAAGGGGAGATAATTTCCAGCAGGCCAAGGGGAGATAATTTCGTTTCGTTTGATTTTTTAGTTTCCCCGGTTTCTTTTCTTTTGTTTTTTTAGGCACACCGGTTTCGTTTCGTTTTTTAAATGAAATAAAATAAAATTAAATTAAATTAAATTAAATTAAATTAAATTAAATTGAATTAAAGTAAATTAAATTAAATTAAATTAAATTAAATTAAATTACATTAAATTGAAATAAAATCAATTTACATAATTAATTAATTAAGTAATAACGTAATTAATAAAAAAAATTAAAATAAATAAAAATAAAAAAATATAACTAATTAATTAATTTAATTAACTTGATTTAATTTAATTTAATTTAATTTAATTTACTTTAGGGGAGATAATTTCGGGTCGGCCAAGGGGAGATAATTTCCAGCCGACTAAGGGGAGATAATTTCCAGTCGGCCAAGGGGAGATAATATCCAGCCGGCCAAGGGGAGATAAATTCCAGTCGTAAAATGGGAGATAATTTCCAGACGGCCGAGGGGAGATAATATCCAGCCGGCCAAGGGGAGATAATTTCCAGCCGGCCAAGGGGAGATAATATCCAGCCGGCCAAAGGGAGATAATTTCCAGCCGGCCAAGGGGAGATAATATCCAGTCGGCCAATGGGAAATAATTTCCAGCCGACCAAGGGGAGATTATTTCCAGCCGGCCAAGGGGAGATAATTTCCAGCAGGCCAAGGGGAGATAATTTCGTTTCGTTCGATTTTTTAGGTTCCCCGGTTTCTTTTCGTTTGTTTTTTTAGGTATACCGGTTTCGTTTCGTTTTTTAAATTAAATAAATTAAAATTAAATTAAATTAAATTGAATTAAATTAAATTGAATTAAAGTAAATTAAATTAAATTAAATTACATTAAATTGAAATGAAATCAAATTACATAATTAATTAATTAATTAATAACGTAATTAATAAAAAAAATAAAATAAATAAAATAAAAAAATATAAATAATTAATTAATTAATTTAATTAATTTGATTTAATTTACTTTAGGGGAGATAATTTCGTGCCGGTCAAGGGGAGATAATTTCCAGCCGGTTAAGGGGAGATAATTTCCAGTCGGCCAATGGGAGATAATATCCAGCCAGCCAAGGGGAGATAACTTCCAGCCGGCCAAAGGGAGATAATTTCCAGCCGGCCAAGAGAAGATAATTTCCAGCCGGCCATGGGGAGATAATTTCTAGCTGGCCAAGGGGAGATAATATCCAGCCGGCCAAGGGGAGATAATATCCAGCCGGCCAAGGGGAGATAATTTCCAGCCGGCCAAGGGGAGATAATTTCCAGCCGGCCAAGAGAAGATAATTTCCAGCCGGCCAAGGGTAGATAATATCCAGCCGGCCAAGGGGAGATAATTTCCAGCCGGCTAAGGGGAGATAATATCCAGCCGGCCAAGGGGAGATAGTATCCAGCCGGCCGAGTTGAGATAATTTCCAGCAAGCCAAGGGGAGATAATTTCATTTCGTTCGATTTTTTAGGTTCCCCGGTTTCTTTTCGTTTGTTTTTTAGGTACCCCGGTTTCGTTTCGTTTTTTAAATAAAATAAAATTAAATTAAATTAAATTGAATTAAAGTAAATTAAATTAAATTAAATTACATTAAATTGAAATAAAATCAATTTACATAATTAATTAATTAATTAATGACGTAATTTAAAAAAAAAAAATAAATAAATAAAATAAAAAAAATATAATTAATTAATTAATTAATTTAATTAATTTGATTTAATTTAATTTAATTTAATTTAATTTAATTTAATTTAGGGGAGATAATTTCTAGCTGGCCAAGAGGAGATAATTTGCAGCCGGCCAAGTGGAGATAATTTCCAGCTGGCCAAGGGGAGATAATATCCAGCCGGCCAAAGGGAGATAATTTCCAGCCGGCCAAGGCGAGATAATTTCCAACCGGCCAAGGGGAGATAATTTCCAGCCGGCCAAGGGGAGATAATTTCCAGCCGGCCAAGGCGAGATAATTTCCAGACGGCCAAGGGGAGATAATATCCAGCTGGCCAAGGGGGAGATAATTTCGTTTCGTTTGATTTTTTAGGTTCCCCGGTTTCTTTTCTTTTGTTTTTTAGGCACACCGGTTTCGTTTCGTTTTTTAAATGAAATAAAATAAAACTAAATTAAATTAAATTAAATTAAATTAAATTAAATTAAATTGAATTAAAGTAAATTAAATTAAATTAAATTAAATTAAATTAAATTAAATTAAATTAAATTACATTAAATTGAAATAAAATCAATTTACATAATTCATTAAATAAGTAATAACGTAATTAATAAGAAAAATTAAAATAAATAAAATTAAAAAAATATAACTAATTAATTAATTTAATTAACTTGATTTAATTTAATTTAATTTAATTTAATTTACTTTAGCGGAGATAATTTCGGGCCGGCCAAGGGCAGATAATTTCCAGCCGGCTAAGGGGAGATAATTTCCAGCCGGCCAAGGGGAGATAGTATCCAGCCGGCCGAGTTGAGATAATTTCCAGCAAGCCAAGGGGAGATAATTTCATTTCGTTCGATTTTTGAGGTTCCCCGGTTTCTTTTCGTTTGTTTTTTTAGGTGCTCCGGTTTCGTTTCGTTTTTTAAATAAAATAAAATAAAATTAAATTAAATTAAATTAAATTAAATTGAATTAAAGTAAATTAAATTAAATTAAATTACATTAAATTAAAATAAAATCAATTTACATAATTAATTAATTAATTAATAACGTAATTAAAAAAAAATTAAAATAAATAAAATTAAAAAAATATAATTAATTAATTAATTAATGTAATTAATTTGATTTAATTTAATTTAATTTAATTTAGGGGAGATAATTTCCAGCTGGCCAAGAGGAGATAATTTGCAGCCGGCCAAGTGGAGATAATTTCCAGCTGGCCAAGGGGAGATAATATCCCGCCAGCCAAGGGGAGATAATATCCAGCCGGCCAAGAGGAGATAATTTCCAGCCGGCCAAGGGGAGTATATTTCCAGCCGGCCAAGGGGAGTATATTTCCAGCCGGCCAAGGGGAGCTAATTTCCAGCCGGCCAAGGCGAGATAATTTCCAGTCGGCCCAGGGGAGATAACTTCCAGCCGGCCAAGGGGAGATAATATCCCGCCGCCCAAGGGGAGATAATTTCCAGTCGGCCAAAGGGAGATAATATCCAGCCGGCCAAGAGGAGATAATATCCCGCCGGCCAAGAGGAGATAATATCCCGCCGGCCAAGGGGAGATAATTTCCAGCCTGCCAAGGGGAGATAATATCAAGCCGGCCAAGGGGAGATGATTTCCAGCATGCCAAGGGGAGATAATTTCGTTTCGTTCGATTTTTTAGGTTCCCTGGTTTCTTTTCGTTTGTTTTTTTAGGTACACGGGTTTCGTTTCGTTTTTTAAATAAAATAAAATAAAATTAACTTAAATTAAATTAAATTAAATTAAATTGAATTAACGTAAATTAAATTAAATTAAATTAAATTAAATTACATTAATTTGAAATAAAATCAATTTACATAATTAATTAATTAATTAATAACGTAATTAATAAAAAAAAATAAAAATAAATAAAATTAAAAAAATATAATTAATTAATTAATTAATTTAATTAATTTGATTTAATTTAATTTAATTTAATTTAATTTAGGGGAGATATTTTCGAGCCGGGCAAGGGGAGATTATTTCCAGCCGGCCAAGGGGATATAAATTCCAGCCGGCCAAGGGGAGATAGATTCCAGCCGGCCAAGGGGAGATAAGTTCCAGCCGGCCGAGGGGAGATAATATCCAGCCGGCCAAGGGGAGATAATTTCAAGCCGGCCAAGGGGAGATAATATCCAGCCGGCCAAAGGGCGATAATTTCCAGCCGGCTAAGGGGAGATAATATCCAGCCGGCCAAGGGGAGATAGTATCCAGCCGGCCGAGTTGAGATAATTTCCAGCAAGCCAAGGGGAGATAATTTCATTTCGTTCGATTTTTTAGGTTCCCCGGTTTCTTTTCGTTTGTTTTTTTAGGTACCCCGGTTTCGTTTCGTTTTTTAAATAAAATTAAATTAAATTAAATTAAATTAAATTGAATTGAATTAAAGTAAATTAAATTAAATTAAATTACATTAAATTGAAATGAAATCAATTTACATAATTAATTAATTAATTAATAACGTAATTAATAAAAAAAAATAAAAATAAATAAAATAAAAAAAATATAATTAATTAATTAATTAATTTAATTTATTTGATTTAATTTAATTTAATTTAATTTAATTTAGGGGAGATATTTTCGAGCCGGGCAAGGGGATATAAATTCCAGCCGGCCAAGAGGAGATAAATTCCAGCCGGCCAAGGGGAGATAATTTCTAGCCGGCCGAGGGGAGATAATATCCAGCCGGCCAAGGGGAGATAATTTCCAGCCGGCCAAGCGGAGATAATATCCAGCCGGCCAAAGGGAGATAATTTCCGGTCGGCCAAGAGGAGATTATTTCCAGCCGGCCAAGGGGAGATAATTTCCAGCCGGCCAAGGGGAGATTATTTCCAACCGACCAAGGGGAGATAATTTCCAGCCGGCCAAGGGGAGATCATATCCAGCCGGCCAAGGGGAGATAATATGCAGCCGGCCAAAGAGAGATAATTTCCAGCCGGCCAAGAGAAGATCATTTCCAGCCGGCCAAGTGGAGATAATTTCTAGCTGGCCAAGGGAGATAACATCCAGCCGGCCAAGGGTAGATAATATCCAGCCGACCAAGGGGAGATAATTTCCAGCCGGCCAAGGGGAGATAATTTCCAGCCGGCCAAGAGAAGATAATTTCCATACGACCAAGGGGAGATATAATCCAGCCGGCCAATGGGAGATAATTTCCAGCCGGCTAAGGGGAGATAATTTCCAGCCGGCCAAGGGGAGATAGTATCCAGCCGGCCGAGTTGAGATAATTTCCAGCAAGCCAAGGGGAGTTAATTTCATTTCGTTCGATTTTTTAGGTTCCCCGGTTTCTTTTCGTTTGTTTTTTTAGGTGCCCCGGTTTCGTTTCGTTTTTTAAATAAAATAAAATAAAATAAAATTAAATAAAATTAAATTAAATTGAATTAAAGTAAATTAAATTAAATTACATTAAATTAAAATAAAATCAATTTACATAATTAATTAATTAATTAATTAATAACGTAATTAAAAAAAAATTAAAATAAATAAAATAAAAAAAATATAATTAATTAATTAATTAATTTAATTAATTTGATTTAATTTAATTTAGGGGAGATAATTTCCAGCTGGCCAAGAGGAGATAATTTGCAGCCGGCCAAGTGGAGATAATTTCCAGCTGGCCAAGGGGAGATAATATCCAGCAGCCAAGGGGAGATAATATCCAGCCGGCCAAGAGGAGATAATTTCCAGCCGGCCAAGGGGAGTATATTTCCAGCCGGCCAAGGGGAGTATATTTCCAGCCGGCCAAGGAGAGCTAAATTCCAGCCGGCCAAGGCGAGATAATTTCCAGCTGGCCAAGGGGAGTTAATTTCATTTCGTTCGATTTTTTAGGTTCCCCGGTTTCTTTTCGTTTGTTTTTTTAGGTGCCCCGGTTTCGTTTCGTTTTTTAAATAAAATAAAATAAAATAAAATTAAATAAAATTAAATTAAATTGAATTAAAGTAAATTAAATTAAATTACATTAAATTAAAATAAAATCAATTTACATAATTAATTAATTAATTAATTAATAACGTAATTAAAAAAAAATTAAAATAAATAAAATAAAAAAAATATAATTAATTAATTAATTAATTTAATTAATTTGATTTAATTTAATTTAGGGGAGATAATTTCCAGCTGGCCAAGAGGAGATAATTTGCAGCCGGCCAAGTGGAGATAATTTCCAGCTGGCCAAGGGGAGATAATATCCAGCAGCCAAGGGGAGATAATATCCAGCCGGCCAAGAGGAGATAATTTCCAGCCGGCCAAGGGGAGTATATTTCCAGCCGGCCAAGGGGAGTATATTTCCAGCCGGCCAAGGAGAGCTAAATTCCAGCCGGCCAAGGCGAGATAATTTCCAGCTGGCCAAGGGGAGATAACTTCCAGCCGGCCAAGGGGAGAGAATATCCCGCCGCCCAAGGGGAGATAATTTCCAGTCGGCCAAGGGGAGATAATTTCCAGCCTGCCAAGGGGAGATAATATCAAGCCGGCCAAGGGAAGATAATTTCCAGCAGGCCAAGGGGAGATAATTTCGTTTCGTTCGATTTTTTAGGTTCCCCGGTTTCTTTTCGTTTGTTTTTTTAGGTACACGGGTTTCGTTTCGTTTTTGAAATAAAATAAAATAAAATTAACTTAAATTAAATTAGATTAAATTAAATTGATTTAAAGTAAATTAAATTAAATTAAATTAAATTAAATTAAATTAAATAACATTAAATTGAAATAAAATCAATTTACATAATTAATTAATTAATTAATAACGTAATTAATAAAAAAAAATAAAAAAAAATAAAATAAAAAAAATATAATTAATTAATGAATTTAATTAATTGGATTTAATTTAATTTAATTTAATTTAGGGGAGATATTTTCGAGCCGGGCAAGGGGAGATTATTTCCAGCCGGCCAACGGGATATAAAATCCAGCCGGCCAAGGGGAGATAAATTCCAGCCGGCCAAGGGGAGATAATTTCCAGCCGGCCGAGGGGAGATAATATCCAGCCGGCCAAGGGGAGATAATATCCAGCCGGCCAAGAGGAGATAATTTCCAGCCGGCCAAGGGGAGTATATTTCCAGCCGGCCAAGGGGAGTATATTTCCAGCCGGCCAAGGGGAGCTAAATTCCAGCCGGCCAAGGCGAGATAATTTCCAGCCGGCCAAGGGGAGATAACTTCCAGTCGGCCAAGGGGAGATGATATCCCGCCGCCCAATTGGAGATAATTTCCAGTCGGCCAAGGGGAGATAATATCCAGCCGGCCAAGGGGAGATAATATCGCGCCGGCCAAGGGGAGTTAATTTCAAGCCGGCCAAGGGGAGATAATATCCAGCCGGCCAAGGGGAGATAAATTCCAGACGGCCAAGGGGAGATAATTTCCAGCCGGTCGAGGGGAGATAATATCCAGCCGGCCAAGGGGAGATAATTTCAAGCCGGCCAAGGGGAGATAATATCCAGCCGGCCAAAGGGAGATAATTTCCGGTCGGCCAAGGGGAGATTATTTCCAGCCGGCCAAGGGGATATAATTTCCTGCCGGCCAAGGGGAGATAATATCCAGCCGGCCAAGGGGACATAACATCCAGCCGGCCAAGGGGAGATAATTTCCAACGGCCAAGGGGAGATAATTTCCAGCCGGCCAAGGGGAGATCATATCCAGCCGGCCAAGGGGAGATAATATCCAGCCAGCCAAAGGGAGATAATTTCCAGCCGGCCAAGAGAAGATAATTTCCAGCCGGCCAAAGGGAGATAATTTCTAGCTGGCCAAGGGGAGATAACATCCAGCCGGCCAAGGGCAGATAATATCCAGCCGGCCAAGGGGAGATAATTTCCAGCCGGCCAAGGGGAGATAATTTCCAGCCGGCCAAGAGAACATAATTTCCAGCCGGCCAAGGGGAGATATTACCCAGCCGGCCAAGGGGAGATAATTTCCAGCCGGCTAAGGGGAGATAATTTCCAGCCGGCCAAGGGGAGATAGTGTCCAGCCGGCCGAGTTGAGATAATTTCCAGCAAGCCAAGGGGAGATAATTTCATTTCGTTCGATTTTTTAGGATCCCCGGTTTCTTTTCGTTCGTTTTTTTTGGTACCCCGGTTTCGTTTCGTTTTTTAAATAAAATAAAATAAAATAAAATAAAATAAAATTAAATTAAATTAAATTAAATTATATTAAATTTAATTAAATTAAATTACATTGGATTGAAATAAAATCAATTTACATAATTAATTAATTAATTAATAACGTAATTAATAAAAAAAAATAAAAAAAAATAAAATAAAAAAATATAATTAATTAATTTAATTAATTGGATTTAATTTAATTTAATTTAATTTAGGGGAGATATTTTCGAGCCGGGCAAGGGGAGATTATTTCCAGCCGGCCAAGGGGAGATAAATTCCAGCCGGCCAAGGGGAGATAATTTCCAGCCGACCGAGGGGAGATAATATCCAGCCGGCCAAGGGGAGTATATTTCCAGCCGGCCAAGGGGAGCTAAATTCCAGCCGGCCAAGGCGAGATAATTTCCAGCCGGCCAAGGGGAGATAACTTCCAGCCGGCCAAGGGGAGATAATATCCCGCCGCCCAAGCGGAGATAATTTCCAGTCGGCCAAGGGGAGATAATATCCAGCCGGCCAAGGGGAGATAATATCCCGCCGGCCAAGGGGAGATAATTTCAAGCCGGCCAAGGGGAGATAATATCCAGCCGGCCAAGGGGAGATAAATTCCAGACGGCCAAGGGGAGATAATTTCCAGCCAGCCGAGGGGAGATAATATCCAGTCGGCCAAGGGGAGATAATTTCAAGCCGGCCAAGAGGAGATAATATCCAGCCGGCCAAAGGGAGATAATTTCCGGCCGGCCAAGGGGAGATTATTTCCAGCCGGCCAAGGGGATATAATTTCCTGCCGGCCAAGGGGAGATAATATCCAGCCGGCCAAGGGGACATAACATCCAGCCGGCCAAGGGGCGATAATTTCCAGCCGGCCAAGGGGAGATAATTTCCAGCCGGCCAAGGGCAGATAATTTCCAACGGCCAAGGGGAGATAATTTCCAGCCGGCCAAGGGGAGATCATATCCAGCCGACCAAGGGGAGATAATATCCAGCCGGCCAAAGGGAGATAATTTCCAGCCGGCCAAGAGAAGATAATTTCCAGCCGGCCAAAGGGAGATAATTTCTAGCTGGCCAAGGGGAGATAACATCCAGCCGGCCAAGGGCAGATAATATCCAGCCGGCCAAGGGGAGATAATTTCCAGCCGGCCAAGGGGAGATAATTTCCAGCCGGCCAAGAGAACATAATTTCCAGCCGGCCAAGGGGAGATATTATCCAGCCGGCCAAGGGGAGATAATTTCCAGCCGGCTAAGGGGAGATAATTTCCAGCCGGCCGAGTTGAGATAATTTCCAGCAAGCCAAGGGGAGATAATTTCATTTCGTTCGATTTTTTAGGTTCCCCGGTTTCTTTTCGTTCGTTTTTTTTGGTACCCCGGTTTCGTTTCGTTTTTTAAATAAAATAAAATAAAATAAAATAAAATAAAATAAAATTAAATTAAATTAAATTAAATTATATTAAATTAAATTAAATTAAATTAAATTACATTGGATTGAAATAAAATCAATTAACATAATTAATTAATTAATTAATAACGTAATTAATAAAAAAAAAAAAAAATAATTAGAATAAAAAAAATAAAATTAATTAATTAATTAATTTAATTAATTTGATTTAATTTAATTTAATTTAATTTAATTTAATTTAATTTAATTTAGAGGAGATAATTTCCAGCCGGCCAAGGCGAGATAATTTCCAACCGGCGAAGAGGAGATAATTTCCAGCCGGCCAAGGCGAGATAATTTCCAACCGGCGAAGAGGAGATAATTTCCAGCCGGCCAAGTGGAGATAATTTCCAGCTGGCCAAGGGGAGATAGTATCCAGCCGGCCAAGGGGAGATAATATCCAGCCGGCCAAGGGGAGATAACTTCCAGCCGGCCAAGGGGAGATAATTTACAGCCGGCCAAGGGGAGATAGTATCCAGCCGGCCAAAGGGAGATAATTTTCAGCCGGCCAAGGGGAGATAATTTCCAGCTAGCCAAGGGGAGATAATTTTCAGCCGGCCAAGGGGAGATAATTTCCAGCAGGCCAAGGGGAGATAATTTCGTTTCGTTCGATTTTTTAGGTTTCCCGGTTTCTTCTCGTTTGTTTTTTTAGGTATACCGGTTTCGTTTCGTTTTTTAATTTAATTTAATTTAATTTATTTTAGGGGAGATAATTTCGGGCCGGCCAAGGGGAGATAATTTCCAGCCGACTAAGGGGAGATAATTTCCAGTCGGCCAAGGAGAGATAATATCCAGCCGGCCAAGGGGAGATAAATTCCAGTCGTCAAATGGGAGATAATTTCCAGACAGCCGAGGGGAGATAATTTCCAGCCGACTAAGGGGAGATCATTTCCAGTCGGCCAAGGGGAGATAATATCCAGCCGGCCAAGGGGAGATAAATTCCAGTCGTCAAATGGGAGATAATTTCCAGACGGCCGAGGGGAGATAATATCCAGCCGGCCAAGGGGAGATAATTTCCAGCCGGCCAAGGGGAGATAATATCCAGACGGCCAAAGGGAGATAATTTCCAGCCGGCCAAGAGGAGATAATATCCAGTCGGCCGATGGGAGATAATTTCCAGCCGACCAAGGGGAGATTATTACCAGCCGGCCAAGGGGAGATAATTTCCAGTCGGCCTAGGGGAGATAATTTCCAGCCGGCCAAGGGGAGATAATTTCCAGCCAGCCAAGGGGAGATAATTTCCAGCCGACCAAGGGGAGATTATGACCAGCTAGCCAAGGGGAGATAATTTTCAGCCGGCCAAGGGGAGATAATTTCCAGCAGGCCAAGGGGAGATAATTTCGTTTCGTTCGATTTTTTAGGTTTCCCGGTTTCTTCTCGTTTGTTTTTTTAGGTATACCGGTTTCGTTTCGTTTTTTAAATAAAATAAAATAAAATAAAATAAAATTAAATTGAATTAAATTAAATTGAATTAAAGTAAATTAAATTAAATTAAATTACATTAAATTGAAATAAAATCAATTTACATTATTAATTAATTAATTAATAACGTAATTAATAAAAAATATAAATAATTAATTAATTAATTTAATTAATTTGATTTAATTTAATTTAATTTAATTTAATTTAATTTAGAGGAGATAATTTCCAGCCGGCCAAGGCGAGATAATTTCCAGCCGGCCAAGAGGAGATAATTTCCAGCCGGCCAAGTGGAGATAATTTCCAGCTGGCCAAGGGGTGATAATATCCAGCCGGCCAAGGGAAGATAATTTCTAGCTGGCCAAGGAGAGATAATATCCAGCCGGCCAAGGTGAGATAATATCCAGCCGGCCAAGGGGAGATAACTTCCAGCCCGCCAAGGGGAGATAATTTACAGCCGGCCAAGGGGAGATAGTATCCAGCCGGCCAAAAAGAGATAATTTTCAGCCGGCCAAGGGGAGATAATTTCCAGCAGGCCAAGGGGAGATAATTTCGTTTCGTTCGATTTTTTAGGTTCCCCGGTTTCTTTTCTTTTGTTTTTTAGGCACACCGGTTTCGTTTCGTTTTTTAAATGAAATAAAATAAAATAAAATTAAATTAAATTGAATTAAATTAAATTGAATTAAAGTAAATTAAATTAAATTAAATTGCATTAAATTGAAATAAAATCAATTTACATAATTAATTAATTAATTAATAACGTAATTAATAAAAAAAATAAAATAAATAAAATTAAAAAAATATAAATAATTAATTAATTAATTTAATTAATTTGATTTAATTTAATTTAATTTAATTTAGAGGAGATAATTTCCAGCCGGCCAAGGCGAGATAATTTCCAGCCGGCCAAGAGGAGATCATTTCCAGCCGGCCAAGTGGAGATAATTTCCAGCTGGCCAAGGAGAGATAATATCCAGCCGGCCAAGGGGAGATAATATCCAGCCGGCCAAGGGGAGATAACTTCCAGCCGGCCAAGGGGAGATAATTTACAGCCGGCCAAGGGGAGATAGTATCCAGCCGGCCAAAGGGAGATAATTTTCAGCCGGCCAAGGGGAGATAATTTCCAGCAGGCCAAGGGGAAATAATTTCGTTTCGTTCGATTTTTTAGGTTCCCCGGTTTCTTTTCTTTTGTTTTTTAGGCACACCGGTTTCGTTTCGTTTTTTAAATGAAATAAAATAAAATTAAATTAAATTGAATTAAATTAAATTGAATTAAAGTAAATTAAATTAAATTAAAATAAAATCAATTTACATAATTAATTAATTAATAACGTAATTAATAAAAAAAATAAATTAAATAAAATAAAAAAAATATAAATAATTAATTAATTAATTTAATTAATTAGATTTAATTTACTTTAGGGGAGATAATTTCGTGCCGGTCAAGGGGAGATAATTTCCAGCCGGTTAAGGGGAGATAATTTCCAGTCGGTCAATGGGAGATAATATCCAGCCAGCCAAGGGGAGATAACTTCCAGCCGGCCAAAGGGAGATAATTTCCAGCCGGCCTAGAGAAGATAATTTCCATCCGGCCAAGGGGAGATAATTTCGAGCTGCTCAAGGGGAGATAATATCCAGCCGGCCAAGTGGAGATAATATCCAGCCGGCCAAGGGGAGATAATTTCCAACCGGCCAAGGGGAGATAATTTCCAGCCGGCCAAGAGAAGATAATTTCCAGCCGGCCAAGGGGAGATAATATCCAGCCGGCCAAGGGGAGATAAATTCCAGCGGGCTAAGGGGAGATAATTTCCAGCCGGCCAAGGGGAGATAATTTCCAGCCGGCCAAGAGAAGATAATTTCCAGCCGGCCAAGGGGAGATAATATCCAGCCGGCCAAGGGGAGATAAATTCCAGCCGGCTAAGGGGACATAATATCCAGCCGGCCAAGGGGAGATAAATTCCAGCCGGCTAAGGGGAGATAATTTCCAGCAAGCCAAGGGGAGATAATTTCATTTCGTTCGATTTTTTAGGTTCCCCGGTTTCTTTTCGTTTGTTTTTTTAGGTACCCCAGTTTCGTTTCGTTTTTTAAATAAAATAAAATTAAATTAAATTAAATTAAATTAAATTGAATTGAATTAAAGTAAATTAAATTAAATTAAATTAAATTAAATTGAATTGAATTAAAGTAAATTAAATTAAATTAAATTAAATTAAATTGAATTGAATTAAAGTAAATTAAATTAAATTAAATTAAATTAAATTAAATTAAATTAAATTACATTAAATTGAAATAAAATCAATTTACATATTTAATTAATTAATTAATAACGTAATTAATAAAAAAAAATAAAAAAAAATAAAATAAAAAAAATATAATTAATTAATTAATTAATTTAATTAATTTGATTTAATTTAATTTAATTTAATTTAGGGGAGATATTTTCGAGCCGGGCAAGGGGAGATTATTTCCAGCCGGCCAAGGGAATATAAATTCCAGCCGGCCAAGGGGAGATAAATTCCAGCCGGCCAAAGGGAGATAATTTCCAGTCGGCCGAGGGGAGATAATATCCAGCCGGCTAAGGGGAGATAATTTCCAGCCGGCCAAGGGGAGTATATTTCCAGCCGGCCAAGGGGAGTATATTTCCAGCCGGCCAAGGTGAGCTAGATTCCAGCCGGCCAAGGCGAGATAATTTCCAGCCGGCCAAGGGGAGATAATATCCACCCGGCCAAAGGGAGATAAATTCCGGCCGGCCAAGGGGAGATTATTTCCAGCCGGCCAAGGGGATATAATTTCCTGCCGGCCAAGGGGAGATCATATCCAGCCGGCCAAGGGGAGATAATATCCAGTCGGCCAAAGGGAGATAATTTCCAGCCGGCCAAGAGAAGATAATTTCCAGCCGGCCAAGGGCAGATAATTTCTAGCTGGCCAAGGGGAGATAACATCCAGCCGGCCAAGGGGAGATATTATCCCGCCGCCCAAGGGGAAATAATATCCAGCCGGCCAAGGGGAGATAATATCCCGCCGGCCAAGGGGAGATAATTTCCAGCCTGCCAAGGGGAGATAATATCAAGCCGGCCAAGGGGAGATAATTTCCAGCAGGCCAAGGGGAGATAATTTCCAGCAGGCCAAGGGGAGATAATTTCGTTTCGTTCGATTTTTTAGGTTCCCCCGTTTCTTTTGGTTTGTTTTTTAGGTACACGGGTTTCGTTTCGTTTTTTCAATAAAATAAAATAAAATTAACTTCAATTAAATTAAATTAAATTGAATTAAAGTAAATTAAATTAAATTAAATTAAATTAAATTACATTAAATTGAAATAAAATCAATTTACATAATTAATTAATTAATTAATAACGTAATTAATAAAAAAAATGAAAATAAATAAAATAAAAAAAATATAATTAATTAATTAATTAATTTAATTAATTTGATTTAATTTGATTTAATTTAATTTAATTTAATTTAGGGGAGATATTTTCGAGCCGGGCAAGGGGAGATTATTTCCAGCCGGCCAAGGGGATATAAATTCCAGCCGGCCAAGGGGAGATAATATCCAGCCGGCCAAAGGGAGATAAATTCCGGCCGGCCAAGGGGAGATTATTTCCAGCCGGCCAAGGGGATATAATTTCCTGCCGGCCAAGGGGAGATCATATCCAGCCGGCCAAGAGGAGATAATATCCAGTCGGCCAAAGGGAGATAATTTCCAGCCGGCCAAGAGAAGATAATTTCCAGCCGGCCAAGGGGAGATAATTTCTAGCTGGCCAAGGGGAGATAACATCCAGCCGGCCAAGGGGAGATAATATCCAGCCGGCCAAGGGGAGATAATTTCCAGCCGGCCAAAGGGAGATAATTTCCAGCCGGCCAAGAGAAGATAATTTGCAGTCGGCCAAGGGGAGAAAATATCCAGCCGGCCAAGGGGAGATAATTTCCAGCAGACCAAGGGGAGATAATTTCATTTCGTTTGATTTTTTAGGTTCCCCTGTTTATTTTCGTTTGTTTTTTAGGTACCCCGGTTTTGTTTCGTTTTTTAAATAAAATAAAATAAAATTAAATTAAATTAAATTAAATTAAATTAAATTACATTGGATTGAAATAAAATCAATTAACATAATTAATTAATTAATTAATAACGTAATTAATAAAAAAAAATAAAAATAATTAGAATAAAAAAAATAAAATTAATTAATTAATTAATTTAATTAATTTGATTTAATTTAATTTAATTTAATTCAGGGGAGATAATTTCGAGCCGGCCAAGGGGAGATTATTTCCAGCTGGCCAAGGGGAGATAATATCCAGCAGGCCAAGGGGAGATAATTTCGTTTCGTTTGATTTTTTAGGTTCCCCGGTTTCTTTTCTTTTGTTTTTTTAGGCACACCGGTTTCGTTCCGTTTTTTAAATGAAATAAAATAAAATTAAATTAAATAAAATTAAATTAAATTAAATTAAATTGAATTAAAGTAAATTAAATTAAATTAAATTAAATTAAATTAAATTGAATTGAATTAAAGTAAATTAAATTAAATTACATTAAATTGAAATAAAATCAATTTACATAATTAATTAATTAATTAATTTAATTAATTTGATTTAATTTAATTTAATTTAATTTAATTTAATTTAGGGGAGATATTTTCGAGCCGGGTAAAGGGATATAAATTCCAGCCGGCCAAGGGGCGATAATTTCCAGCCGGCCAAGGGGAGATAATTTACAGCCGGCCAAGGGGAGATAATTTCCAACCGGCCAAGGGGAGATAATTTCCAGCCGGCCAAGGGGAGATCATATCCAGCCGGCCAAGGGGAGATAATATCCAGCCGGCCAAAGGGAGATAATTTCCAGCCGGCCAAGAGAAGATAATTTCCAGCCGGCCAAGGGGAGATAGTTTCTAGCTGGCCAAGGGGAGATAACATCCAGCCGGCCAAGGGGAGATAATATCCACCCGGCCAAGGGGAGATAATTTCCAGCCGGCCATGGGGAGATAATTTCCAGCCGGCCAAGAGAACATAATTTCCAGCCGGCCAAGGGGAGATATTATCCAGCCGGCCAAGGGGAGATAAATTCCAGCCGGCTAAGGGGAGATAATTTCCAGCCGGCCAAGGGGAGATAATTTCCAGCCGGCCAAGAGAAGATAATTTCCAGCCGGCCAAGGGGAGATAATATCCAGCCGGCCAAGGGGAGATAAATTCCAGCCGGCTAAGGGGACATAATATCCAGCCGGCCAAGGGGAGATAAATTCCAGCCGGCTAAGGGGAGATAATTTCCAGCAAGCCAAGGGGAGATAATTTCATTTCGTTCGATTTTTTAGGTTCCCCGGTTTCTTTTCGTTTGTTTTTTTAGGTACCCCAGTTTCGTTTCGTTTTTTAAATAAAATTAAATTAAATTAAATTAAATTAAATTAAATTGAATTGAATTAAAGTAAATTAAATTAAATTAAATTAAATTAAATTAAATTAAATTAAATTACATTAAATTGAAATAAAATCAATTTACATATTTAATTAATTAATTAATAACGTAATTAATAAAAAAAAATAAAAATAAATAAAATAAAAAAAATATAATTAATTAATTAATTAATTTAATTAATTTGATTTAATTTAATTTAATTTAATTTAATTTAATTTAGGGGAGATAATTTCGAGCCGGGCAAGGGGAGATTATTTCCAGCCGGCCAAAGGGAGATAATTTCCAGTCGGCCGAGGGGAGATAATATCCAGCCGGCTAAGGGGAGATAATTTCCAGCCGGCCAAGGGGAGTATATTTCCAGCCGGCCAAGGGGAGTATATTTCCAGCCGGCCAAGGTGAGCTAGATTCCAGCCGGCCAAGGCGAGATAATTTCCAGCCGGCCAAGGGGAGATAATATCCAGCCGGCCAAAGGGAGATAAATTCCGGCCGGCCAAGGGGAGATTATTTCCAGCCGGCCAAGGGGATATAATTTCCTGCCGGCCAAGGGGAGATCATATCCAGCCGGCCAAGGGGAGATAATATCCAGTCGGCCAAAGGGGGATAATTTCCAGCCGGCCAAGAGAAGATAATTTCCAGCCGGCCAAGGGCAGATAATTTCTAGCTGGCCAAGGGGAGATAACATCCAGCCGGCCAAGGGGAGATATTATCCCGCCGCCCAAGGGGAAATAATATCCAGCCGGCCAAGGGGAGATAATATCCCGCCGGCCAAGGGGAGATAATTTCCAGCCTGCCAAGGGGAGATAATATCAAGCCGGCCAAGGGGAGATAATTTCCAGCAGGCCAAGGGGAGATAATTTCCAGCAGGCCAAGGGGAGATAATTTCGTTTCGTTCGATTTTTTAGGTTCCCCCGTTTCTTTTGGTTTGTTTTTTAGGTACACGGGTTTCGTTTCGTTTTTTCAATAAAATAAAATAAAATTAACTTCAATTAAATTAAATTAAATTGAATTAAAGTAAATGAAATTAAATTAAATTAAATTAAATTACATTCAATTGAAATAAAATCAATTTACATAATTAATTAATTAATTAATAACGTAATTAATAAAAAAATGAAAATAAATAAAATAAAAAAAATATAATTAATTAATTAATTAATTTAATTAATTTGATTTAATTTGATTTAATTTAATTTAATTTAATTTAGGGGAGATATTTTCGAGCCGGGCAAGGGGAGATTATTTCCAGCCGGCCAAGGGGATATAAATTCCAGCCGGCCAAGGGGAGATAATATCCAGCCGGCCAAAGGGAGATAAATTCCGGCCGGCCAAGGGGAGATTATTTCCAGCCGGCCAAGGGGATATAATTTCCTGCCGGCCAAGGGGAGATCATATCCAGCCGGCCAAGGGGAGATAATATCCAGTCGGCCAAAGGGAGATAATTTCCAGCCGGCCAAGAGAAGATAATTTCCAGCCGGCCAAGGGGAGATAATTTCTAGCTGGCCAAGGGGAGATAACATCCAGCCAGCCAAGGGGAGATAATATCCAGCCGGCCAAGGGGAGATAATTTCCAGCCGGCCAAAGGGAGATAATTTCCAGCCGGCCAAGAGAAGATAATTTGCAGTCGGCCAAGGGGAGAAAATATCCAGCCGGCCAAGGGGAGATAATTTCCAGCAGACCAAGGGGAGATAATTTCATTTCGTTTGATTTTTTAGGTTCCCCTGTTTATTTTCGTTTGTTTTTTAGGTACCCCGGTTTTGTTTCGTTTTTTAAATAAAATAAAATAAAATTAAATTAAATTAAATTAAATTAAATTACATTGGATTGAAATAAAATCAATTAACATAATTAATTAATTAATTAATAACGTAATTAATAAAAAAAAATAAAAATAATTAGAATAAAAAAAATAAAATTAATTAATTAATTGATTTAATTAATTTGATTTAATTTAATTTAATTTAATTCAGGGGAGATAATTTCGAGCCGGCCAAGGGGACATAATTTCCAGCCGGCCAAGGGGAGATTATTTCCAGCTGGCCAAGGGGAGATAATATCCAGCAGGCCAAGGGGAGATAATTTCGTTTCGTTTGACTTTTAAGGTTCCCCGGTTTCTTTTCTTTTGTTTTTTTAGGCACACCGGTTTCGTTCCGTTTTTTAAATGAAATAAAATAAAATAAAATTAAATTAAATTAAATTAAATTAAATTAAATTAAATTGAATTAAAGTAAATTAAATTAAATTAAATTAAATTAAATTGAATTGAATTAAAGTAAATTAAATTAAATTACATTACATTAAATTGAAATAAAATCAATTTACATAATTAATTAATTAATTAATTTAATTAATTTGATTTAATTTAATTTAATTTAATTTAATTTAGGGGAGATATTTTCGAGCCGGGCAAAGGGATATAAATTCCAGCCGGCCAAGGGGCGATAATTTCCAGCCGGCCAAGGGGAGATAATTTACAGCCGGCCAAGGGGAGATAATTTCCAACCGGCCAAGGGGAGATAATTTCCAGCCGGCCAAGGGGAGATCATATCCAGCCGGCCAAGGGGAGATAATATCCAGCCGGCCAAAGGGAGATAATTTCCAGCCGGCCAAGAGAAGATAATTTCCAGCCGGCCAAGGGGAGATAGTTTCTAGCTGGCCAAGGGGAGATAACATCCAGCCGGCCAAGGGGAGATAATATCCACCCGGCCAAGGGGAGATAATTTCCAGCCGGCCATGGGGAGATAATTTCCAGCCGGCCAAGAGAACATAATTTCCAGCCGGCCAAGGGGAGATATTATCCAGCCGGCCAAGGGGAGATAATTTCCAGCCGGCTAAGGGGAGATAATTTCCAGCCGGCCAAGGGGAGATAGTATCCAGCCTGCCGAGTTGAGATAATTTCCAGCAAGCCAAGGGGAGATAATTTCATTTCGTTCGATTTTTTAGGTTCCCCGGTTTCTTTTCGTTCGTTTTTTAGGTACCCCGGTTTCTTTTCGTTCGTTTTTTTAGGTACCCCGGTTTCGTTTCGTTTTTTAAATAAAATAAAATAAAATAAAATTAAATTAAATTAAATTAAATTAAATTACATTGGATTGAAATAAAATCAATTAACATAATTAATTAATTAATTAATAACGTAATTAATAAAAAAAAAATAAAAATGATTAGAATAAAAAAAATAAAATAATTAATTAATTAATTTAATTAATTTGATTTAATTTAATTAATTTAATTTAATTTAGGGGAGTTAATTTCGAGCCGGCTAAGGGGACATAATTTCCAGCCGGCCAAGGGGAGATTATTTCCAGCCGCCAAGGGGAGATAATATCCAGCCGGCCAAGGGAAGATAGTTTCTAGCCAGCCAAGTGGAGTTAATTCCCAGCCGGCCTAGGGGTGATAATTTCCAGCCAGCCAATGGGAGATAATTTCCAGCCGGCCAAGGGGAGATAATTTCCAGCCGGCCAAAGGGAGATAATTTCCAGCCGGCCAAGAGAAGATAATTTGCAGTCGGCCAAGGGGAGATAATATCCAGCCGGCCAAGGGGAGATAATTTCCAGCAGACCAAGGGGAGATAATTTCGTTTCGTTTGATTTTTTAGGTTCCCCAGTTTCTTTTCGTTTGTTTTTTTAGGTAACACGGTTTTGTTTCGTTTTTTAAATAAAATAAAATTAAATTAAATTAAATTAAATTAAATTAAATTAAATTAAATTAAATTACATTGGATTGAAATAAAATCAATTAACATAATTAATTAATTAATAACGTAATTAATAAAAAAAAATAAAAATAATTAGAATTAAAAAAATAAAATTAATTAATTAATTAATTTAATTAATTTGATTTAATTTAATTTAATTTAATTTAATTTAATTTAGGAGAGATAATTTCGAGCCGGCTAAGGGGAGATTATTTCTAGCCGGCCAAGGGGAGATAATATCCAGCCGGCCAAGGGAAGATAGTTTCTAGCCAGCCAAGTGGAGTTAATTCCCAGCCGGCCTAGGGGTGATGATTTCCAGCCGGCCAAGGGGAGATAATTTCCAGCCGGCCAAAGGGAGATAATTTCCAGCCGGCCAAGAGAAGATTATTTGCAGTCGGCCAAGGGGAGATAATATCCAGCCGGCCAAGGGGAGATAATTTCCAGCAGACCAAGGGGAGATAATTTCGTTTCGTTTGTTTTTTTAGGTACCCCGATTTTATTTCGTTTTTTAAATAAAATAAAATAAAATAAAATTAAATTAAATTAAATTAAATTACATTGGATTGAAATAAAATCAATTAACATAATTAATTAAGTAATTAATAAAAAAAAATAAAAATAATTAGAATAAAAAAAATAAAATTAATTAATTAATTAAATTAATTAATTTGATTTAATTTAATTTAATTTAATTTAATATAATTTAATTTAATTTAGAGGAGATAATTTCGAGCCGGCCAAGAGGACATAATTTCCAGCCGGCCAAGGGGAGATTATTTCCAGCCGGCTAAGGGGAGATAATATCCAGCCGGCCAAGGGGAGATAGTATCCAGCCGGCCGAGTTGAGATAATTTCCAGCAAGCCAAGGGGAGATAATTTCATTTCGTTCGATTTTTTAGGTTCCCCGGTTTCTTTTCGTTTGTTTTTTTAGGTACCCCGGTTTCGTTTCGTTTTTTAAATAAAATTAAATTAAATTAAATTAAATTAAATTGAATTGAATTAAAGTAAATTAAATTAAATTAAATTACATTAAATTGAAATGAAATCAATTTACATAATTAATTAATTAATTAATAACGTAATTAATAAAAAAAAATAAAAATAAATAAAATAAAAAAAATATAATTAATTAATTAATTAATTTAATTTATTTGATTTAATTTAATTTAATTTTATTTTATTTAGGGGAGATATTTTCGAGCCGGGCAAGGGGTTATATATTCCAGCCGGCCAAGCGGAGATAAATTCCGGCCGGCCAAGGGGAGATAATTTCCAGCCGGCCGAGGGGAGATAATATCCAGCCGGCCAAGGGGAGATAATTTCCAGCCGGCCAAGCGGAGATAATATCCAGCCGGCCAAAGGGAGATAATTTCCGGCCGGCCAAGGGGAGATTATTTCCAGCCGGCCAAGGGGAGATAATTTCCAGCCGGCCAAGGGGAGATCATATCCAGCCGGCCAAGGGGAGATAATATGCAGCCGGCCAAAGGGAGATAATTTCCAGCCGGCCAAGAGAAGATAATTTCCAGCCGGCCAAGTGGAGATAATTTCTAGCTGGCCAAGGGGAGATAACATCCAGCCGGCCAAGGGGAGATAATATCCAGCCGGCCAATGGGAGATAATTTCCAGCCGGCTAAGGGGAGATAATTTCCAGTCGGCCAAGGGGAGATAGTATCCAGCCGGTCGAGTTGAGATAATTTCCAGCAAGCCAAGGGGAGATAATTTCATTTCGTTCGATTTTTTAGGTTCCCCGGTTTCTTTTCGTTTGTTTTTTTAGGTGCCCCGGTTTCGTTTCGTTTTTTAAATAAAATAAAATAAAATAAAATAAAATTAAATTAAATTGAATTGAAGTAAATTAAATTAAATTAAATTACATTAAATTAAAATAAAATCAATTTACATAATTAATTAATTAATTAATTAATAACGTAATTAAAAAAAAATTAAAATAAATAAAATAAAAAAAATATAATCAATTAATTAATTAATTTAATTAATTTGATTTAATTTAATTTAATTTAGGGGAGATAATTTCCAGCCGGCCAAGGGGAGATTATTTCCAGCCGGCCAAGGGGATATAATTTCCTGCCGGCCCAGGGGAGATAATATCCAGCCGGCCAAGGGGACATAACATCCAGCCGGCCAAGGGGCGATAATTTCCAGCCGGCCAAGGGGAGATAATTTACAGCCGGCCAAGGGGAGATAATTTCCAACCGGCCAAGGGGAGATAATTTCCAGCCGGCCAAGGGGAGATCATATCCAGCCGGCCAAGGGGAGATAATATCCAGCCGGCCAAAGGGAGATAATTTCCAGTCGGCCAAGAGAAGATAATTTCCAGCCGGCCAAGGGGAGATAATTTCTAGCTGGACAAGGGGAGATAACATCCAGCCGGCCAAGGGGAGATAATATCCACCCGGCCAAGGGGAGATAATTTCCAGCCGGCCATGGGGAGATAATTTCCAGCCGGCCAAGAGAACATAATTTCCAGCCGGCCAAGGGGAGATATTATCCAGCCGGCCAAGGGGAGATAAATTCCAGCCGGCCAAGGGGATATAATTTCCTGCCGGCCAAGGGGAGATAATATCCAGCCGGCCAAGGGGACATAACATCCAGCCGGCCAAGGGGAGATAATATCCAGCCGGCCAAAGGGAGATATTTTCGAGCCGGGCAAGGGGATATAAATTCCAGCCGGCCAAGGGGAGATAAATTCCAGCCGGCCAAGGGGAGATAAATTCCAGCCGGCCAAGGGGATATAATTTCCTGCCGGCCAAGGGGAGATAATATCCAGCCGGCCAAGGGGACATAACATCCAGCCGGCCAAGGGGAGATAATATCCAGCCGGCCAAAGGGAGATAATTTCCAGCCGGCCAAGGGAAGATAATTTCCAGCCGGCCAAGGGGAGATAATTTCTAGCTGGCCAAGGGGAGATAACATCCATCCGGCCAAGGGGAGATAATATCCAGCCGGCCAAGGGGAGATAATTTCCAGTCGGCCAAGGGGAGATAATTTCCAGCCGGCCAAGGGGAGATATTATCCAGCCGGCCAAGGGTAGATAATTTCCAGCCGGCTAAGGGTAGATAATTTCCAGCCGGCCAAGGGGAGATAGTATCCAGCCGGCCGAGTTGAGATAATTTCCAGCAAGCCAAGGGTAGATAATTTCATTTCGTTCGATTTTTAAGGTTCCCCGGTTTCTTTTCGTTCGTTTTTTTAGGTACCCCGGTTTCGTTTCTTTTTTTAAATAAAATAAAATAAAATAATATAAAATAAAATAAAATAAAATAAAATAAAATTAAATTAAATTACATTGGATTGAAATAAAATCAATTAACATAATTAATTTATTAATTAATAACGTAATTAATAAAAAAAATAAAAATAATTAGAATAAAAAAAATAAAATTAATTAATTAATTAATTTAATTAATTAATTAATTTAATTAATTTGATTTAATTTAATTTAATTTAATTTAATTTAGGGGAGATAATTTCGAGCCGGCGAAGGGGACATAATTTCCAGCCGGCCAAGGGGAGATTATTTCCAGCTGGCCAAGGGGAGATAATATCCAGCAGGCCAAGGGGAGATAATTTCGTTTCGTTTGATTTTTTAGGTTCCCCGGTTTCTTTTCTTTTGTTTTTTTAGGCACACCGGTTTCGTTTCGTTTTTTAAATGAAATAAAATAAAATAAAATTAAATTAAATTAAATTAAATTAAATTAAATTAAATTGAATTAAAGTAAATTACATTAAATTAAATTAAATTAAATTGAATTGAATTAAAGTAAATTAAATTAAATTAAATTACATTAAATTGAAATAAAATCAATTTACATAATTAATTAATTAATTAATAACGTAATAAAAAAAAATAAATAAATAAAATAAAAAAAATATAATTAATTAATTAATTAATTTAATTAATTTGATTTAATTTAATTTAATTTAATTTAATTTAGGGGAGATATTTTCGAGTCGGGCAAGGGGATATAAATTCCAGCCGGCCAAGGGGAGATAAATTCCAGCCGGCCAAGGGGAGACAAATTCCAACCTGCCAAGGGGAGATAATATCCAGCCGGCCAAAGGGAGATAATTTCCAGCCGGCCAATGGAAGATAATTTCCAGCCGGCCAAGGGGAGATAATTTCTAGCTGGCCAAGGGGAGATAACATCCAGCCGGCCAAGGAGAGATAATATCCAGCCGGCCAAGGGGAGATAATTTCCAGCCGGCCAAGGGGAGATAATTTCCAGCCGGCCAAGAGAACATAATTTCCAGCCGGCCAAGGGGAGATATTATCCAGCCGGCCAAGGGTAGATAATTTCCACCGGCTAAGGGGAGATAATTTCCAGCCGGCCAAGGGGAGATAGTATCCAGCCGGCCGAGTTGAGGTAATTTCCAGCAAGCCAAGGGTAGATAATTTCATTTCGTTCGATTTTTTAGGTTCCCCGGTTTCTTTTCGTTCGTTTTTTTAGGTACCCCGGTTTCGTTTCGTTTTTTTCAATAAAATAAAATAAAATAAAATAAAATAAAATAAAATAAAATAAAATTAAATTAAATTAAATTAAGTTAAATTAAATTACATTGGATTGAAATAAAATCAATTAACATAATTAATTAATTAATTAATAACGTAATTAATAAAAAAAAAAAAAAAAATTAGAATAAAAAAAATAAAATTAATTAATTAATTAATTTAATTAATTTGATTTAATTTAATTTAATTTAATTTAATTTAATTTAGGGGAGATAATTTCGAGCCGGCTAAGGGGAGATTATTTCTAGCCGGCCAAGGGGAGATAATATCCAGCCGGCCAAGGGAAGATAGTTTCTAGCCAGCCAAGTGGAGTTAATTCCCAGCCGGCCTAGGGGTGATAATTTCCAGCCAGCCAATGGGAGATAATTTCCAGCCGGCCAAGGGGAGATAATTTCCAGCCGGCCAAAGGGAGATAATTTCCAGCCGGCCAAGAGAAGATAATTTGCAGTCGGCCAAGGGGAGATAATATCCAGCCGGCCAAGGGGAGATAATTTCCAGCAGACCAAGGGGAGATAATTTCGTTTCGTTTGTTTTTTTAGGTACCCCGATTTTATTTCGTTTTTTAAATAAAATAAAATAAAATAAAATTAAATTAAATTAAATTAAATTAAATTACATTGGATTGAAATAAAATCAATTAACATAATTAATTAAGTAATTAATAAAAAAAAATAAAAATAATTAGAATAAAAAAAATAAAATTAATTTAGTGGGCCAATGGGAGATAATATCCAGCCAGCCAAGGGGAGATAACTTCCAGCCGGCCAAAGGGATATAATTTCCAGCCGGCCTAGAGAAGATAATTTCCAGCCGGCCAAGGGGAGATAATTTCTAGCTGGCCAAGGGGAGATAATATCCAGCCGGCCAAGGGGAGATAATATCCAGCCGGCCAAGGGGAGATAATTTCCAGCCGGCCAAGGGGAGATAATTTCCAGCCGGCCAAGAGAAGAGAATTTCCAGCCGGCCAAGTGGAGATAATATCCAGCCGGCCAAGGGGAGATAAATTCCAGCCGGCTAAGGGGAGATAATATCCAGCCGGCCAAGGGGAGATAGTATCCAGCCGGCCGAGTTGAGATAATTTCCAGCAAGCCAAGGGGAGATAAATTCCAGCCGGCCAAGGGGATATAATTTCCTGCCGGCCAAGGGGAGATAATATCCAGCCGGCCAAGGGGACATAACATCCAGCCGGCCAAGGGGAGATAATATCCAGCCGGCCAAGGGGAGATAATTTCCAGCCGGCCAAGGGGAGATAATTTCCAGCCGGCCAAGAGAACATAATTTCCAGCCGGCCAATGGGAGATATTATCCAGCCGGCCAAGGGTAGATAATTTCCAGCCGGCTAAGGGGAGATAATTTCCAGCCGGCCAAGGGGAGATAGTATCCAGCCGGCCGAGTTGAGATAATTTCCAGCAAGCCAAGGGTAGATAATTTCATTTCGTTCGATTTTTTAGGTTCCCCGGTTTCTTTTCGTTCGTTTTTTTAGGTACCCCGGTTTCGTTTCGTTTTTTAAATAAAATAAAATAAAATAAAATAAAATAAAATAAAATAAAATAAAATAAAATTAAATAAAATAAAATAAAATAAAATTAAATTAAATTAAATTAGATTAAATTAAATTACATTGGATTGAAATAAAATCAATTAACATAATTAATTAATTAATTAATAACGTAATTAATAAATAAAAAAAAAATAATTAGAATAAAAAAAATAAAATTAATTAATTAATTTAATTAATTTGATTTAATTTAATTTAATTTAATTTAATTTAGGGGAGATAATTTCGAGCCGGCTAAGGGGAGATTATTTCTAGCCGGCCAAGGGGAGATAATATCCAGCCGGCCAAGGGAAGATAGTTTCTAGCCAGCCAAGTGGAGTTAATTCCCAGCCGGCCTAGGGGCGATAATTTCCAGCCAGCCAATGGGAGATAATTTCCAGCCGGCCAAGGGGAGATAATTTCCAGCCGGCCAAAGGGAGATAATTTCCAGCCGGCCAAGAGAAGATAATTTGCAGTCGGCCAAGGGGAGATAATATCCAGCCGGCCAAGGGGAGATAATATCCAGCCGGCCAAGGGAAGATAGTTTCTAGCCAGCCAAGTGGAGTTAATTCCCAGCCGGCCTAGGGGCGATAATTTCCAGCCAGCCAATGGGAGAT